>CANUEZ040000014.1:3000000-3480000 GCA_948099385.1 Fasciola hepatica | reverse complement strand
TTCTTGCGTCCACAGGTTTTGTTTACCTACTTCATATTATTGTTTGTAGTTTTTTTATTGCTCCTTCGATAGTTCTGTCCTTTCTCATTTTTTCCGATTGAGGTTGTCTCCAGAGCATAGCAACCGAAGCCACTGCACGCAGGGCGCGATTAATGGTTGTCTGAACTGGACTGAACTGAACCGAATGCTCTTCCTAACAGTTTACAGTGCCCCAGTCACTTCGGTATTATTCAGCAACCCAAGTATTTTCACTGGATACAAGTCTAATCCCATTGTGCTCCACTCCTTCATCAGAAAATTTATTGAAAAATTAATTCTCCTGCTCATCCACCTCCATCCCCTCCATGTATATAGTCAAAAACCTCGTACAGACTCCTGAAGACGTAGATAAGTTTAGAAAACTACTCAACTTCATTAGTTTTTCCGGGTTTTCCTTTCGCGATGTGCCTTCACGCCTTGAAAACCTACAAATAATGAGTTTGATTTGATCCATTACGACGTCTGCTGCTTTTTTCACAAAGCGGCAAGGTGGGGTTAATGCCCGATTACTAACATTGATGGAAACGATTACCCAACGAAGGATATTATTGCCTCATTCTTGACTGAAGCTGAATACCGCATGCATACTTGTAAATCCCGACGTAAATATTGCGGGATATAAAGCTTATCAATCACTAGATTCAGGTGCTATGAATTCTTGTCGACCAAACAGCGAACAGCTACCATAATGGACGCACTCACGATGGAACGACCAGTTGGAAATCAGTGGATACGCAGTCCAAATCACTAAGGACACAGTCAGATGAAACAGCCATACGAAGATTTTCCGGAGGCATTTCCAGTGGTGAGTTGAATGCTTTATTTATTTTATCCCTTAATCATTTCAACTTTTCCATCACCGAGTTGTGGTTTATCAGAGTTACCGGATTGAATTTATTAGGAATAACAATAATATTCTTCATTCTTCATCTTTAATTTTTTTTTGTTGTGTATCCATTGTAGTACCTTTCATGATGGGGGTTGCGGCCGATTAAAGGCTGCCTATTGGGCAAATGGACGATGGCGGCTCTGGGATTCGAACCCGGGAAGAATGGTCTAAAGTCCCCGGTGGTGATCGCTTGACCACAACCGGTCAGTAATGTTTGGTTCCTTTTTTATTCAGTATAAATAGACGGTACACCCTTTTGGGAGGGGGATTGTGGTCATCTAGTGGGTAGCGAAGGGATAGGAGAGCGATGACCGGCGGCAGCAGGATTCGAACACAGGTCCTCAGGTCTGCTAGTTGCCTTGACGACCTATTCACCACGGCCGGAATTTCGTTGCTTAAAATTGTCACGTAGATCACAACTGACTCCACAATGTCAAACTTTGAAAGGCGATGGTTACTTTTGACTTTTGCTGGGAATCTAAGCCTTGCTGTTCCCTATCTTATTCCTCATCATTTCTGAATTTTTCAGCTTATTGTTTTATTGACTACGATCATGTGTAAGATACCACTGGCTGATCCTCCCGAAAATTTTTAAAGGCATGTAGATTTTGGATTAGGCAAATATGGACATTCAGGTTTCTGGATCTTGAAATTTAGGGACAAACAAAGCCGCGTTTTGCCTGGCTGGAAAGTCACACCCACCCAACCGGATGACGTCACCCGGTTGGTTGTCTAATGATGGTCTTCGCCCAATGTCCATCTACTGAACAGTTGTGGTCACGCAAATTATCACTTCCGTCAGGAGGGGAACTTTGCCCACAGTTCATCAGGGGAGCGTTGGTGTCTACTTTTTAGCCTCATGACTTTTGACTTTTGAAATTTGGAATGACGCAACAATATACTGTTTGAGCTTGCAGCCGTTAAAGCCAGAATGTGAGGAAGCTTGAGTTTTAAAATGGATTTTCAAGTTGTTCTGTTGTAAGTACATGACGATATGGTCCCGCACCAACTAACAGCCTCTTTATGTGGCACAAAAGGGTTCTTCCTATGGCATAAATGTTTTGCCATTTCACCAATTTGGATTATACGAGGTGGCTTGTGCACTTCCCGTAGCATGGTCTCAACGAACTTCGTGGATATAGAACAGCAAATCAATGGGTCATGTTCCGCATATCCGATCGGACTTCACAGTCCTCCTCATACTGGATAGACAGTAGGATTTGTGTCGGTGTCGAACAGTGGAATCCGATTAGGATTAAATAATACCTATGATGAGCAGTTCACCCTCGGTATCTCATTTAACCGATGTTCTCTCTCTCTCTCTCTCTCTCTATCTCTCGCTGTCTCCCACGCCCTATTGCAGGTGGTATCGAACCGACTGTGTGGAATTACCAACTGCACCATAGCAGCTGTCTTGTTTGGTTTATTTCTTTTGATTTGATGATAATTTGCTTTGTTTCTAATTGTTGTATCAACAAATTCCATCAGAGCTAATCGGTAGTATATTGTGAAGTGCAACAATAAGTGGACACTGCACAGCTCCAAAAGGCAGAGTCACGAACAATCATTCCAGCCGGTGATTTATCTTGTGGATTAGCAGAACAAATGGAGGACAGAAAATGTCGGATGACAACTTTATTGTGCCTTACCGAAGGCAGTAGGATATAGTTATTAAAATCTCTCACAAAAATTGTTACACAATGATGTTGAGAATTGTGTCTCAGTTAAAACAAATCCAACTATTGAATCTGTCGGTTACGCTAACCACCCGACTCAACTCTTTATAATATTCGCATCGACGGTTTCCCACTCGAAGAAAGCGAGACACGAATGTGAGCAACTACCTTCTATCGGGGGATACATCTTGGTTGCTGCGGTTGATTTTCTTATCTAAATGCAGATAAAATCCTACTTCTGCCGCCATGATCCAGCATCCTGATAAGGCTGGACGTGGACATTTCGCTTCAGTGAATTGTCCATAATATTTCCCACAGAGTTCTGCACGAATAGCAGAGAGGATAGTAAAAGTTGTACGTTCAAGATGACTTCTTCAGGTCAGAAAGAAAACAGATTATAAAATAAATCAATTTTAATAATGCACAATTGATGACATAGTTAAAAGGTATAATGTCGTTAAGGATGATTAGGGAAAATCGCAACAACATCACCGTATTTTCTGTCAGTAAGAGACTTTTTAGGAAGCAAAAGTGAATTTCTTTTTATTAAACAACAAACGTCCTGTTTATTACTATATTCTACATCATCCATATAATACTACTAATATTAATGTTAGTATTAATACCAATACTAACACTGGCACAGACACTACTACTAATGTTAATGATAATACTAGTACTAATACTAGTACCAATGCTAACGATAATATAGATATTATTACTGATACTAGAACATATTATGGGAATCAAAATCATGTAATAAGTCACAGTTACTGGAATCATGAACACCGTCATTTTGTACGGTGAATTTCACGGCTCCTGTCCGTTTTTCATAACTGGGAAACAAATCACTAAATTGGGCACTTTGTTGGCCTGTTTCTGTTCAACACATGACGGATGAATAACTTTCATGTCTATCTCCAGCGGTGACATGTACCACTGATCCCTCTCTCATGCGTAGGCTCAAGCAGAGCAGCCCGTGTAAACACATGCAATCTAATGGTAGGTTCACTCCATTCTAAACAGGCAAACTCGAAAAAGGGGTGACAACAAAATTGCCAAATTCACCGCAAGATCTATCGCACACTAATCAGCGAGTTTCAAAGCACGCACTTACTGATTCCGTTGTACATTCTTCCCTGTCGTTTTTCCAAGATAGGGGCAATAATTCTGATTAAGTTGCATTGAGCTACAGACGACAGTTAGTCACGTGCAACAAAACTTTTAATTGATTGACTGGAACGAAAACGAGTGACATTGAATTCATTTGTTGAATTGAACAAGCAGCAATCGTAGAACACGTCTAAGATCTTTGGATTATTAGCAGTAGACTCGTTTCGCATAAGCTCTTACCCAGATCTTTCATCAGAGGAGCCGATCGCTTTGCAGAGGACAAGTTATTGAATTCTAAAAGCTGTGGCTTAGGGTACTGAGATTAAGCAAGCCACCTTGAGTCAACCTGTATAACTTAAACTGACTAACTTTTAATCCTACACCGGTTCAGAAACTCTGTTGGGATTCGGTTCATACACTACTGATGATTCCAAATGGTCACATGAAGCAGTTTCCGGGGTTTTCAGTGCTGACTTCAACGCTGATATCGTATCCTGAATCATTCTACAAAAAGATCCCAGAGAGCCATGCATATTTTCATGCACAGAGATTTTCGGTTTTACGGTTGTCGAGCAAAAAAGTTACCAGGTTACGGTAAAGAAACGTATTCTTATTGATAATACATATTCGGTTCATTTTAAATGCAGCTCAATTCTCATTTAAAAGGCCAAACTGCAAGTTACGGTTTCGTTTTACCCGGTCTGCTCACTTTCACGAGTAGTCAGCAGGCGCACTACATTCATGAACTTCGTCCCATGAGCTTTTCTCATTCGCGTGACCTTTTTTCAACCGGGCACGTGACGACAAAGTCTGTTGTTACGGCGGGTAATTGTTACGTAAGAAAGCCTAAACACTATCTCTGGAACAGTGTGACGCAATCGCATCACGTCATACATATAAGTAAACACCACGCTCGCATTCCCTCTCTCCCCCCGGCCTTGGTTCGTGTTACTTGCACGGCAGTGAGGTCGGTAGGGTTGGTTTCTAAGACTCGGCTGACTTGAGCGTGTCACATCTTTCCTGTGCACATATGCTATCATCAAGGTGATAGCAACTCGATCGTGGACTGAGGTTGAATGTGAAGTCTAGGCCGGGGTGCTGTTTTGCCATCTTTGGTTCACTTGGATACAATTTCACTGAAGCTCACATTCCATTCAGTGTGGTAGTTTTGCGCATTTTTACTTATTCCACATGTTAAACGTTAATGAAATGTCCTTATTTAGTGAGCTTCGCATATATGTACCACGCTCTGACGACTAATTTGAAGAGGGTTCAGGTTACAGAAATCTGGCGTTTGGGTCAGTCGATGGAACAATTTAAAACGGTCGTCAAATATTCAGAGAATGTATTGTTGGCACGAGGAGCCTGAATCGTATGTTTTTGGAAAATCCACTTGCATTCTTCGTCAAATAGCTTTGATTATTCTGAAGTGGGAGGACCTTGGTGAGCTTGATATTGCTTGTCTGATCACCCCCCCCCCCACACACACGCACGCACGTACACATGCGAGGTACATACACACTCATATTCGCTTGAACTATTGATTCGACCACTGTGCTTGAGAAACTCCATAATCCTACCCGAGGAGCGTGACTATACAACCTAACGCATACTGTTGTAGTACAATCTCGTGTTAGTGTTGGTGCGTACCAGTTCACCTACTGGTTTTCACAATTACTCCGGACGTGTAAACAAAGCAGGAATGGATTATCACTTACGTGGTTTGGTTCTAGCACGAACAGATACGGGCTGATTACCGTGATACTACAGCGTAAGGTTCCCTCACACAACCCATATTCTGTTAGGATAACTGAGGCTTTGGGCATTTTTGTCTCTTGCATGCGCATGAGTGAAGTGCAAGAGGCATAATCCATAGCCCCAAAGGCCCGCTTCACTACCACGGATAACCGGCAATCAAAATCCTCCTTATTAAACGAATAAAATGAACACAAATTTGTGGTTCTGTATTCGAGAAAGTACAAGATGTCTAGACTTCCCAAAGTTCTGTGGTTTCGGGAAAGAATGATGGATTGACTAGTATCTTTTGACAAATTTATGTTGAGATACCCGATTTACCAATAGAATCTGTCCATGGTACGAAGAGCCGCAATGCTGCAGGTAATGGGAAATCCGTTTGCAATTTTCACATCTCAGAGTCCATGTCTACGTCATTCCGGGTCACCGATGCATCGTCCATCAATTCTACAGAAATATATCAAAATATCCTGCGGATCTCGTTTATCCATTTGCTGTTCGTCCCATTGGAGAACGACTGACAGGGCGAATCCAGTAAGTAAAAAAGAAACAGTTGTTATTTGTCACTGGAATAATGTGCTTGCGCATCACGAGAGATATTCCGACTAGCCGCGTCACCAAAGCTCAGCTGATAGAAAGGTTATCCGGTAGGTGAAAGGTCATCCGTTCGACTCCTGCTCACGGTGAGAACGGTTGGATGCACAAAAATAGCAATTGAAAATTTCCCCCATCTTCATATGTCATAGAGCTGATTTTGTGACCGCGCGCGGATCTCACGCCGATTAGGATAGTGTGTAACGCAGTCTGTTAAGGGGCACAAAATCCGTTGTGGTACCGGTAGAATACGAGAAGGGAGATATCAGCCCGAGGGGTTTCAAGAGGTTGGGAACTTGAAGTAGCGGATGGTCTTCATACTACGCTGGATCCGGAAGAGAAAGGGATGAAGGGTCAACCTAACCCCAAAAGTGATTGCAGCATTTCAGAGTACAATCTATTGGTCAAACACTGGAACAAGCCTGGCTACTGAGGGTTGCTTCTGCCAGCAATAGGTTTGGCTGCGGTGAAACCTGTGCTTCCGAGGGAGTCATCGCTTATTCCACTCAGATGCTACCACCACGGGTCATGTGGAGTAAACACGTCGCAGATCATTCCAATATGATGTGAAATTTCCATGCTAATGCTTCAAGCTTACTGGGAAGCACTCAGTTCACGGATGCTTTGCACTCAGAATGAAGAGCGTCAGCCGTCATGTAGAAGAATGAACACTTCACACTGCTTTTCAAATGATTGAGATTTCGCCCCAAAGCAAGGCTTCTATACCGCCCGTTTCACCTCCACAACTCACCTTTTTTACCTCAAGTATTTCTCCACGGTGAATTTTTTCACGACTGTTTTGGTCAGTTCTCCCGGGTTGGGAGCGGTGTTGGTGATAGTGGTAGTAAAAATGACCGTTGTAGATATAGCGCGTGTGCTTTTCCATTCCATTTCTTGAGCGATGCTGAAACGGTCAGCATGATGGACTTTGCAACTCATTTGGCCTCCGGTTCGAATTTCACGAGCGCTGCCATTGCCGTGCCCAACGAGAGTTTCTTTCCACAAAAAGGCAGCCTCTGTCTGGTACGCGGAGCGTGATGGACTTAGTTTTGGGCTTGGGAATTTGGAATTTTTGATGTTTAGAATTTAGGCAAATTTTTCTTTATCCAGGATTTAGGCTGTTCAGGTTAGTAATACTTGATGTGAACTCATTCGCGTGTTTACTTGCAACACCTTTTGGAGAGGTGAATAAAGAATGGACCGGATGACAGCTCTTAGGGAATATTTGTGTTTCGAACGAGTGACTAGGGACGGAAGTAATAAATGGCCTAATGCTTGCAAAAATCTTGACGAAATCAATTGGAACAGCGGAAGTTGGTTGAGTAGCAACCTTTGGAAGGTTGAAAGACTTACGACTGAAGAACTTTTTAGCAGATAAAATACCGGGAATTTAGGGTACTTGAGGAAGCTCGATCTAACAGGCTAATAATATCCGAGGAGTGAAGGTATCCCATTTCAATGCTTTCGTAGATGTCTTTTTCCTTTACTCACAGATGAAACTAGTTCCTTACCAATCGGCATTCTTTGATACAGACCCAAATAAAGTGACAAGAAACAACCTGGTCTAGTCGTGTGATCCGGCAATGATCCAGTACGGGAAGGTTCTTTTCCTCTCCAGTTGTAGCTTTGGGCAAGGCAGATTTACTTTACCCTGTTCGAGCTCAAATTTTTTCCAATGCAGAGGAATAATTTGGGGATACGATTCGTTACGTTCGTTTGATAAGATATTGGAAACGAATGATTGAAGAAGACCAAACACGAAATGGAAGTGGTAAATGATTAAGTGCAGAAAAATATAACTGTGCGTGAAAGCTACGAGACCATTGTACCTCGGTCACAAGTGTATAATAATGTGGTGACCAGAAGGATGCTCAAATGTGGCATGAAAATCTCAGAATGGATTGCCAGAATGTAGTCAAAAGGCCAACTGCCATGAGTAAAAGAATGACAAACTTTTAGAGTATTTTTGGATTGTCATTAAAGTCGACCACCAACTCCTGATACTGGAATGAATAAGAATGTAAACATTAAAGGTTAAGTAAACATTAGAACCGGCAGTATACGACCAAATGGTGTGACAAAACAGATGACTGATCAATTATATCTAAGTGGAAGAATGAGAACAAACGGGATTTGCTGTTTAATTTGAACAATGTGTAGAAGGTTTCAATCCTACCACCTGTTTTCTTTTTGGAGTCCTCCCTATCTTGGCATTAACAGGGAAAATTTGTTAATTTTCAATAGAAATTGTTCTACATCCTTATTCACGACTTCTAAATGCCCGAATGCATGGTTCAATGTCCGAACCAACTCGTGGGAGCCACCTACTCGCCTCATTATCCCATGAGCCCTATCTGCTTCGGGCTTGTCCCGGACGAACCGTGCAGTCTATCTACTCAAATTACATCAACACGTGGCATTCACCATTGTAGTCTGACCGTCTACGACAGAAGTCTCTCAGTGAACTACTCAGCATCTACCAGTTAAATACACGGGTATATTTGGTTATGAAGCAGGGTGTGGCAGATCTTATAAATTGTGGAACAAAATGCTCACCTTGTTGCACCACCAAGTCACGCGGGCATTCTGCGAGTAGAAGCAATATCCCATTTGAGGCATTTGCACTTAATGACTTTTGATTCATTTACTGTTGACAGTTAACCCATATGTTGTGAATTTGTTGCAGATATAAACTCTTTTTAGAGTGGGGACGAGGAGATCACATCATAGTTGATGGTTGAGCAATATACTTTTTAAAAAAATTCCCGTAGAATCACGGACAAAAAGTAGCACAGCTGGTTCAAGCGGTGAAACAAATAAGTTGCTTCATTTGACGTCTCCTTGCTATTGCGACTTATTAAGGAGCGGCTTTTACGACCAGGCTTGCTATAAGCCTGGTCTTTCGTCACAACTTATCCCAACTTTATTTCCTTAACAGAATAGGAGGATCAGTCGGGTAGACCGAGAGAGAGACAGAGCACCATATCTTTAAAATACTGCCTAGAAAGATTAGGCTGACCAGAATGAATAATCTTGCAGAAGAAGCCGCCCCCCTCCTCCGAAAAGAATTCCCTACCCAAAATCTGGACAAACGCATATTCAGTTGAGGTATTTTGCTGCCTTCAGTCTATTTCTTATTGTACCAGCTGGTTCCGCGCTGATATCCTGCCCCGGATAAGAAAGATAGTGACTATTTCCATCGAATTGTGTTTATTTGCAAAATAAGTGGTGGGCAACCAAATGCGTCATGGAAGTCAATTCACCAGGTCACAGAATAGGAAGATACGAGAGCAAGAACATACACACACAGTCCCGGAAAATAAAGCTCCGAGGTAGTAATCATTGGTTTTGAGATCATTAAGTTTGATTGAATATATAATCAGTATGAAATTAAATGGTACAGATGTTATCCGATGCTTTTGACAAGTCCGTGCGTATTCACACCTACACACACACACACACACACACACACACACACACACACCAGATGAGATGTTTTCATTTTTCATTCAAACACCGTTCTTCACGCGGTATCGAACTGGTCGGTATATCGTCTACACTGCTGAACTGTTCCGGACGGGGTCTGCGGGATATACGGCCGAGGCGATAGGTGTTGCGCAATTTTCGACAACGATTTGTTGGAATTTGTCCTGTTAGCGACCGTGTAGACACACGATTCCCGACCGATCGACAACAGTGTCCCCCGGAGCTCGAGGGGGTTGTTGGACGCCGGCAACACGTGATGAGATGGACTAACAGTTCGAGCACTTCAATCACTGACATCATGTTCAGACCGATCCAAATGGAAAGTAATCCCCCAGATTGAGAGAGTAAGCTGGTAAGTGAGAGAACTTCTTTTTCTTCAACCTGAAAAAAGAAGAAGTTCGTATTAATGTAATTTATAGAAATATTTATTTCTTCATGAAATAAAGTAAGCTATCAACATGCACAAATTAGAAATTGAGTCCAATAAATCGGTCCTTTGGTTGGCATTCTAACTGGTTCTGGACTAGACTTTTTCAAATAAGCATAGATCTACCCATGAATAGTTTACCAGTGGATTGTACTATCCTCTCACCAATGCTGGAATGTAGTATTTAAAAAAAATGAATGAAACAGCTCTTTCGACTAATGTCAGTGATTACACCCAACTTGAGACAATGTGGACAAAAGTGACTTCTAAGATTTGGATTGGTTGGGGTAAGGGACGAGAGAACGATACATATTTATAATCTTTTGAGGTGATCCAAATGTGGACAGTCTTTGGCCTCGGCGGGATTCGAACCCACGCACGGTCACCACCCTCGCTTTGGAACCGCGAGTGCCCTACCAGCTGAGCTACGATGCCACGCCGGAGAACCTTCGACTTTCTGCATATGGATCACAGTATACCCGCCCAAATTACAGTAGCACATGGCAACCACCACAGTGAACTAGCTTGTAATTTCACTGCCTACAGCAGGATTTCCCTTTGTACTAACCGGACTCCACCAGTTAAGTGCATTGCGCATCAATATATTTATAATCATTGGTTTCAAAAACTGTTGTGTTGCTTTAAGGTACCGGGAAATTTCACTTTTTTTGGTAGTTCGTTCTCCGTTGCTGCATCTAACGGTCAGTTAGATTTGGCAAAAAAATTGCACGTTTACAAGCTCGTAAACACCAATTCATGTAGCAGGTGGAAAAAGACAATAAAATGCAATGAAAGTGGGGATAGAGGCAGCGGAACAGTGTCTGCAATTTGTACATACACAGTTAGCTTGTGTTTGGGACATCAAGTTTTGAGGGCAATATGTTACGTCATAATTAAAACAATAAAAACACAGTGAGGTTTGTGTAACTCAAGAAGATAATCCGGAAACAGCATTTCACTCCCTCATGTCTGACGTCCACTTACCGATTGTTTAGGTGGTGTTCTATAGTTAATATTTCGTGTTCATTTTTTAAAGCTTCGATAACAGGTTTGATAGTTTTAACTGTACTTTGTTAGTACGGATTTCTTAAGAAAAAGCCTTCGCAGTTTATTAGAATCTGCTTATTTGTCAGTTCAGCGAAAACTCACAGAAAATCGGGTCACAATGGTTCGTCTTTAAAGTGTACTTATTTTTCCGCAAGCTCATAATTTTGTTGCTGAGACGTCATCAGTAGCTAAATTTCTCTTCGATTTAGTCAGTACGTTTGACCACCGGTAAATTTTCCTCCACTCTCCTTCTTGGTGACCCGTCTAGAGTTAGTAACCATTTTCTTGGGAACTCCGTGGGGTAATGTTTACTGAATGATAGGAATTTTGGTTTCGCTTCTGCTTCCTCAGGTTTCATGTTTACCAAGACACGTTCGGGCGGATATCGTGAAATTTTACCACCGCGGAATCATAACTGACCGGAAACTCCGTCTGCCGCTGTATATCGTGTCGATATGGATCAAAAGAATGGGCATAGATAGCACATTATCGAGGCTTTATTTGCCTCAGAGACGGTTGATTGACAAAACAGCAAAATTATCGAATACGGTAGATAAGGGCAGAGAATCAAGAGGATAAACTGGTGAGCAGTGCGCACGTGAACCAATAGCTCCGTTTTCTAGCATATATTTACTTCAAATCGACAGGATTTGACGAGTAATTCGTTTAGAACTGACGAAAATGATGAAAAAGAGTTGACGAGTAATATTAAAATGTCAAATAATATTGCAAATGATTGGTACCTCTAGCATGATTAAAATTATCTATAAACTGTCAACGTGGGTGACTAATGCACTGGTTATAGGGTGTCGTACCAGGATCAAGAATGCTTGCTGATAACCTATACTACAGAAAATCCTGAACTACGGGAGTCTCTTGTGAGTCAGTATTTCAGAGCACAGCTTGGGACAGAACAAACATCAATCTCAAAAGAACAAGAGAATCACAATGCAAAGCTTAATAAATGATCTATAGTCTAGACAACGAGGTTTACATCCGAACCGCAGTAAATTCAAGGACAAGAAGAAGAAGAAATTCATTCCCCTTACTCGCACGACACGACGAAACCCCTGTGATAAGTGGGTTCAACAAATGAACTGTCGAAACGAGTGCTCGTGTGTTGTTGATTGACGTGTGTCTTATTTGGTCTTGCGCCGGTTGCTTTCTCACCACTCTGGAATGAGGCTAGCTAATTAGTTTGTCAGTGAAGTGGATTTCCGTTGTTATGTTCACGCTTCGGTGGGCACATAAATAGGACACAATGAGCACCAGTGATTTCTTCTAAGGACTAGAACGGATATATTAGAACAAATAGGGTTCTGAACTACGTGATTCAGGTCAAGCTTTTTTGACTGTACTTCCTGAGTTCAAACCATTCCGACCCAGAATGCCAATAGTTTTGTCAAGCTGAATAGAGCAAATACACCAAGGCTTCCAGAGATTTTCATGAACGGATGAAACTTTGAAGTTTTAATTTATACTGCTTATCGTTCTACTCGCGGGGAAACATGAGGACTTAATTAGTCGATAACTACTACGTGAACCAGTCTTGGGAAGGGTGATCCCTAACCTGATCGATCCAGATGTAAGATTCTATATTTTTTAGGTTTTTGTAGAGGCCGTGCTTGATGTATACTGTTGTTTCTCAGAACTAGGGTAATACCATAGAGTTTATGTTTAATACAGCCTACCTTTGCGTGTCTACTGAGGCGTAATACTCATGCAGTAGATTGAATTCAATAAGCGAATTTCTTTGCTTTATTTTCAGGCTCATAGGGATATCGAGTTTGAAGATTCACAACTGGAAAATATCTATCAATACCCGAGGCTGACCATGCATATCACTAACATTTAAACGTGAAAATATCGTAAGTAACGTTCACCGGTTATTGGACATGGCTCGCAGTCATGCCGACGGGGTTTAAGTGTTGTCTGAGACTCAAGGGATATTGACAACTGCCGTCAATTCCTGGCAGTGCGCACGAAACAGCTGTACCGTCAGTGGTGTTTCCACTGATTTTCGGTGATGAGGCGGGACTTGATACGGTGTTAAAAATCATTTGCTAAGGGGAAGCCGTCTATCATAGAAGTCAGTCAATAGGCAGTTCAAAAGCCGGTGTCGGAGGGGCACCAAACAGACCGTTGAGAGCTAACCAAGATAACCTGGTGGTAAGGTATTCGACGGATAGTCTCTCATCTTGGCTTTGAATCCGAATTTGAGACTCGGGGGCTGTGCACTGCTAGTGATTCCCGGCAAGGATGAAACAGCCGATAAGTTGAGCTTTGATACTGCACAATGAATCATATGATACATTCGTTAACTAGTTAAAATCTCTAATTTCTGAAACTATTCATTAATACTAATTACCTCCTACAACTGAGTTAATCTTTCGAGCCAAGAAGATTCAGATATAAAACATGGAAATTTAACTCAAAGTACCCTTAAAAGTAAAGCAAATTAGACATTCGATGGATAAAATGTAAGACTAGTGTCACTGTAAAGCGAATTTGACAGAGATCGAATGAGTGACGAGCGAGAGAACGAGAGAGCTTGGCGGTAACTCACATTGTGCAAATTCAAATTCGGTCGAATAAGCATGATGGCTAACAAATTCTGCTCCAGCACACTACTACTGGCCAGAATAGTTTTTGCCTCAGCCTCACCACCGGGTATGGTGAGCAGTTTACGTGCTCTGCGATAACTTTCCATATCCGGTCGATTGACAAGTGTACGGCCGACTTTGGTGCCCAACCAACTCAATTGCCAAGATTTGGTAGGCCATACGGACGCGGATCGATCGGTTTCGTAGGAGAAGAAGGTGCACGGCAAAGTGCACGATGGGACCACATCACCCTTTGAACGAGATAGAGCGTCAGTTGGACAGAAAATTGAATGAATGAAAGCCCAAATGAGGAGATAGTCTGGGATTTGAATGGTTTTCGGGTGATTATCCTCCAATTACTACTGGAATCCCAGTTGAGTTTGTATATCGTTCTAAATTTATCCAATAAAATAGGTTTTTTTGTTTCAAGTTAAGTGGATGGAAGATATTAGGAGATGACTATAAGATGTGTTTTTTAGTCGAACTCGAGCCATATCACTGATTACTTTAGAAAGATATAAAAAACGTCAACAACATAGGTAAAAATAGTGCCCGGTACTTAATTCGTTTCTATGGTCTGTGTTATATGAATAACAGCATGAGAAATTCCTCGATCAATTTATTCTTCCTACTGTCCATCGAATAAAATGTCAGCTTGATCTAGCCCAAAATATCCCACAAAAATGGATTATTCGAATGAAGTGGTTCAATGTTGGACTTGAAGGCCAGCGGTATGGATTCATGAACGAAATGTATTCCATACGGCTAACTGGAGGAGGAAGCCCTAGTAGCAAATCTACCATCATTACAAGACAACCCTACTCACCTACGTGTTTTGCATGCACTACTGGAGAATATTCTTTTCTCTCTGTCTTTTGAATACAACCGTAATCCAAATTTGTGTGTTGCCTAACTCTCTGAATTAACCAAAATCTGTTATTGGACTTGGGAAGATTCCTTGTTTGACACCCTCTACTCCTACTGCTCAGAATCTCAGAAAAAGAATGACACTTAATATGGAGCAGGAAAAATTGGACATCATATGGAAAAACGATGTTAATTAAAACCATACACGCTGACCTGGAAGTGTTTGGTCACCTCAGATTTACAAGCCACATGCCTTTTGACAGTTTCCAGCTCCTGATAACAAATTTCGGTTGGGTTCCTGTGGATTGATGAGTTCTTTGGTGACCGGTTAGGCTCGGGGGAGACAGTGGTATCTGACTGGCTTCGTGATATGTTTGTGTGATCTTCACAGCCTCCTCTGTACACGAACGAGCTCATAGCCAAACAAAATGGTAAACTTCCATTTAGGTAAGGGAATTCAATTGCATTGCACCCGCACCGAGTGTTGATTTTTGACTATTGATGAAGGGGGAAGGATAAAACACAAGACAAAGAATAGGCTAATCAATGAAAACAAAGAATTGGATAAAATGATTTCAGTTGTATGGTGTATTCTTTCACGAGTCAAGCTGGTTTGAGACAATCACCGAGAAATCTGATGTACCCTACTCTTTACTGCTTACTAATTGCTAGTAGCAAGAACCTAACTACAACAATATTGCACGGCCTAAGAAATCTGTCGCCATCCATCAATCCATTTCGATTCTACTGGTCTAAGATCTCTCCGGGTTCCGTTTTCACCTTTTCCACGATGATTACTAAAGTAGCATGTGAAAAATCGTTCATCGGCAGAAATCTGAAAGTTCCTGACACCACTGATAATAATAACATTGGCAATCCTTGCAGTACCAAATGTCGAAATATCATCTGTTTTTATTTATCAGAGGTGTATTTTAGACATCGATATACATGTTTGCAGGTTCGATAACTGATTGCCCGTAAATAAAGAAGCATCCACTGATAATTGGTGAATGAAGTAACTCCTTAGTCTTAAGCCTTATTTGTATTCGATGATTCTTTAGTAACACGCATGTCTTAGACAAACTAGAAGGTGAAATACTAAATATGAGCAAATTTATTGATCATATATGTCTCCTTTGAACCTTAAAGCAACCCTTACTGTTAACACCGTGAAGGCTTTCGTGGTCCAAGGTATAGGGGCAGATGGTGTATAGTGATTTCAAACTGAATTACATCAGCACTTGAAGAAATATAGTTACAGTTTAGTAACAATATATAGTTATGTCATGAACTATATGATTCCACTTATTAATGAAACGACAAATGAACGATCTACTAGCGAATTCTTCTTCTCATTCGGTATATGAGAGAGACGTCTCAGGGATTGATAAGAGCAAAGAATAGGAACCGGTTTTTCTGAGAATGATCTATTCAGAGTTTATCTAGTTATCTTTTATGTGATTCCTCTTTGCAGTAGCCAGTAGTTTGACTAACATGCTTCTCCTGGAACAGCTTCTAAAAGAAAAGTCACAGTTGCTACAATTATGCCCACGACTGTTTGGTTAGGTCGCAGTATGACGCATATTACAAAACAATAAAATTCAAATACGTCTATGTAAAACAATAATACGAGAAATGAAACCAGCGGGACTATGAATTTGGCTGTGCTCTTTTTGGCTGTCGTTAATGATTTGTGCTTGTTTACATCGCATTCCACTGTTTTCACTTTCACATTAGTGTTGTGTCCTTGATGATCATGTACGAATTGCATGGTTAGCTTTATCCGATCAATTGTGGCTTAAATAGCACTTTCTGATATATAGTTTCTAAATTCCGGTGTGGTTCACAGTGTTCTCAAGCGGATAATGGATCGCTGTTTCTCTCCCGAGAATTCGGGAAAAGTCAAAATCTAACTGCTTTAACTGTTTTCAGTAACAGTATCAGAAATTCGAAGCACCAGGGGCCAACGCACTTTCGAAGAATACACTGTACAGCGCGAGCGTTTTGATTATGGTGCCGGATATTACTCGACCTAATAGAAATGCGGAATTATGCTGCTTTTCTCCTTGGGTGAGGAATAAATTGAAAAAAGAATAAAACGGTAGGAAAAGTTCATAAACATAAAGCTGAATGGAAAGTTGCTTTCTCTAAGAGCATAGTAAATCATCTCTCGTCCCGCTGATTCTATCGTCTAATATCCGTTCAATCACAAAAAAAATGTTCGATATCAGCTATTTGCTGTAGTCTTTAGAATATGTGAGCTATGGTGTCGTTTCATTTCAAGAATCTTGGATTCTTTCTGCGTTAGGTGAGGAGTCATTGAAGCTTGGCTGATTAGCTAGATTTAGACTGGATAGATAACCTACGTACGTCACGTTTGGTGTTGTTCTTCCTCAAGCAACGGCCTATCTGTACCGTGACGGAATGGTTCGAAGCAGCCAAGCTGGCACTTAATCGCAAAATGTGCTTATAGATAGTTAATCCAACTCAAAAACACATTATTCAACATTCATGATAAGGGGTTCAAAAGTGGGAAGAGCCCAATTCTATACACATCTTGATGTACTTATCTCATCAGATCCTAATTAGACCCATCATGTAAAAGATACTTTTTTCAGTCCCTTTTAGTTCAGACAACTATTAAACATGCACTGGATGCTGCGAGTTTGGTTGCTATCTCTCGACAGTAACGTCAGTCAAAAATAATAAAAAAGTTTGAAAAGAGTAAGGGGAGTTATAAATAGTACCATGTTGGCAAAGGATGTTTGTACATAAAAAGTGCCTCTGGTCGAGATACCTTGCCACGTTCTCCAGCACATTTAATCACTAAGTGGGAGGGTCTCTTGGATCCCACCCAGGAAGTCTAACACGTCCTACACGGCCAAGTCCACTGGTTAGGTTTCCATACCTTTTCTTACATTGATGGACTGACTACCGTTACTTACGTTCTAACCGTTACACGCCTCAGCAAACGTAACATCTTGACAGGGGACATGCGCAACGCGTGTCTCAAACATATAAGCCTGGTGAGCTTAAATGTTCCATTTAATGATCTGGTTTATGAGCCTAATACTTTCCTCATGACCTCAGCGTTGCTTGGGTAGTCTTCCCACCAGATTCCAGCAATGTTTTGAAGACATCGGTGTTCGAATATCAACAGTCTTTGCATGTCCTCCATCCGCAGTGGCTATGTTTTTGAACCGTACAAAAGAACTGACCTGACGGGTGCAGCGGAAACTCGACCCTTGATAGATAAACTGATGTCACGTAGATACCACAAATGACGGAGATAAGTAAAGCCAGACATGTCTCCTGCATACGCTGAGGCACTTCATGCGATGTGACGTACGGGTCAAATGCAAATGCCTGGATAACAGAAGTTGTCTACATGGTCTAAAGTTTCCTCAGACACTGAAAGGTTTGGCTTCGGACCGAACCATTTCTGCAACAGCGTCTTGCAACTTGAAAGTGCAAAACACACACCGAACATTGCTACGCAGTTCACCAACCTGTCCAGAAAAGCTTTCAACGTATCTGGGTCTTCACTTAGAAGAACTGTGTCGTCTGTATATTCAAGGTCTGATTCGTCTACCCGAGAAAAGTTCAATAACACTATCCTCACGTGACAAAAGCGCGGTCTCTAGGGCCATATCATTCACAAAGTTGAGGAGACTGGGAGAGAGGGGCAATTCTACATGTACCACTTCTCTTGGCAAACTCGGGTGATAGATCGCCGTAAGAGGTGAAGCATAATTTCAGGGTGCAGTTTCGATGCCCAGCTAACCAGTCTTGTTCCCCTGTGGTTTTCACGGGAACATTGATCGCATTTGCTATCAATCGGTATGATCACCGATTCACACCAACCCTTTGGAACTTGTTCCATCACCCATATCAAATCGAGGAGTTATGTCAACTCCAGTAATATTTCTGAGCCACCACCATTGAAAATAGATGGAAGCAACCCATCCAATCCAGTAGTCCATGTCGTTTTAGATTACATATCTCGCGCAGAACCCTGCTTCTGACAAAGGACTGGTAAATACATTTGGAACACTAACCATCGTGCTAGTCAGCACATCTATTGTTGTTAAAGACTAGTTAAATTGTTTCTCGAAATGCTCCGCCAACAATCTAGACGATGCTCCTGAGTCTGAATCAATGAACCATTCGCTTCTCTGGTCAGATCGCTAAAGCCTGGCTTCTGTGGACTAGTATTTCTAATTAGATGGAGAAGTTTGCTGTGGTTGTCACTCGTCGCAACCTTTCGATCCCCCTTCACCTCGTCATTCACCACTGTTCACGGTAGCTTCTGAGGCTTGGAATCAGGTGGTATTTAAGGCATCTCCGTGCCTCATCATCTCTAGAATCCGGATGAATAGGTCTGAGTGCATCTAACAGTGCAGCTGAGGATGCAGATATGCACTGTATCAGTTTGTCTGGTTCATGGACCCTAAGCATTATTGCCAACCTCAAACAGGGCGTGCTTGATCTCCGTCCGTCGTTCCTCTGGATCCTTGGCACTTAACTTCACCGATAACCTGACGATTAATCCTGTTTAGAAAGCCGATCGATGTTAGTGTGCAAATGCCAAAAACAGCTCAGTGAGGCAAATGCTTGGGTCTGAGAATCGATTTTCCATTTTCCCCTATCTCGGGATTATTACTCTTATGGAGAGCTACAAGTTATCTGTCGTAACTCATTGTGAATTCTCGTATCCAATAAAAATTAAAAAGTAAAGAATGAACAGCAGAGTGATAAGAAATGTTTCTCGAAGGAACACCGACGATTTCTAGATATATCATACTTCGCAGGTGTACACACCACAGAGGGGATTTTTCCTTGGGAATCCCAACCAGAGCCTTTGATTCAAAAATCTGACACACAAGACAGTGGAGCGTTAACCCAACACGGGAACGTGATAGAAGCTTTCGTAAAGAAGCTTCTTCTGGTGTGTCACATGAGACCCGATTGTTCTTCCTAGCATATCTTGTCTTAGCTGGTGCTTTATTATCGATCCACCTTTCGGATTCAATCTTCATTCCCATCCACTGAATGGACCAAGCGGAATGTGGACGAGGAAGTATCCTTTGGGCCGGGGGTTGTCCAGCTTATGTGGGCGGGAGCTGATCTATGAAGTGGGGTGATTTCTCCTACCGTCGACTGAAATCTTAGGTAATCCCATATGTCATCCGTTCAGCGGAGACTTTTAGACCCATAAACTGTTCCTCTCCATGTTTATTCGCTGGAAGGTCCTCTCCAGGAGTGTAGTGGTTGAAACCAAATGTTGCCCATCAACTGGTTCAGAGACTGGATTTAGTTTGACCTTTGCCTATCGACCTGTCAGATAAGATTGTATCTTCGATTTAAGGAAATCATCGCGTGTAACTCTTTGGTTCATGGAGAAATGAAAGCCGTTGTACCACGTCAACGGGCAGCCTTTTCGTGATGGATATTTTTTCAAAGTAAGAAGGTTGACTTGAGCCAAGTAGAGCGTGGTTAGACGAAGAGTCCAATTTTAGAATCGCAAGATGATTCTTCTAAAGTTATTTCGTCGGTAGAACGATGACACATGGTCGATGGGCAGCAACAACAGCGATACCGATCGTGTGCCCCGAGGGAAATTTTGTCCTGTGAACCAGATGCCATTCTATACTACTTATTTTAAGAAGGCTACTATTTTACATTTCTCGCTTGAGACCTCTACGTATCCCTACCTACATTGTTTTTAAGTTTATTCATTCCTATGAGTGACATCACTGATTACGATGCTCCCCTGTCACTTCATCTGGTAGATTTGTAGAAAACTTGTGTTGGTCCAACTCTTTATTAAAGGTATTTAAAAGTCCAGTAAGACACCTTGCCCTAGACTATTGAATTTCGTAGAAATAATCTATTTTTCTGCAGTGTGAACCATTAAGCAGTATCATACTTACTGAGGGCACACCCGCTACACTCATCGCTTTCTGTCTGTCTCGCAATATTCCCAGCTATGCTGAACGAAGTAAATTTAGATATTCCTAAACCACAGCGTTTTACAACTCGGTTATTCCATACCTGTATAGGAGGTTAGTTTCCAAAGTGCTCTTTATGAAAGAAATAAGAGGAAAGCTTATCTGATCACAATTTTCCATTTCCTTATTTACCCTCGTTGGTACGGTTATGGACGGAAAAGCAGCGTTCCGGTCAAGTGGATTTCTTGTTGTCAGAAAATTATCTTCGATTCTTGTCTACTTTTGTTCTGGTGGGCTCAGAAAACTGTCTTTCCAAAGGTTCCGTGGTTTGTTCCAATCTTATTTTTACCCATTCTAGTAAGATGTGGTCAGTAGCTACTCTCACTTTGTATACATAATACAGGGAACACCAGTTTTGATATCACAGCAAAGTGACCGAAAGTCATCTGCGGCCAGTATCCACAAAAAATTGCGCCATGGGAAATGAAGTGCTTACAAAAGTCTCTCAAGTCAGAAATCCGCGGGCTTAACGGCATATACAGTTGTGTGCTCCTGGCTAACAATAATTGTCGATAACTTTGGATGTCGATCAAACATTCGAGTGGTATTTCCACAAGACTCTTATCCCCAGACGTTAATGTTGAGGATGTCAACAGCGACTTCAACAAGCAACCTCGTCCTTTATTGTTCACTTGTACTGACGTCCTATCTTGTCACGGCTTTATCAGCTCCATCCCCCACAACATATCCCTCCAAGCTGTTTACAAAGAGCTGCCAAACAACAAGTGCAACAAAATCCCACGGACCTGATAGTCTTCCCTCAGTTGTACAAAAGCAATGTGCACAAATACTCACACCATTCATGACAGAATTACTTAATCTGTGTTTGTACTGCAAGAAGATTCCCGACTGTTGGAGATCAGAGTCCATCACACCTGTGCCCAAGAAAGGAACGGCAAAATTCCGCCCGATTGCCTGTACCTCCATTGCACTAAAGGTGTTTGAGAAGTTATTACTCCAGGAAATGTCCAGTGATTTGACAATACGAGACATAAACCATTTCGCCTACCTCCGCTCCTGCTCTACTTTGGATGCTACTGCTTCCGTGGCTCGTAAAGTCTTGTCGTCGCTGGACAAGAAATCAAAAGCTGTGCACACCTGCTTCCTGGATTACAGTGATGCACTTAGCAGTGTTGATAGACGAAAGCTCCTTGACATACTCTCCAATAACGGAATAAAACCCTCACTCGTTGGACTTTTGTCTGATTATTGCTCCAGTCGAAAACAGTTTACAACCTATTGGGGCAGAACCTCTTCAATCTCTGTTTCAAACCAAGGCGTACTACAGGGCTCAGTCCTCTCCCCTTTTCTATTCTCCGTCTACACGTCTTCCATGCCTGTCAGTGACCTTTCCTTCATTATAAGGTATGCAGATGATGTTGCGACTGGGTTACCCTGTCGTGATGAATCAGCTACACCTGAGCTCCAATCTGGTCTCTTAGATATTGACTATTGGTCCAAAGGCCATAACCTAAGCTTAAATCCCTGTAAATGCCCAGATGTTGTCTTTTCTCTTCTCAAATACTCTAAGTATGTGAACTTTCTGGAATCCTGTCTAGACTTTCACATAAGAAACATCTCCTTTCGTTGCCAACCATCGGTCAAGTACCTTGGGATTACGATCACCCATAATCTTTGTTGGAGAGAACATGTTTCCAGCGTTTTCACAAAAGCAAAAAGACTAACCTACTACGTTTTGCGTCTGAAAGCTATGTCTGTACCCCTTTACATCAGTCAACGTTTTGTATTTGCATGTATATTACCTCACTGGTTGTGTTCTTCCTCTGTCTTCTTCCCTGGCCTGCAGGCTAAAGGTTTCACCATGATAAAACGGTCTCCCAAGCACTTATTTTGTGAAAGTGTTATTCCTCTTAAAGATCTCACCGACTCCATTATATACCAACACCATAAAATGTGCAAAAGATTCACCGAGAGAATTCTGAATGACTCACTCCACCCGCTTCACAGGTACCCTAGGATGTGTGCTTCCTCCTCTTCCACCCGCAGTAATTATAAAATAATTTTTGCTCTCACGACTGCCTACCGGTCCTCGGTTGTCCCCTGCCTCGCTCGATTCTTATGTAACCCAGAGAACATCGACGTTGGACTTAGACAGCATTTATTGTCTTAGCTACTAAATCATCTCCTAACACTGCTCTTTTGTTGTATCCGCCGCTTTCTTTTATCGTGTGATAGCTGTGAGTATAGCTATGTACTGCTGAATATTCATCCACCGGTGTGCATAAAGCAAATACTTGACTAGACTAGTGTGATTATTTCGGTCGAATTCCAGTTTTTACTACTGAAACGACTGGCAGTAGGCTAAATTCTGATAGCCAACATGGATTCGAGGAAGATTCAATGGAGCGTACTCGGGATCATGGAATCAATGACACCATTATTTACTAATTTTCGATGTCACGGAAGTCCTTGAAATGGGGAGACAAGTGTTCTAAGATTTCCTTACTGTTGTGGTGCCGCATTATATTTGAGTACTTGTTTACTTCTTTGATTCGGCTGGTTGTGAACTGCGTTGGTGCGAGAGCCAAATGACGCGACCTATCAGTTTGCTTCCCTTCAAATGACAATTATCTGAGCACCACTCGCGGCGATTTTGGTAGCTAGCTCTCAGCGGAGGCATTAGTTACTAATAGTTACAGAAAAAGGTTATGAAAACAGTAAGAAGAGAATAGCAAATTGTGGCATCAGGTCGACGAAGAAAGTTTGTACATACAAGAGCGCAGCTGATCTTGACACCAAGCCATATTGCCAATTGTATCCAATCCCTAAGTAAGGACTATCTTGGACTTCAGCTGGGAAGTATATCATGCCATACATAGCTGAGTTCACTGGTGAGGCTTTCCATAAATTTCTTTCATTTTATGAACTGACCACCGTTACTCATCTTCCAAACATTTTCCCCCTCGGCTAAAATTGTTCAGCAAGGAGAGCTTCCAGCGTACACCAACTCCCTACCTCTTCGGTAATTGATTTGGCTAAACTTTTGCCGATTGATATAGCAAACACTACTGTTGTCGTTCTCATTCACCAACCTCTAATTTTCTTTGATATTTCTGCTGTGGTTCCAGAATTATGCTGTACGAAACAACTTTCCAGTAATTTGTCTAGTAATGTGAGGATGAATGATGCCAAATGGGAGCACTGTATTTAGGCATTCTGTTTTGTGTTAAGCCAGAAATTTAAACCAGAATAACGAAACTTTGCTGGAAATACCCAAACGCCGTTCTATGAGAGCCAACTATTCCAACCTGCCTTGTCATTAATTCCGCAGTTTTTAAAGTTAAATCACCACTCATGGAGCATCCTTTGTAGGTAAGTGATGTTTGGTTCAACAGCAGACCGAGATAAATTAAAATGAAATTGCCGGAGCATTAAGGTTTATCTTCAGATTAAAAATACTACATGTGCACGTCAATGGAACTTCAGTCAAATAGATTGGTGTTTTAGTCTACCTAGACCATTTTAATTGTAAATTACTGAACAACTCTGTTAAATCTGTGGATGCACAAATAATAACCTTTTGCCAAACTCTGACTTCATTCCAAGGTCACTGTTACTACAGAAGCCTAATTCTTCTGATTGTTCATCTAATTTGTTTGCATGACATGCCTACTATGTTTCGGGACGTATCCCAAACTCTAGATTAGCAGTAAGTCGTCCAGATCCTTGATCAATAACTCTGACGTTCTCCAAGTTGCTATGCTTTCGCTCTTTATCCAGAACTTAAATTGGTTACCTCAAGTCTGATCCCTGGGAACTGTAATATGGTCTGCTGGTGTCGTAACTATTTGTGGGTTTTCCCTTAATCCTTCCTGGTGTTCTGATTATATCTTCACACAGTCTATCTGTCTCTCTATCTATATATCCATCAGTGAGCTTTCTTGAATAATCAAAGCAAGCAATGCACCTTTAAATTACACAGATCTGGATCTATTAGGCACATCGGAGTAACCTTAAACATTGATCTTCTCGTTCTATCAATAATGAATTTCCGACAATAATGATTTTCCTAGACTTAAAAGGCGCTTTCGATTCAGTTGATCGAGCAGCGCTTTTCAGTACTCTTCATCGAAAAGGTATGCCCCAGAAGTTCGTGAACCTAATGAGATCATTGTATTCTCATACTTCTGGCCGCGTAAGAGTTTACGGTGAACTATCCAGTCGGTTCGAAACGACCAGTGGTGTTCGACAGGGATGTCCCATGTCTCCATTCCTGTTCAACTTCGTCATGGACGAAATAATGGAGAGTGCTTTGCAAAATCTCCAGGATATAGGCGTCGAACTAGGAAATAGTGAAAAGCTGTGTGACCTAGATTACGCGGACAACGTTGTCTGCTTGTTCGAATCCACGGAACATGCTCAACGTGCACTAGATAGACTCTTAAGAGCTGTAGCTCCATTCGGCATGCGCTTTGCACCTTCGAAAGATAAAGTGATGTTACAAGACTGGACGTCAACGATTCCGAGCTTGATGCTCGATGGGGAGGTGCTGTCAGTTGTCGACCACTTCACCCACCTCGGCAGCAACGTGACGACCAATGGGAGCACAGTAGTGGAGGTGAGCACACGTATATCCAAGGCTCGAGCAGCGTGCGCTGGACTGAAGCACTTGTGACATCGATCTGATATTTCATTGAAGTTGAAAAATCGTGCTTACTGTGCCGCAGTGCGTTCAGTTTTGTTGTATGGTTGCGAGACTTGGAGTATGCGTGCTGAAGATATTCGTCGTCTTGAGGTTTTCGACCACCGATGTTTACGTAGTATCGTTAAGATCGAGTGGAATAGCCGAGTGAGCAATGATGAGGTCAGAAAGCGAGTATTGGGTACTAATTCGGGGAATGTTTCGTCACAGCGTATCCAACTTAGCAGACTTCGTTGGCTGGGACACGTGTTACTTATGTCAAACACACGTCTACCATACCGTGTCCTATTCTGCGTTCCTCCTAGGGAGTGGAAGAGACCACGTGGAGGTCAACAGATGACGTGGCAGCGAGGAATGAGAAAAAGTACAGCAGACTTGGGAAAAGTAGGTGTTTCACGTCTTCGTGATTGGGGTCCAAAAGATCCGTCTACCAGTTGGCTGGAGACACTGAAGGATATGGCAGCGAACCGTGAACAGTGGCGATCGTGTTGTCACTTTCTATCGAATCAGAATGATTGATCGATGTTTGTTTGTACAGTTAGACTGTGTATTCCGTGTGTTGGCTACTAAGGCATTCTTTCCTTTTCCCACTAATATAGTTCCAGCCCCTGTCCATCTTATATATTCATACTTTCTAATTCAGCGTGCAACATGGTGAGAAAGGCAGTGATCAGTGGGGCTTGCCCTACTGTTTAACGCTGTACGATGATGATGATGAGGCGGGGAGTGCCCTATCTTTCAAATCCAATGGCTCATGAAGTTCAGCGTTAAATTTAAATTCATATTTTCTTTCTTATCTCGAAATGTTTTATCAAGCTAAACCTTACCTGCAAATATTTACTACATTGTCAATGCGGGATCTTGGTTTTGTCTAAACGTATTCAGTTAAACATTTCTGTATATTTCAAACCGTTTCTTGAACTGATCAGCAAGATACATAATTTTCTCAACAACGTGTAAAAATCTTGGTTATTTCGCTTGGATTTACGTATGATTCACTCGAAAGTAAAAAGGCCTAACTTCAAGTGACTTTTATCTTGGTATCACCCTATATTTTCATTCCTGTCCCAAAAGGAACTGTAAGTCGTTCTTTATCCATCACCCCAATATTATCGAGTTACACCCCATTTTTTGAACCATTCCTGTCCTCAGTGTTCGGCGCTGAGAGTGGCATTTCTAAAGAACCCCATTAAAAGGGTGAGTGGGAAAGCTGATAACTTCCTCAGAGATTCATGTGTCAGTTACGTACCTCGTTACTTAGTTAAACAAAGAGGATGGGTGACACATGAATAATTGGAAATATACCTCGACGTGACACTTTAAAACACTTCCTAAACAGTTTCGGAAAGGTCATGGGGTAGAAGTAGTATAAGATTGTCGTAATATATTGTGATGTAATGGCGTGAATGTGAATCACTGAAAACGAGCTTGTTCACAAATCTGTGTTCTCATAATATAACTATGGGCTTGGCTGGGAATCCGAAGCATCAGATGTCGGGTGAATGCGAGTGTTTAGGGACATTACGAGGTACTAGGCAGATTGAATTCTGGGTAATTGAAAAGTATGAAGAGTGAAAGATCCACTCGGAAAAGCTGCGGGATATAAATAAGACATACAATCAGAACACTTGTAAGAGTTAGTAGATACAAAACTCCACCATGTTTCAACTACTGGAAGATGGATGCTTAAAGTCTTCTTCCGTTGATACAGTATGGATGAGAAGTGTATCGAAACCATCCTTTAAAGCAGTCCCTGAAGAGCTAGGGCTAAATTAGCTGAGGCTAGTGAAAAAATGGACAAATGGACAGTACGCTGGAAAGCGCCACTTATTTATTAGGGGTTTGGGTGACTAGCTCATGGATCTAGTGCTTTGGAAACGTCCCGGAAAATAGTCGGCAAGCCTTGTCAATACGATTAGAGGACAACCAATGGAGTAAAGATACTGAAGTGGGAGTAATGCAGGAATGTGGTGGAAAGTAGAACAGTAGTCGAGCAGTGCTCACCTAACCAATTTAACGAAGTTGTTCAGCAAGTTGGAAGAGTAATCACACAGAACGGAAATCGTGAATTCCCGATAAAATGTTGAATTCCTGGTTCACTTTCCCACCGAAATACTAAATGAAGTGGCTTGACAGGTAAATTACCTTCTTTCCACAGTGTTCGTACTCGCATTATCAGACGATTCGTTGGAAGTTCATGTTATATCACGCATTTTGGGGAGTAGAACTAATGAATGAATTAGTAAAAGAAAACAAAAATGTCACCTTTGCCACATCGCCAGACAAAAAGTAAAACTCATTTAACTGCGGATGAGGTGAAAAGTTGCTTGTTCACCCCTTTCATAAAGCCGTTTACAACTAAATAATGTTAACCGGCAAACGGATAAAATACAAAAGATAGGAAGACTGTATGGACATTTCGGTGGAATTATTTGTCTATTTGGATGATACACATCACCTTTATGGCAGCCAGAATTATCAAACGACGATGTCAATGCTCGTCCTGTCAGCTGTGACCTAACCAAGAATTTTCCGTCCAGGCGAAGGTGCTTAACCGAGTTTTGGCCACTGACAGTTGATTAAGAAATAAAAACAGAGATTGGACCCAGATTTATTAGTCAAAATGCATATTGAACTAAGTAAAAAATGTAGCGTATTCTCGGTTCATAGGAAATTGGTGAAAAAGCCCACATCCTTTTTATCAAGCCCTGATTCCTAATGCAGCCGTTGTATTTCATATTTGATCTTACCTCTAAATGATAAAATGATATCTTCTTTTTCGGAAATCATCAAATGATTCGTCATGCGGTAACAACAATCAACACCAATGAAGTATCCCACGGGGACCGAAATGTAAAATTGACTACTGTAACAGTACTTAGTAGACAGATTAGTTCTGAATACTGAAGTTTCAAAAGACGCATGTGGTTGATCAGCCGAACCCATGCTACCTCATCTGAATTTTCAATAAAACACCGATTAACTAGTTGCTTCATGCAGTATTTTATTCAGAGATTACTGGATAGAAGAAAGATCACATTTATTGGGCTTCCGGATATTGTCATTTTACTGTCAGTAGTAAGTGGCAGTTCTGGTCAACACTGATGTTTCTGCCGATATTCTGAGAACGCTTTTCAGACCACGATTTCTCTTCCACAGACCATGTCACATTTCCACTTGTCCATTTTAATGCAAAATAAACTGGCAGATAATAGTCGTCTCACTGTCCTCCTTCTTGAGCTACACATTGAGTAAAATTCGGAACAATCATTTTGTGGTAGACCCTATAGGGATCGAATTAATCTACGGCTTTGAGCAACACTTATTCTTCTTTATATACTCCCATAGAAGGGACCCCATTTGTGCCAAATCGTGAGACCTTCGAGACGGAAATATGTGTTCCGCCGGTCCAGTTGAAGCGGGAAGGTCTCATCCAGCCAGTCGGTCACAGTATTTGAATAATATGGCAGCACTCCATCTTGCTTAAACCACGGGCTGGACTAGGTGGTCAGTACCAAATACCCACCGGTATTTTTTAAGCATCGAAGTATACAGATGCTTTACCTTGTCGGGGAGAAACACGTAGTCAACCAGTCGTGATCTATGAATGTGGCTCCAAAAGTTTACAGTGACTTATAGTGAGTGGCACTCTACGCAATCCAGTGGATTTTCCTTGAGCCGACTATTTTTGCGTCGATAGCCGCTGAAACTGTGAAAATTGAACCGATTCACCAGAATATCGCCACCCGACAGGCCCACCAGATAAGCTCTGTATCCCTTGCACAATGTATTTTGCTTTTCATTTCATGGAAAATTTGTGGTTGGTCGGTGTTTGCATTCAGGGCTATGTCCACTTGGGCAATCAGGGTAAAGTTTCAAAAGATTCCAGCCGCAGGTGATAACCGGATGTACACCGGAGCTCGATTTTCTGACCCCTCCAACAATCACGAACAGCTACTACGTCCTTGCACTAACAAAGATGGATATTCTCCAAGATACGACCTTGCTTCTGTTCCACGTATGTGTCTTGTACGTTAGATATCAACAAACGGTTCGAAAAGCACGATGGATTTCAGTGGTAGCTTCGTTGAATGTATGGATAATTTACTGTGTCGTATTAAACATTCACATTACGTAAGAAATAACCTGCATCCATTCTTGAGTTAGATTCTCAATCTAAACTTGACAAGGTTGAGTCTTTTTCACACTGTGCTAACCTTTCACGATGTTTGCCGCGACATAAGCTTGACGAAATATACAGAGCTATCCACTTCGTCTAACGATTGGCTGCCCATTGATGTTGGAATCTCTCCGCAAACATATTGGATGGGGGATTTAAATACAATCACAAACTTCCGCTTGGAGCCCTATAACTTTTCAATCGCAATCATCCTGAGCCGAGGTCTTTGATATTTTCAAGACGAATGCAATTCAGTCGGTCGATGCTATCCTCAGCTTCATCTTATTCGGTCCGTGTTTTCATCGAGCCAGGAGAATGGATGTCGTAGCTTCGATAAGGGTCAAATAGGCTGCTTTTGTTTATAAAATCACATTAAGTTAGCCTCACTATCCCCACTCGGTTAGCCGCCAAAATATGTGGGTGCGACACAGTTGGGTGATTTTGGACACCTGATCCACTACGGCTAGCCGTTTTTGTTGCCCACGACTAACGAGCTTTTAAGCAGCTTTGCCGTTAATACTGGATCAGAGATTTGTGTCGCCCGATCTTCAGAGCTGTTGATGGATGTAATTAGCCATCTTAAAGTATTCTACATAAGTGAAATGATCATGAATGCACTATCATGACCAATCAACTGTATTTGTCTGAAGCAGGATACAAGGGAATGATACAGAAAAATGAGGTCAAGCAAACGAAAACCGCGTACCACGAAGTAGACAAGGAAATACCGCACAAACTTAACGGATCAGTGAGTCAGAGCTCTCCAAATTCACACGGGGAGTTCGAACTTACCAAACAGTAGAATTACCTGATTTCAGTCGTGTGACTATCGATCAACACTGGTCTGATCACAATAGAGCTAGTAGCGCAAAGTGAGACTGAAAAGGTTCACCTTGAATCTCCACGAGAAAGGGATGCCAAGCCCAGAGAATCAACGAGAATCTTTAACAAACCATTCTGACCTCAGTATCATCATTCTCACCTAGGACGAGTTTCTTCCCCAATACATCTGACAGCTGTAGCGTCAGTATACCAAATGTGCCTCTTTCGTTTCATTCAAGCCATTACAAAATCTCATGCATGCCACCAGACAATACCGCGCGCTATGTTTTTGTCCTGCTCCCGAAAAAGTGGATTTCTTATTACCCTACCCAGTTAACATGCATACACGCCACTCGTATTCTGGACTGGAACTTTTGGATATTAAAAACAGTGTTGTGTACTCGATCGATAAGTTTCCCTTACCCGTGGATACTATAAACCAAAACTGGACTAAAAGCTCGGGAAATTGCTGATTGGCAGGCCGAACTCAGCTGTGTTACCCCATCCAGGATGACGGTACGGTCTATGATCAGTGCTAATGTTCGTTCTCTCTTCTTGAAGTTGTCGGGTTTACCAAGCATTTTACGGACTCTGATTCTTCTTCATGCGTGCGTAGTATACATTCAAGAATCCTGGCTAGACGAGAATGTTGTCGACTCTCTGATTTGCATAGATGGATTCCAGTGTTATTGCCAAGGTTGGGAGCTTAAGAACAAAAAGGTATGGAGGTGGAGTGATAACCTACATCAAGTTAACATGGAGTTGCAAGTCGACTGCTGTTTTCCAATACTCTGCAAATAGTATTGAATGACTTTCTACACAGTGCTTCCCTAGATTTGCTCGCTTCAGAAGCTCCATTATCACTAACCTGTGTGTAATGCCTTTTTGTGTACAATCCAATATGTCCTTCTTTTACGACGCATTTTTACCCTTTCTATCTCCTCTCTTAAACGGACATTCGTATATGATCATTGCTGATTTTATTTATGCTTATACGTATCCACTTTCACCGTACGAATTAACCGATATCAGTACCTCTCCTACAAGAGGGAACTCTGTGTTGGACAAAATCGTTACCAATTATCCTTGTTTATTTTCTGTTAAACTGGAAACCCCTTTCCCCTCAAGGGAATATAGCTTGCTTCTTCTGAGACCAAAAGTTCACTCACACCCTACCCACAGATCATTCACGTCTTCTAATCCGGCAAGATTTCACCTCCGTCCCCTTTCTGCTCTCAACCTGCCTCTTCTTAGTGCAGTCATTGACGTTGACTTTTCATGGTTTTCCTCCAAGCCGTCAATCTTCCAGGCTGCAGAATTGTTTGCTGAAACCCTATATGCAATCTTCAAGTTAGGTTGCCCCAGTAAAAAACTGTTCACCTCTGGTGGTAGGATTGGTTCTCCAACACCCATAGTACTTAGAAGACAGAAGGAAATTGCATGCAAGCCTCGATGAAGTTCCGAAGTCGAGGGACTCTCGCTACTGACCAAGACAGAGAACAAAATCTGAATGCTTCCCTTGCGAAAATGTTTCTGCAGACCTAGAATTCTAAGCCTCTTTGGAATGGTATGAGACTTTTATGTGGCCAGAAGACCAAACACACGAACTATAAGACCGAAATGAATCACCGCAATGCAATTTTTATACTCACCTCTAACGACAGCTTCCTTCGTATTCCCTCTGTGTTTCTGTAGATCATGAATCTTTCTCTACTGCGCAGAATTCCAAGGTTCTTCGAAAATTCAGACCTTCATCGGTTGCCTGTCCTGATGGCTTTCTTCTCAGCGATTCTCAAGTAAAGTGTTACTTAACTTGCCACACTGATCACTGCTTTGATAAACTAGTCCCTATCCAGATATTGCACCCCTGAACCGTGGCTTCCAGTTACCATCGTTCCAGTTCCTAGAGGCTTTAAAACCTCTGATGGAGATATACATTCTTGCTCTATTGCTCTCAAAGTCGCTGAAAAGACTGCTTTCATCCTTTATTAGATGTATCACAACGGGCCACCTGATCCTTTTTATTTTACTTATGAACCGAAAAGATCCACTCTTGACCCTGTAGCGTGCTCATTCCATTCCATCACTGAATCTTTAAACAACTCTGAGCGATTTGTCCACTGTGTGTTCCTTGATCATTCTTCAGCCCTTGGTTCGGTACTCCAATCTCGTCTTCTCGAGAAGCATGAAGCTTTCGAATGTCTGGCACAACTTCTTCCCAGGCTATGGAACTATTTTCTTAATTGAGTTCAGCAAACTCGATTCAGGTAAAACATCTCAAAACCACGTGTCAACGATTGCGGTGTATTCCAGCAAGCAGTGCTATCCCCTTTCCCATTTTAGAACTACACTGGAGATCTTCTGGTCTGTTTCCCATAAAACATATTTAAATATGCCGATGACGTTGTCCTTTGTCAGGCTATTTCTAATCACCGGATTTCAGGAAATTTTGATGAAAAACCATCCCGAATAGAATGTTTCTCTTCCCATTTGGGTCTAAAACTGAATCCATCTAAGTGCCTTGAGTGTGTTTTCAATCGCTTTTATTTATCTTTCACTACTGATTCTTTTACAACGAAATTCAAAATCACCACTATGGATTAGTTTCGTCAAGTATCTGAGTGTTTGACCAGACACCAATCTAATATGGACTTCTCATATTCAGCACTGTGTCGGTAAACTGCGAGATCTATCTTTTCAAATAGGAAAACTTAGGCTGTTTTACACACCAACAACAATAGTACCCAAATGTGTTCTTCGACTTGTTCTTCAGGTCTTATCACATTGGTCTCCTGAAATTTTCCCGGCCATTTTGCAACAAGACTTCAGAGCATTCTGCCATGCATTGGTAATTATTAGTCGCGTTTCCTCCCTCATCTTTGACTTTCTTTTGACTGAGTTTGTCGAACAACAAATTAGATCCTGTGTAGTTCTGACCCACAAGATATTACAGAATCCAACACATCCATTACATCATGGCTTACCTATCTGTCTTCCTCTCTCATCCACCAGATCAGAATTTCGACACCTTCCTTCCAGAATTGACGTATACAAAATGTCCTTTGTGCTCCATCCGGGGCGGTTAATGACCAACAAGGACAAGAAGAAAACGGAATTGCTTTCTAAATTTGGCCGATGTTTTCCTTTCCTTTTTCACTCTTGTATACCATTAGCGCCTACTGTTGCACATTCTGTGTATTTCTACCTCCGTTTTATCAGAGCATTTTGATTGAAATGTAAGCTTGTCGCTCGCCAAATTCTGTCACACACATACCAAACACCAAACACAACCAACCAGTGACAGTGATACGCTACTCGACAATAGTTATTGTCTACCGAATTTCTTGTGTCTTCAGAAGGACAAATGGAAGTACGACATGATCTGTGGAAGAGAAATCTTGGTCTGAAAAGGGTTCTCAGAATATCGGCAGAAACACCAGTATGGACCAGAACTGCCACTTACTACTGACAGTAAAATTACGATATCCGGGAGCCCAATAAACGTAATCTTTCTTCTATCCATTAATCTTTGAATAAAATACTGCATGAAGCAACTAGTTAGTCGGTGTTTTATTGAAAATTCAGATGAGGTAGCATGGGTTCGGCTGATCAACCACATGCGTCTTTTGAAACTTCAGTATTCAGAACTAATCTGTCTACTAAGTATTGTCACAGTAGTCAATTTGACATTTCGGTCCCCGTGGAGAACTGCCATGTATTTTGAGCAATGTTTGATTTTCAATGGTGAGTTTATTGTTGTTACCACATGATGAATCATTGGATGACTTTCGATAAAGAAGACTTCGTTTCATCATTCAGAGGTAAGAGCAAGTATCAAATACAACTGGGCTATTGGGAATTAGAGTTAGGGAAATCGTCAGCACTGCTCATTCACCGAGATACAAATAGGTCTGGAACTAGAGGTGTACGATTTTAGTCTAACATGGAGCCATCCGGATATCGGGTCTGACTGTAAACGGTTTGTTCTACAACACCTGTACGTAATATCGCACTCTTCGGTCACTGGCTTTTGAAATGTAACAACCCATCGACCACTGTGCAGTTGGTTAACGTAATGGATGACTCCTCTTTAGGTAACCTGAGTGACGAAAAAATTAGTAATTGGCAACCACCAGCAGAGCCTGGCTGCTTGATCAGCATGATTGGTGGGAAATTCGAATTGGTTCTTTACTAACTACTGGAAACCTCTGAGAAGCCGTAAACCTGTTCCATCCCTATCGGAAATCCTCAGCTGTACATATCGAATGGAAGTCGAAAACACCGATCTAAGATAGATCATTTTTCAGTATTCTTACAAAGTGCATACTGCCTTGGGTTTATGCTAACTCGGATGAACGGATTGTTATGGGACAAAGGTCAGATCACTTTGACGCAAATGTACGCATGCTCAGCGGATAGCAACGCGGGATAAATCTTGCAGTGTCTTTTCAGATATTTACATCGGGAAGAGCTTGTTCTGTATTTTCAGATATCGCATCCCCTCACCAATGATTTGGCAATCAAAAAGGAAATGCTCGTTTTTTGTCAATTTTGTGATGTTGGTGATAATGGGACAAGGATTGGGTGTAGGAAGCTGAAACAATACGCAAAAGGAAGCATAGCAGGCGGAACATCTACAGTTTTTGACCTTTAATGATTAGGCTGGATTTGAACAATCTGAGGCTAGGTTCTTAGAGCTCACAATCTGAGTAACTTCATGAAAATTTACGTTTGACGGATAAATTCTACTACCCTGGTTCAAAAGACAGAGTCAGAGGTGATTGACCTATTGCAACTCAAGAGTTATCCTGCTCAAAACCATCGGAATAATCATATTTTACCCTCAAGTATAATCATTCACACACATTTTGTCAACCACAGTTATCAGTACTGTAGTAAAGCAGCCGGATTTGTAGCACACACACCTGCGCATGGACCGTTGTTGTCACACAGTACCACTTTGTACTCAATAAAAACATAATGCCAGAATGTAGAAAAGAAATTCAACAGAGCAATAATCTACTTGAATTAATGGGCGTATTTTGGGAAATGAACTAAATGCACATACTCGATCAGCCAATCAGCTACTGGCTTTATACTCTGAAGGAAACCAAAGGCATGGTCGCGGGTGCAGCGAAACTGAATTAACGTGCCGTGATCCCAACTTTAGCATGAGGTCCCAAATAAAAAAGAGTACTCGAATGAATATTACTTTTGATAAATGCTTAGATTATTCATAGGTGAAGCAGTCAACCAAGGAAGAGGATTCTCTAATTTCTATGATTTCATGTAAAGATTTTCGTTGTCCGAGAGTTGAGACGTATAGACTAGTGTTCGTGATATACACTGTGCTGTTACTTAAGGAGTTGCGACTTGTTGTATAAAGTGCTTTGGAATCATCTGTACCTCTGTGATTTTGTAGAAACCCACATAAATAGACTACTGAAATGTGAAACGGTAATAAATAATGGGTAACATAACAAATAAAACATCGGACTGAATACACTTCTGGTTTGGAACTCAGTACTCATAGTTTTGTAAGTGTAATCACAAACGTCGAAAATCAACACCTGATCAGTGATTTTACTCTACTAATGAAATATGTGAAGAATTTAGCTTCAGCGAAACTCAGTCAATGCGAGACTGAAATTGCATCAACTGGCCTTTGTTTTTCCCTAATACCAGATACGTTTAACAGCCTAGAAATGCGAGTACGTTTCAAATACTTTCACTAACAACTAAAATCCATCAAACTGCCCTCCACGGGCACATAAATTAGGATTAAATCAAAACTTGCGAGCTTGGAACGACGATATCAAATAACCATATCTAGACAGCACATTCTATTTCAACGATGAGATTTTTCATCCCCAAAAGTACTTCAGTCACGAATCTAATTGGTGATTCTGCCTGATGACAAAGCCCAGAAGTTCTGCTGTAGAATAAATTCGGTTGTGAGAGAAAAGTGCAATTCAACTTGAACGACACCAGTAAGTTTATTGACGAATGGAACTGATGATCTGAAGAAAACACAACAAAAGTTTATTCTCGAAGGTTATTTTATGAACGAAATTACAGCTCTCAAGTCACTGCCGAAGACGTACTAAATCCGAGTTACACAGAAATGGTGTACTTCTAAGAGCAATTCTATACATGTGAAATTCCCCCAAGTATCACAATGATAAATGGTTAGTTTCTAGACCAGAACCGGCCAAAGGTTCACCGGTAAATTCACCATAAGACTGACTTTTGAAGTGATGGATTTTCTGAAGTACTTGACTATGAGCGCCAAGCACGTAGTTTTCCTCGACGGTAAAATTTTACTTACCAAACTACAGATAATTTGCAGCCATCCTGAAGAAAAGCAGTTGCTACTTATACGCACTAAAATATCTCCTTTTTGTTACAAGGGACAAACAGATAGATGGTATTGCAACGGTGGGTTCAATGAGACCTATTTAGGCTGACCTATTTTTGGCGTATTTAGTAAACAAATTTGGCAAAATAAAAATGCTTGCCAAGAACAAACTGAATAGAAGATATGTCTACAATACTCTGAAGGTAACCGAGAATAAACAACAAGCAGAACGTGTCTCAAGAGTCTCCGAAGACTGTGGCCAAATTCTTGCCTCATTATGGGAGTACAAACGAACGAGGCTTTTAGTTTCCTTGGTGTTAAATTAGTACGAATCTCGAGGTCTGCCAATCATACAACAGTGTGGACAAACCAGTATCTGCACTTCGCTAGTTATGCACCCAAGTAATACAAACGGGATCACATATGTACCCTGTTCAGTCAAACTACACGAGTATATGCTAACTGTGAGCTCACCCATGAGGTCAGCTTGACCCAACCAGCGCTAAGAAACAGTAGAAATCTGGACGTATTCACCAACATGTAGAGTATCACAAAGCCCACGAAGCCCAGCATTCCATCAGTACCACAGATGGAGGCTACGGCATATCTTGTATTCAAAGGTGATAACGTTATCCATATGTTTTAACGATTATTAAGGTACTCTATAGCGGCAGATGTGAAAATCACTATACTGGTTCCACTAGTTAAAGGAAACTCTTCCCTCTATTTCACCTTCCACGTGATTTGCCCACTTCTCTATGGGATCGGAGTCGCCTGAGTGGGTCAAACAGAAAGGGCGTTATGTAATCGAGTTTCAGAATACACCTCTATTAGATCTTGAAGAGTAAATGAATAAATGATGTCAAGCCGCAACGGCAAGCATCATCACCATTATCAAAAGCCCAACAATTAGCGATGACGTAAAATCGGAGTGACAAGAGCAGAGAGTTTCGGATCATTTATAAGACAAATAACACCAGGAGCAACAGCAAGCTGTGTCTCTCACGGCAACCTCGAAGTTGGCCTAGAAACTTACCATTTACTGGATGGAACGATTCTGTTTTGAGCCCTTCTCTCTGAAGAACCGAACAAAGAAATTCGCAGAGGTTTGTTGGGCTAAAGCAGTGTTGCCTTGTTTGTATCGGTAAAACGCCATTCGAGTGATAATCCACAGTCCACTTCTTCCGTACGTGTGCAAGTACACACACGCAAACACACGCACGTACTCTCACTAGGCATCAGGTGTATGACAAATGGCCTCACATCTGACACCTAGTGCGCCTATTCGAAATATTCCCCAGAGTAAAAGGGAACAACGAAAACCAAGTTGAGAATCAAATTAGCTGACCCGTGATGGACGTCTGAGATAACACTTTTGCAGTTGTCTCAAATTTAAGGTTATGCCCTTAAGGGGAATGAAAACGCCTGATGTTGTTTTTTCATCATCCACGGGGAATTTTCGAACTTGGTTATTATTTTCTTCACAAATGGTGCCCATATTTGTTTACAATCAGGAGGATAGATGCACCTGACAAATCAAACATTGCCGCCTGCCTTGTAGATTAAGTTCCAAGTTTTCAAAGGATGAATGAAACTATCTGCATGGTTTTCGGAAGATTTTGGAAAATCTATTATCATCAGTTACTTTGTTTATTCAGGCAGTTCTGTAAAATGTAATAACTAACTAATTGTATCGTTTATCTAGGCATGCTAATATGCACACATATATTTATTTGTGTGAGCAGGAGCAAAACAGAGATTAATAATGCAATACAAACCGTCGTATCATTTGGGAGTGATCTGGGATTTGAGCCGTAAGCGGACTTCCCTCTTCTTGGGCCATGTCGTGTGCGCGGGCTTTCCGTGACTTTGGTAAAGATGCGTTCTACCGGTTTGCCGTTAATCTATCGTCTGTCTCGGAAGGCTACAAACCTTTGGAATTCTTTACCTGCTGATATGGTGTAAGGAGTGAAAGATTAAGCATTCAAGACGAAACACGACCAATCACTGTTGACTCTACGGCTTTCTGCTCAATTTTGGTTGTATATCAACGAGCGGCTTGTGACGAGGCTTATACGATAAGATTCTCGTCGCCTCTATTTTGAAGAAAGAAGAACACGTAGAGCAAACGAGGCTGACTAGTGCATCCTACTGCAGTTCGACATCAAAGTCGATAACAAATCAGTTGGCACATTGACGTCCACTTTGTTTAATAGTGAAGGCGACGGGAATGAGCACAGGAAATCAGGCGTGGTTTACTCCGTTCCGCTCAAGGTATGTGACGAGAGTTTTAATTCTAAATACGTGCCGGGTAATAGCTCGTCTATTGGGATCAAACTTTGGAAAAACACTCGGATGATTTCGAATACAACGGAACACCTCAGCTGCATCAAAGACAGAGTCCATGAAAATCCTTAATTCTTTCGGTCGGAGGCTGTTATGGCTTACTTACTACAATTTACTTCAGCTCAATGGGCTGTGTCCGTGGGGCATTACTAACGGACGCCTAATATGTTCGCATTCAACGCGTTGATTCCGTATTACCGAATGCGCGCATATTGTACACACAGTGACCTTGACCCTCATCGGTTCTTATATCTCATTTAGATTGTCACTTTTGACCTCGTTTTCCATCGATGGTCACTCGTATATACTCATCCTAGTCATGTACACTCAGAATACAAGATAATGCTCGCGACACATTCATTCTGCTTTCAGCTTGCTTGTGCATTCGATTACGTAGCGGGGCCATCAGACTAGCCGTGCTATCCACTAAAATTTCATTTTGCTCCATTTCTGTGGATTTTTAGAAGCTTCTCAAAGTAACACCAAACGTTGTCCTACTGGGGTTCCTTTTTAAAGTTTTTGCTTTTTGGCGCAAAACTCGGTTATCGAAGAACTCGGAACATGAAGTGCGAAATAAGTTCAACGGAATTATGAAAGCGAGAAATGGGACAATAAAAAGGCACCGTGCGAAATGGCTAGTGGGTGTTAGTTGACATCCCGCTGGAAAACCACAGATTCCTGTAACACTACCAAGCAATAAATATTCATTGTTGGGGGAAATAGATGACTTTTTAGAAATCACATCGAAGAATGAGGAAAAAAAGCTAAAGATATCATGGTGAAACAGTCTTGGCTGCACAAAGACATTGTGGACAAAGTAATACACGTAGATGGATTTCACACTTTAGGAGCCGATCGTCTTACGAGGCAGCAAGATCGCGTTGGTGGAGTTATGAATTTTGCGAAAACAAGATGGAGCAAGGCCATCAAGTCGGTTTACAAATACTCGTCCGAAATGATAAATTGTCACGTTGTCAAAAGCAAGCCATATTTTCTAAGTGGGTCTTGATCATTACTCATTGGTAACACATACCGAACCCCGGACACAGCGGCCAATGAGTTCGGAGAGTTGTATGACTTATGTATGTAGGACTTATTGCGGATTTATATGACTCTCAAAACACGAGTTGTAGGCGAACATGTGTTTTCGGTGATTTCATTCTCAAGCCATTACAATCACATTTATATGAAAACGAATTATTAGGAAGAGTTGGAAAAAATCTCACTAAGTCAGTACGGAGAATTAAGGATGAGGATGGATGGAAACCTGTGTGAATGACCAGATTCTGTAGCCGGCGCTAATTAGCTTACGTCACCACTGCGCCCGGCAGTGTAACACAGTTGAGTGTTGGCCCTGGGAGTTGTAGTGCTTGGACTAATTTTCGCTGCGCGCAAAGCTCAGGCTTCAAGTGGCGGATGATAATTGCCTCGGCAGTTGCTAGTATCCGGAGCCTAATTGCTCTTGACACATGTTGTGGTACCAGGTAGACGACTTTGAAGGCGGACTGGATGTCGATTGAATGCCCAGTTTTTAACACATGCGCGACGATTGAAGTTGATACTACTCCATTACCTCAGTGTCACACATAAGGAAGACGTTACTTAGCAATGGTTATCCTGAAAAATGTAGCCTAAGAAACTGGACTGAAAGGATAAAACCAGTGAGAATCACACAGGCAGAAAAGAAAGTATTGTTCATCCGACTCCCCTTCGAGGGAGATGTAGCAGCCGATAGAGTCAGTAAAATTGAGTGCCACGGTTAAGTCCACCTTCAAAGCTGCTAAGATCAGATGCGTGTTTTTTACGTCACCATTAATCCGATGTGACAATAAAGATAAGCTGCCCTTGCTGACCTCATCCATGATCTTCTATCAATTCAGGTACACCTGTGGTTCTGCTTACATAAGTTGAAAGGCAAGACAGCTATCAAAAAGTATTAAGGAACATCACCCAGGATGGCCTACGAATAAATTGTTTTGCGTTATTCATCTATAACTTAATATGTATGATAACTGGCTTCAACGAGCAAAACCACCCGGCACCTCCCACTTTACTGGTAATATTTTCTGAATTTTGTTGAAAAAGGCACAAAAATGCACTAATATGTCTGGGAACGTTTTTCATTAAATTCTTGCAAGTTGTCTAACAGTGGTGAACATATTTGTTTTTAATGTGCTTTTGAAGAAGGGAAACCATGAACGATTTACATGTTTATGCGTTACAACTGACCAATAACAGCCCTGTTTTGATTATCCTGGAGAACTTATTTTCATTGTTGTTCAAGTACTTTACTTCTCTAGGTCCACGGTGAACTTTGATGATATAAGCGAACACAACCCTGTCCTCACTGGAGTTTGGAGCCTCGGTAACTATCTTTAATGAGAATGAACAATCAAGTGGCGACTTAACCATAGTAAACGGGATAAGGCCTGCCAGTCTTACTCTCGATTTTTCTATCCCAGATGGGTTGAAACAACTAAAATCATAAACTATTTAAGTGTTCAATGTTCGGTACCACAACATTGTCAGAGATGTCGGTAGTCAGTCGAGATTTCGGTTTCCTTGGTTTACGTTGCTGACCTCAGATGGCCCCACCGCTACCGGAGCCGAGGCCCAATCCCGATCTCTGCGAAACACCTAACGGCTTTGTGCTTTTATCCCACGACCTTTCATTGTCAAACCGGTACTGGTAAAGGTTACCAGCCGTAATCGGAACTTCGAGTAATTGCCGCCATTTTTGACAACTATGTTACGGAATATCAAAGACTTACATACACCATGTCATAAAGTGCACCTTTCTTTCGCCGTGCTTTGAACAGAACTTGCTTTCGAAACACGAATCCGCAATAAATTCCTCGAAAGGGGAAAAATCAGTCTGGAATTGTAGTGTGTTGAAGCCACTACAAGTTGGATCGTATCTTCTCAAAAACCTGCTCATTGAAACTGGGTCTTAATGATGAGTATTGTGGTTGACCATTTGAGTACAAAAACCGCATCACGAATTTGATCATTTTAAATTTTACTTTTCATGTATCAAGCTTCGAAGAGGGCTGTAATGGGTAATCGACTAGCATGAAACAAAACACAGAGTAATGCTATTCAGAATACTACAAAAAGAGATGCAACACTCAGGACTAACCGCTGGCAGAAACATCTTATTCTACAGAAGCTTTCGAGAAACGCGATTGACCCTTCCAAAATGATTTCAAAACTAATTGGTCAGAAATAAAGTCACTATAAGACGGCCATAAATGAAAGTGATCTATTCGGAATGAGTTCGGTTGACTAAACTTTAATCTCTGTAACCATTTGAGCTTCTCAGTAATCATCAGATTAGAGCATAAATGGGAGTTGGGTGTTCGATTGGACAGGGGTTTTGCAAACCCGAAAATAATTGCTAATTTATTGATGGCTTTTATATCTACGTGAACAAATATGAATTATCCCTTAAAATATCAAACTGTTAAGAAAACTCCTATCAAGCAGTGTTTGCCCTTCACAGAACTTCCCGAACAGGTAAACACGGTCTCATCAAATGTAGTTACCGGGTCTTTTAACCCCGGTCGCGATGAGATTAGATGCACTTCATACAGTGATGCAAAGGCGATGAGTGCTCAGTGGGGTGGTTAAATGAGTGCGCTGTGTACATGTGCGTTTGTGTGTTTCTCGGGCACGGGGTGGGGGTGGGTGGGTTGGGGGTAACTCGGTGGATTCCTTCCCAATCGGAATGAAATGAGGATCAGCCAATCTGACGGCACTTCTGGATATTTTTGATGATCCAAAAATCTTTTTACATGTGAATATGGGCAGTAGGGATTTGATTTTCATATAATATAACTCATCATGCGGCATCATTTATGAACTCACCACTGAAAGCCATACGAGCTATGTATAGCTGTTTCATTGTTGCCATGAGCCCTCAGCAGCGCATATCCACCGAGTCCCCACGGGGACTGGAACCCGGGCTAAGGCGAACACCTAATCACTAGGCTATCCAAGCTGACTCTCAAAAGTCGGCACTACATCTGAATTTCGAAATAAAAAGATAAGTACCAAGGACTGAATGCATCGTTCTCTGACCTAGTAAATCAATCAGATACGAATAAACCACTGTATGAAGGACGCCCTGCTGATAGATCACGAAGAGCTCTTGGCAGAATCATCACAATCAGTCCCCTTGAAAACGTCAGGTACGTACTTTAAAACCAATCAAATGATGCTTTGTTTACTGATGCAAGTTTGAATTCCAAATAGTTGACATTTATAACGCATCATTTATGGATATTTAACCTGCGTGATTCATTGAAAAATGCTTGAAGCCTGCCGGTGTTGCCCCGTAGCTCATTTGGCAGAGTGTACGCGGCAATAGGGCTCGTTGTCCGTGCATGGGTTCCGATCCCACGGGGGCACACAAATTTGATTTTATCGATCAATTTACAATCAATATCCAAAGACTGATTGGTAGATAGACAACTCCACTGACCAGCTTGCATGATGCTTATTTCTGTTCTGATCACAACAAAACCATACTTTCCGCGTAAAGGATTGGTGTTTTTCCGGAGGTATTTTTGCCCTCAGTAAAAGAATTGCGTTTATTCCAGAATGTTCTTGTATTGCGATAGTAGATCATGAAACAGGTAATCAAGATGTTTTTTGGTTACAAGGGATATGCACTAAATTTATCCGAATACATTTTCGTCTGTAGTAACCTAGTTTTATCATTTACTTTTTTCTTAGATACAGTGCATCTTCACACAAAAACAAACCGATTTATTCTTTGACAGTGAACTGAATTCCGTTATTCTGTATTTGAGAGCATTGGTTTCCAAGTAAAGTAATTCAACCTGGTTCTGAAATCAGAATCTGAAATTCTTTATAAACTACGCTGTTTAAAAATTTCCAAATCGTAATGTCCTCCGATAATTATCACATACTTCGGGATAGGGTTGAAGTCGACTGTTAGCTGTAGAGTGCAATTTGACTCATAGTCTCGGAAACGTTCTAGATCGGGACCTACAGATTCTATGTCCATGATATTACCAACGGCCGGCCAAAATTATTGAGTGAATGCTTTTCGGGATTCGAGTTTGAGAACTGTATATAGACTTTGTATTGTACAGTAAACGATACATATCAAATAAAAATACATAAAATTTTTATTCAGTTGTAAAGGCAGTGAAAGTTTACCACAGTGGATGATTATACGGAAAGAAGAGACATCGTCGTTCCTTCTTTAATCTGGTCTTCCTGCCCGGCTTTACTGTTTTGCCCGCAATATTTCCCTGCTTTCTTAAACGGAACCGTCAAGCTGTGCGCAGTAGCATCACAATTATAGATTGCATTTTATCTATCCCTACTGAAGTTCTTTTGTCTAAACTCCTAGATAAATATGTGGAGTCTTGTTCAACCCTAGACCACAAAATACTACAGGAAACTACTGATCCGTTGCACACAGACTAATCATTTTATGGCTACCATTGATTTACCCGTTTTGAATTCCATAATCTTTCCTCTAGAATAATTCTGTACAAAATCTCCCCCATACCATGTCTCGCCTGGAGCTGATCAATGGAAAGAAGATAAAAACTTCATAATTAACTTAGTTTTTCTTTAGTCTCTCTCTCATTGGAACATACTCCAATTGGAACATATTGTTGGGTTATGGTCTGACACGTCGGTCGATAGTCTCACTGGGAGGCACTGTGTCAGCATCTGCCCAGTGCCAAGCCCACGAAATCACGAGCGACGGAATAGCCAGTCGATGTCAAGGGTCAATAGAATGAGAGATGACTTCTCTCCGCGGTGTTTGAACCTCAAGGCTTGGTCGCCCCCACCTGTTGGACCAATGCATTGTGTGTAACGAGTGCGTACATGGCCCAACAATCTACATACTCCCTGTTTTACACGAATGAAAAGAGATGATTTGCAGGTTGAAAAGACTTTTCACTAGAGCTACTGGGACGGATCAGAACACTTGTCTACGGATCTTGTCTATCAGGTCCACGGACTTTCGAAAGCTTAGACGCTGAGAAAGTGTTAATCCGTTCACACCTGGTCCCCGGATAATCCTGTGACAACAAGTGTGGACAATAACCCTAATGCTATTCCGTTGACCGCATCCTTTATGCATTTATTCATATACATTGTGTTGTATTGGCACGCTTAGGAACGGCTGAAGACGATCTTGGTTGCCAGCCTGGCTTTCAAATGGGCCGTGGGGGATTTTTTTCAGCTACAAGTATTTATCGAAATATTTTGCCATTTGGGACACCTTGCTTTCTTGTTTTATTTTTTGCTTGTAATGAATGGAATGTCAACCTACCACTTGTCCCAATCCTTCAAACAAATAAAAAAAAACAGAAAATACGAATGGATAGCTTCCTTTTAGAAGATCCTACTGGAGCATCATCGCAACGTCATATGAGCATTTTATGTTATATAAAAGAGAAAGTTGATTTTTGACATGAGTTTAACGCTTACCTTTGATATAATATATCAAAAACACAACCCGGCTGTTCGCTTTATTGTAGACTACCGAAACTTTTCTATCGAGAAAACATGTGAAATCCGTGGATGGATTAAAACAGTTGTTTTTATTGCACTTTGTGAAGAAATAGTTGCTCGGCCATCGCGTAAAAGAAAGTCCCAGAAACTCTTACCACAGCAATATCAGTCTAAAGTCTTCGAATTTCGACGAGAGGAATATCCTTCCAAAACATATAAGTCTAAATGCTAAAACATAGCTGTTAACTGGCTAACGTATTCAAGAAAACCGGTTTGCCAGGCCAAAACGGATAAGAGCGAGCCAAATTTCGGTACTGCACCCTAATAGCACACAGTGATCATCGTTTATTGGAACCACTACAAGACGCAGAGCAAATATTGAACGAAAGATATTTAGTAGGTAACATCTAGCGGACTCTGATTCATGTGAAATCTACACGCACATATGGTAATCACTGAATGGGTTTCCATCTGCGGTCAATTTACCCAATGCTAATGGTGTGAAACCAATCACAGTTATCCTGAACTCATTCACATAAGACATTTTTGAATCCAAAGTCTGCTTTCGATCCGGTTTAATACCGTCGCTTTTAAGATTAAGAGACATGTCTTAGTTACACCCGGATTCAAAATACTGAGAAGCAGTCTTGCGAAATGGATCTGCACACTGGTCAAATTTGCACACACCTTTAAATAGGTCAATAGTTCACCTAAGATTTTGACATTTGCATGGTCATAGTCCTCTTTGTGAGACACAACAAGCTGAATGATGATTTCAGGATATCATTACCCAGCTAGATGTTTCTAGGAAGAAGAACCCTTAAAGCGTTGTTTACAGGACTCCTGAATTGGCAAAGAATGATTTCCACTAAACCTTTTGTCTTCAGTCCTTTTTAGTTCCGTTTAACCGGTCCACCGGAAAGTTCAAACAATTGTCGAATCAAATTGTTTCGTCTACGTGATTCTAGCTTCCTATTTACGAAAGCAAAATAGGGATTCAATGAACAGAAGTTGGTTAATTTTTGTGAGAACGATATCTGTGTTTTGTCAACAAAACTTTTCCTTCCTGAGATTTTGGATGAACGTCGCTAGTTCCTTTTTGAGGAACAATCTGGGGTTACCAGGCATGTTGGCTTACGGAAATACTTTTGTTCTTCTTTCTTACGTGCATCCTTTGGCAACTTGAACCTGTGAACTCGATCAAGACGAATAAGCTGGTGCGTCCCACAGGTGTTATAATTCAGGATACGTGCCACTCGAAAGCACATCGATTGTGAATTAGGGCTCAGGACAACACTAAAATCAGTGTGTTACAGTGGAAAAAGTCATTTGCATCAAATATGCGCAATCGTTATCAGGAAGTGTTCGCACATATTGTTTCTGTATGTACGTGTGTTCTAGTTTCTTTTATCCCATCTTCTTGACTTCACCTTTTGATTCGCTCCGGAATCCGTAAATCCTGCCGATCGTGCATCTTCTCATGAATACTGTTTGACAATCTCAACTATGTGGACAATATTTTAGGACCTGACTATTCGATTAAATTATGTAACCATCTAATTTCGTTTTCAAATCCGTATTGCCCGGATTCAGATAAACTAACCTTGGTAACCAAGGGCAGGTATTTTGACTGACGAATGATCGAACGAATAATGAGGCTAGCTGGTGGTATCACTAGGAACCATAAAATTTTGTCACCTTATGTTAAGTAATATGATATTAGGAATTCAGTGGAAAATTAAAAAAAGTAATTCACCGAAACAATTATTATTGGTGGCGATCAGGTCACGAATGTATGTTTTCACTCAAATGCTCTGTGCAGAACGTCTCGTGTGAGATTCTGTTCTTCTCTAATGCACATCGAGATACCAAAGAATATGATGAGTGATATTTAGAGTTTGTGAATTGTAATTGTACAGTAAAAGTTTAAAAAATGAGAAAATTTCGACTGAAAAAGCAACCCATCCGTACACGTTATAATCCCATCAATCATCTGGAAATTCTTGGAGAATTTTCCCTCTTTGATGAGATCGATTCGCTTGCACTGGTACTTTCATTTTATGGAGTACTCAGTTCTTGCCAGACTAGACCAAGTTAACCGCATGAGTTGCTTATACTTATTCACTAATTTTAAAACCGAAAAAAGTGCTCACCTGAATGGTACTCATTCGGCACGCGTGCTCGGAATAGGCGTACGATTCCGATCCGTACAACTGGATACTCACCGGCGTATTGGGGGAACATCGACCGTATGGTGGTGTTTTTTGTGTATGTTTGATTGTTTTCACCTTGATTTCTGTCAGACTACCCGGCTGAATATTGATCCCTTCCTGATTCACATCTGGATAAGTGTCTGAATTGTGCACGACCACCACGGCACCACTCAGTTGGGATTTAATCTCGGAACTGAAGCAGTCCAAACAAGCCGTCTTATTCATTGGCCCGTCCAGATAGACAAACAGTTCAATCGTGCGCACGTGGTCCCGATAAGCTTCGTACAGATCGTAGGTGTAACAGTTCAAATATTGCGCGTGAACGAATTGGCGCCATCGACCGACTTGTTCACAGTCGTTTAAAACTCGTTTGCTTCCTTCTGTGTGCAACACCTGAAAGGAGAAAAACACGCGGGGATAAGTGCGCAGCTGTGTGAGTAGGTGTGTTTGCGTGCTTGCTTGTGTGTATGTGTGCGTGCATAGATGCCCAATCTCCGACATTGGTAAAGGGCAGAAAACTGGCCTACTTAGTGGAAAGATTTGTCTTGAGAGGGATGGCAATAAAAGTCACTAGAAAAACAAGTAAATAAATAGGTCGTAATTTTAAAAATGACGGCTTAAATTATGGGGTACCAAGGTTTTGATCTTGCTATGATTGGAACAGGTTCTCTTGCTTAGTCTTTTCTGAGCCGGACCAGTTTGATTTTCATATCCAACTTAAATTTCCATCCAGCAATTCCGTTTTTAATAAGGCCATAAAGATAAAATTGCCAGCCAGGCATAAAAATTAGTCTATCCTGTCAGGATGGTGCGCCAGTTTTATCGCGGACAGATATTCAAGTAATCTTTTTCCTCACGATATTTGTTTAGAAGAACAAATCGATCGCGTATGAGAAAACGAGGAAGGCCTCAGAATCTTTGCTGCAGTTTTGCGGAGACAGTAGTCCTACATTTCGTTGTGAACCTGGACAACGTTCCTTTGGAATTATTCTCAACATCAACTCATGTCACTCAGAATTAGCTACTCTAAAGAATCATTTCCTCGGAGACACAGTATGTTCTGCTTCACTATCGTCTACTCGTTTTTATGAAAGCTGCCATAGGTCAAGTTGGACTGGGAAAAGCAAGCGAGCCGGTTGGCAGGCTGCTGTTAGTCGCACAACCCCAAGGAAGATGACAGCTCCCGCACTGGTCAATGATAAGATTCGGTCCCCGTTCGAGAAGATGTCTTACCTAACCAACGTCCTGAACTCCCGGATTACCACGAAAATTTGTGTGACATGTATCATAGAGTCTTGGTTAAATGAAAGTACTGATGACGAACTCGTTCTGCTTGAGAACTTTGAGTACTTTCATGAAGACAGAAATCAGCCCAAGAAGAAGACAGGTGGTGAAGACGTTGCTTGCGTCAATCCCGAATAGTCTGGCAAGTCTAAAGTTATTTCTACTTTCTCCTGTAGTGGCGACGACTGCGTGGTTGTTAAATGTTGCCCTAAATTCTCACCTTTTCGAGGCGCTATGATCAGTATCTTGTATATAGCTCCTTTTTTGCTCTCAAAGGGACATCGACCTGTTTTTTGACACTCTCCTACCCGTCCTGATTCCATTACTGTCTAACTGTTTATGCTTTGTTGTTGGTGATTTTACTCATGAGCCTACATATCCCTTACTCGCTTTTGGTTTGAGTGACCTCTGTCTTATCCCAACTATAGGGAACTCTGTTTTAGAAAGAATTTTGACGAACCGTACCGATATTTTTCACTTACAACTGAAAGCTCCTGTTTCAACGAGTGGTCACACTCTCATTATCATCAAACCCAAAGTTTATTCACTTTCAGCGCACTGTTCACTCTTCAGGACAAAACAACTAAAGATAACCTCTATAAATCTGTCACCCACCAGCATTACCTTTTTTCAGAGATCCTTTTCCATCGTTACTTCTTGGCCTCTCTTCGATTGCTCTTTTTGCTCGCTAGACCTATTTACGAAGACTTTAAGAGAGGTATTTGATTTATATTGTTTTGTGAAGACTATCATTTTCAACAACGACAGAATAGTTTCTCCATTGCTGAAATCTCCGAGAAGACAAAAAGAACATGCCTATAAACTACACGACCAGGCTTCGGTGAAACAACACTCCATCCTGACCAAATAAGAGGTTCGACGGCTGAACAAGGCTTTTTCCCGCCAGTTCTTTTGTACCACCAATAGCAATCTTCTCTGGCAAGGAATCCGGCTTGTACGTGGACTACGGGCCTGATAAAAAAACTACAACATAGATGCCGATAGCCTGAAAGCCGCTTTTATTCTTCCTTCATCGGATACCTGCCATCTTATTTTCCTTCTATCCCTTTGGATATAGAGCCATTTTTCTCAGAAAAAGTCTTTAAGCTTCCTCGAACCTTAAAAAATAGCTTCTGCTATGGGTCCAGACGGTTTACCCTCCACAGATCCCAAATTTGGAGCACGTCAGCTATCCGGAATCGTGACTTCCTTCATCAGCAAAACTGTTGATGTTCGTGCCACTCCCGCCTCCTGGAAACCCGTGACAGTGGTGTCTATTCCCAAACTCTCCAAGTTCAATATTTTGTCAAAACGGTTTCGTCCCATCGCCATCACTTCTGCGCTCAAGTTGACCGAGCGTGCTATCCTAAGTCGACTGAGTTTCTCCCTTGCTCTTCCAAATGACCCCTATCAGTCTGCGTATAAACCCACAAGATGCACTCTTGATGCCGTGGATTTAGTTTGCCATTTCATTTCAAACAACTTAAGTCGTCCCATGAATTCCGTTCGATGTATTTTCCTGGACTGTTCTTCCGCATTCGATTCAATTCGGTTCCCCGTTCTCTACCTCTTAAGAAGTTAGAGTCCTTTGGCTGTCCCACTTCTTTACTCTCGTGGTTGAAAGATTACTTTTCTAACAGAACTCAATGTACTAGAGTTGGTACAAGTTTATCGAGTTCTTTGATTAACAACTTAGGTGTTCCTCAGGGTGCTTTTCCTTCCCCCTTTCTCTTCACCACATATATTAGCGACTCGACTACAGCACCACCAGCACAACTTTTTAAGTATGCTGATGACCTCGTGCTCTGCCAACCTATCTCCAGCCAACAAGGCTCTGATTCTTCTTCCGAGAACTTACATAATATTCTCAGTTTTTCGTCCCATTCTGGACTACATCTCAACAATTCCAAAAGTTTTGAGTGTGCTTTCTCCCTTTCTCGTTCATCTTATGCCAATGAACAATCAATCATCAACAGTGTTCCAATCTTTAGAGCTGACTCGGCCAAATACTTAGGCGTCACAATCAGCGCCAATTTACAGTGGTCTTCTCGTATTCTTGATTGTGTTAAAAAACTGCATGGACCGTCTTTTCAGATTCGTAGGCTAAGGCAGCTTGGTGCCACACAAGCTGTCATTCTTTCTTTTTTCCATCAATGTATTCTCCCAAGCCTACTCTACTGCTCTCCCGTTACCTCTCCTGGTCTACTTAAGAAAGATGTTATCATTCTACTCCTCGGCCTAGCCACTATCGGTCGTGTTTCTTTGATTTCCATGGGCCCTCTCATCTCCAAAGTTTGCGATTTGCATATTGCAGCCCATGAAAAATTCGCCATGAAGATTCTTGCTGACCTCACCCATCCCCCGTACCGTGACTTATCTGCATGCCGTTCTCATCCCTTCACACGTTCCGAATTTATACCTGTCCCATCCCACATAAATGTCTATCGTAACTCTACAGTGCCTTGCTTAACACGTGTTCTGATTAACAAAATAAAAGTCACCGAGGAACTTCGCACCAATCTCGATGGTTGAACCAGTTTTATTTCTAAAGTACCTATTTTCATGCGTATTTCTAAGTGTCATTGATCAGTTTTCCCCTATTTGGCTGAAAAGTGAGTTTTCGTTAATTTGCTCAAGTCTTCAATACAATACAATACAATACAATACAATACAATACAATACAATACAATACAATACAATACAATATTTTCCAACTTTCAAATGGTGCCAAATGTTTCATTTCTCATAACAAACATTCCTATTACCCTTAGTTAATTCAACTACTCTACATATTATTCATTCTCGTTATCTTTAACCTTATCAAGAGTTGACATCATTCATTTAGTATTGAGTTGCTGTTTCGTGAATTCGGACCAAATTCATTAGATTTTAAAGTTCTTTTACCATTAAGATACTGAGATGACCTGTCAAATCGATTATTTTCTGATCCGCTTCAAGTGATATATCGCCACAACCTTTACGACAGGTTCAAACGAAGCTGGTAGCTTTAAACACGGACTGGCTTATTCCTGAATACTGTGCGTTAGTTCGGCACGACGCTTCAGGGCAAGCCAGCTGAATCTTCCCGTACCTGAACAGGTCACTCGGCGAAAAGTGCACTGTTCAGTAAAGTACACTTCAGTGCCTCATCATAATAATTGCCAGATGATCCAGCTGCTGGTGATTATGATGAGTAATTCCCATTCACCCGGTATTTATATGAGCAGTAGGAGATTAGATTTGCAGAATATAATTTTTAATGCAATAATAAAGCTCATCATGTATTCCCAGTATCGAATGATCTATTGAAATACTATAGAATGTTCTTCAAACATTGATGTGATACGTTAAAGTCGGGCAAGCAGTTAAACCAGTTAGAGGCCGAACAAAAGATGAATATTGATATTCTAACTGCCAAAACTCTGCTTGAAAGAAGTATTTATTTCTTTGTTAAAACCAAAGGTATTAGCCGGTAGAGCGAGGAAACAGGAATGAACTAGTTGAATGCTCAGAATACTAAGGAGAAATGAACCAGAACTGTTCCTCGTTTGTCCAAAAGTGCTGAGAAAAAATCCGCGAAATTAAACTCGTTTGTAAAGAAACGACTTTCACAAAATCACTCTTTGTTCGAAGTTAACTGATTTACCAACGTTCCAGTTTTTGGGGATCTTGCTTCCTATATTGACATTCATCGATGGTTGAGCACAGTGAGGAACAGCTTGACTGGTAATTTGTTACCATTGGTGGATCTCTTTTGTTATTCGTCTTGACAGTAAAACAAGTTGGGTAAGATAAACAAATTGAATGGAAACAATAAATATCTACTGGTGGGGAAGATGCAAGTGAATGAGATACTTGTGAGAAATGAACTCGGGAGTTAGGGATAATTCTCCTGTACAGTAGTTTTTATTGGAGCAGTTCATTTCCCACTGTCATGGGAACTTCAAGCGCTACTCGAATAACTCAGGCTTTAGATGCGACGAGAAGTGGTTCGCGTAATGCTTCGCTTAGAATTCCGGGTATTTCTACAAGCGCTTTGAAAGTTTTCTTGGGGTAAATTATACGTTCACTTTGGACCGGGTATCATAGGACAACTCTGGAAATGTTTTGGACTTTATTTTTGCCAGGGAAAAACGTGCAGTATTGTTCAATCCTTTTGCGTAGGTATCCTCTTACGTATTCAGTGGGATAAGTACGGTAGTTGCACTCACAGTGATAAAAATTAAATAATTGCTACTGAAGAGCTGACTTGGTGAACAACTAACAACCTTGTCTTTGATGCGCTGTTGGATAGTAACCGACTTTCAAGTATTTTCACAGATATATTATCATAAACTGGATATGTGATGAAGGCTTCCTACCTTTCAGCTCTATACGCCTTAACCTGGACACCAGTAATGTGGGTCTGTGGGAAAATGAACTGATTCGGGTTTATCTCAGAACTTTCTTTTTGTGTTCTGGCTTTTGGCAGACTTGTTTGAGCTGTACGTTTACTGGCTATTTAAGCTAGATCAGGCACCAGATTCTGTTTATAGTGCAATGGGAGGAAGATTGGGGAAAACGTACACAGTTCTTCCTCCGGATACGGTACAATAGGTATTACTCGGTACCAGCCAAGCTGCGTCTGCCTTTTTATGCTTAACAACCTATTTGTGCACTGAACCGAAGTGAGATGTCACAAGAAACTTTTTTCACGCATTGATAGTCAGAGTGAGTAAACATGGCTAATTTGTAAACTGACCAATGGCATCGATGAATTCTCTGTAGACTTGCGTTTATACTGCTGCCGCCTCTGCAAATGACGGTTCTACACCCTGTTCTGCCGTGTTCATTAGAATGCCTACTGTGAAGCAGTGCAGCTTCGGTCGACATCATTGAGTCAGGAGAAGACGTACAATTATCATGTCTTTCCTGAATCTATTAATTGACAGTGATTGAGAGATAGACCCAAATGGCTGATTCAGAGTGGTGATTCGCTTCCTCCCAAAAAGATGGAAGACAGTTAAACTCTAGATTCTGGCCAGGAATGAAGTGATAACCACTTAACCACTGCTATGTCTTTGTGCTTACAAAAGTGACTAGTCCTTGTAGCTTAATCATCATGACAAAAGCCGTTATCTGCGAAATGCAAAACTGACTATGACGAATCACTTCCAGCAGCCGAATCAAAAGTGAGCGGAATCTTATTCTCCACGATTGGACTATGGAGTCCAAACCACCTTTTATAACACTGTAACAATGACCTGCCATGATACCATCAACCGACAGACGTAATATTGTTATTTACATAATATGTATGAACAAGATTAGAAGTGGTCGAAACACTTGTCATCATTGGATAGCTGAGAATAAATAAATAGTTTGTAGGCAAAAATTAAAATGAAGCCTAGGAGACAAAGTGAGTCAAATAAATATTTCACGCGCCTTTTAACTGGCTGCCCTATAATTCTGTGCTAACCACCACTTCATTAGATTAGAAGAATTGGTAAACTATGGCCCCTGGGAGTTATTATACGCTGCCAGAAATGGCTCAACTCAAACAGACTACTGAAATTTGTCGATTGGCTGGATTTCACCGGCCATATAATTCAAGAATTTGCAACTTGATCTGTAAAAACACATCCGTACTGGCCGGCACGTTGCGAATATATCCGTGCCGTCATCTTTTAGTGCCAACTTGCGCTCTGCTTCCCTAAAATAATGTCGGGTTTAGTCCTCGTTCTCCATTCCCTCACCCGCATTCTTACCTGTTTCGTTTGTGGGCAAGGATTATGGTTCAACCCAAATGTTGCGAACTCACTCGTGTCTATAGATGATTTCATTTTGTACCGGCAAGACCGGAATCCAAGTAATAGGAATCTGCAGGTGTGATGGTCACATATTCCCACTCGTACTGATGTGGCAAGTCTGAGGTCTTTTATGCATATTTGGCGAAAGATGTTGAAGGTTTTGCCATTTAGAATCATCCTTAATTTCATCGCCTCGGAGAGCACTATCATAAAAATCTCATAAAAAGCTCCGTTTTGCAAGAAGTACATTACTTAGACTTTCTACAACTTTTTTTAAGCCTTTTTTGTTTCTTTGTTTGATGAAACTTGCCCATCTCAGTAGGCCATTTCGATCGAGCCTCAACCCCACGGGACACTGCGTTTGATCTAAAAGGTTTTTGTGTAAACTCCTTTTTAGACCGGATTATCACCAATCATCTTGAATTATCCTCCCTTAAGTAATGCTTGCCTGACTGAACCAGTGATCGTGGTCGATTTCTTTTATGGATTATGATGTACTCCCGGAATTCTTCTCAGCCTTTCAGGTAAACCAATCAAATCAAAACCAACCGCAGAAGTTTTAACGTAATAATATCCTTTTCTTTTGAATGTCCCGTTTTTATGCATCTATCTGGTTACCCTTTGAGTTAGTTCAAACAATAAATCTGAACTTTACATGGAGACAATCAACTTGGTTTTCGAAATATCCTACACCACAAACCCCCCTCCCGCTCTAACGGTAGTACTGCCTCTCCTATGTTGAAATCCTTAAGAAGACGGAAGGAATATTTCTACCAAGCCCATGACAGTTCGAAAGTGAAATAAATTTATCTTTTAAAAAAGAAGCAAATCAAATCCACTGACTTCTTGTATGGTACTCAACTCTTATGCAGCTACTACCGTAACTGATTATTAAATGTCATTTGGTTTCTGTGTGAAAAGAAATTGAAACCGGTGAACTGGACTGCAGAAGTTGATTGTACCATCAGTGCATTCTTTCACCCATTAAGCTACTCTCCACTCACATTCATCCCGGAAAAAGACGCTTACGTTCCTTTCTCCAGAGAAATGTTTGAGCTTCCTCTTACGTGTAAAATAAATTCAGGTATTGGTCTTCACTTTTGAGACACTGTGATCTTACTCTGATCGACGTATTTATTCACCTTTACATAAATCTTTGTGCTTGTATTCTCTTCCCGACTACCGGAGACTTGTCTTTATTGTTTCAACATACGAAACCGGTAACTAGTTTCTTATCTGAAGGCTTTCGTTTCATTGTTTTAAATTCACCTGGTCCTAAACTAAACGCCTAAGTTCCTCTAAAGCGGTCCCGGCAACACCCTGCCATTTCTATACAAACGAAAAAGGTTTACTGCGGATGATATCTCCATCCCAATTCGTCGTGTAACGAGAACCTTGAACGCATCGCCAAAGCCCGCAAGATCTACCTTCCCGAACTACTCAACTGTATTTGAGTCCTTTATGCGGCTCATTCTCCTCCGTAGACTGGGTACCAGCCTGTTTACCGCGCCTAGCGTGTTTGGGCATAAACAAAACTAACCAAATGTTACAAATATGCTTCTTTGTCCTGTCCACTTGAATGTCGTCACCATCAAGACAAAGGAGCAGTCCAGTAGTTTACATGCCGTCGTTTACTTTATTGCTCTGAGTCTCTTGGGTATAGTAGCGTTTCTTAATCCGCAACTATCCATAGTTCCTTTTTCAGCAAACAACTACTTACCAAGTAGTATATACACTCCGCCACAATATTACTATCTACATCAAAAATTCCAACTGATGGCCACAGAGCTGTCGTTCTTGAGGTTAGCTGGGACCAACCCACGTAGATCTATTAAAAAACCACAGTAATGCACCCTTATTAAATGCCTTTAAGGAGAGCATCCACTCACAGTCCTAAAGTGCAAATTAGGTTGATGTGAAGGAGAGAACAATTTCCTTTTCTGTTTATCAATGTTTATCTGTTCTCCACTGTCCTTCTGCTATTCTTCTGGCCTGCTGAAGAAAGATTCTTAAGCTTCTCTCCGAGGAATGCAGTTCATTATTCCGGTATCTTTCGTACCATTGAATGAATAACCTTCCAATTTTTATGAACTAAACCTAATTGCTCATAAAAACTTCGGTCACGAAATCTTTGCCGACTCTCCTCACCCTTTAAGCCTGACCTATCCAGGTGTAACTATCTCACCTCTACACGTTGTGCTATTCGACCCAAACCCCCCGGCATGGATATCTACAGAAACTCAGTTGTTTCTCAAGAGGCCGGAATACTCACCACCACCACCCGAAAATCTTGTCTCATAAATTAATATAACTTGTGAACATTTTTCAAGAGTCTAAGTCTGAGATGGGACTTGGTAACAATCATGTAAACAACGTGATTCCCATTTAGGTGTTATCTGAGCTACACTACAGTGTTTGCATCACAAACTCAATTCTAGTCGTTGCTGCGTATCTGACCATCGTATGTTATCACTTTGAGCTCGGGCTTGATCGGTCATTTCAGTGACACAATACAAAATTGTTGTTTGTAGCAATTGACGGTTAGACCCAAATGACTGCTTGTCATACAAGTGACTGTTAAAATTACGCCGTTATTTTCGTGACAACCTGAGTATTTAAACTAGGTATAAAAAATATTATGGTGTTCTTGAACCTATCCTATGGTAACCAACAGAGTGACATGGTACAATTCAAATTTTACCATGAAGATTTGACTGAGTTTTTCATCCTACCAAATGCTTGGCAGGTGCGCTTTGTTGGGTCTTGGTTCCCAAATTCCCAAAGCGCTTTTACTTTCCCATATATTTCAGGCAATTCTATTGGCAAGAAAGTTTAAGATGAAATTTTTGGACAGATTCACAAACACTGGATTGTAAAACAGATTCCTCATGTCTGTCTTTTTACTTTTAAGGGCTTGAACTTGATGTTTTATAAATGTGCTACAGAAAGGAGTAGATAAAAAGAGATGGGTTTGTTTGTTGTGCTTTCGAATGCTCACGAAGTCAAACGGATGTAGCTGGTCTCGTGTTTCGGTTGACTGAATGAACTCATATATATGTTCACTGTTTTCCGGTTTTCGTGATGATCACAAACACTGTCATCTTGTTCAATTGGGTAATTAGTTCCACGCACAACAACCAAACTATATGGATTTAAAGGATACCGAAAAAGAATACACAGGAAATTTACTACGGAAGTGAAGCAACAGTTGTCAAGAAGAACGATGAAGCACTCCAAGTTGATCTGTTTTTGAAGACCAAGACGTGTTTTTATGTGCTTGGGTAATAAGTTAACTATAACACTGGGAACATCTGTCTGTTTATTTCCGCTTTTTGTCCTTCAAAAACAAACGGAGCCAGCTATTTTCAGAATGTTGGTTGCAAAATCAGAATCAAACGTGTTTGTTGGAGGTAACTGTTAGCATGCAACTTATACTCGAGGAATTTACGTAGAACAGTAAAGTGTTACCCGTAACTGTCTACGGTTTTTCTCCACGCGTAATAAACTTATCATCTTAGGGAAAAATGGAAACTTTCAACACATAGTTACAACGTGAACTGGTTCACGTGAGTGCAGATCCACGCAGGTTGCCACCTTTTCTAGATGGCCTAAACAAAAGTATAGCCTTGTTCGACATGCCTTTTTCATCTTCAAAGTGGGAAATGCCGCTACATGACTGAGTTGGAGCTAGACTAAAACTTATCTTGTCAACAGAAGCTCTGACCAAAGCAAGCATATTTTTTACCTGTTCAGCTTCATTTCACCAAGTGATCAAATAACGGATGAGGTGTCATGCATACAGAAGGCAGGTTTGGCTTTTACCAACCTTGACCAACTGTGATGCCTTCGTGACAACCGATTGTCTGTCAGGGGTCAAGTGTCCTCTGCAACAGTCAGATCGGTTTTCGTACTTGTTGCCTTTATCGGAGCTGCTGCATTCGAGCTTTTTCTCTGTCTTCATGTTTTCACTTACCACTTTGTTTTGGACTTTTTCACTTCATGGTCCTATTCATTTTGGCATCGAATCGACAACAGCGCGAGGTAGCAACCAAGACCAGATCACTGAAGTGCGAGTTTGATGGTTAAATGAGCTGAGCTGAAGTGAGTTGATCTGATGGTCGAATCGTATAATGGGTACAGTATTTGGAGTACAGCAACGATTTCAACGGCCGGTTCAATAGAGTGGATATTCCGTATTAAAGTATTCAACTCTCTAGTAAAATTGCTACACATGTTCACAATTAGAAGTCGTTATTGTGTGTTGTTTGCTGAGGGATGTAACAGCCGAAAGATCAGCGAAGGGACCAGTTGTCGAACTGACGGAAATCTATGAAAACGTTCATAGTTAAGCGAAACCGTTTTGAACGTATTGAAAACCATCCTTGCAACGTTCCCATTACTCACTTACTCATTAGCTGGAGATATGTGCTCTATGGCGGGGCGTGCCACTCACACTCGCCTATATATTCACTCTAATTTTATTTATCTATCCTGCTCATCCACTTGTTATTGCTCCTAATATCCAAGCGATGTGAAGCTTTTGAGTTCGTTTGAGTTATACCATAGGATGATATCCAGGACATTTGTCACTGTTGCAAAGACCACTTTCAGTCAACGTAGAAAAGTATGCAATAGACAGCGCCATAGTTACCCAGTACAACTGTTCACAGGGACACAGGTTTGCAAATCATTTCATCCGAATTAGAAGTCAGAATACTGACAGGAAACAAATCGTTTTGCATTATCCTCGGATGACCCTTGATTGGCCGGTATTCGGTTCGAGATCATTGTTCTCGGACAGTCGATATTGGAGAGACAAAATGCTATTGGATTCCACTAATGGACAGAGCAGTACTACGTAAAAAGCTCACACATTCCAGTTGGAAATGATTGCAAGTCAACTCGTTGTCTGCCTTCCTTCCAGCCGAAAAGAAGGTACCAAAAGCACTTATGTCAAAAAATATTATATCCATCTCGTTATTCACAAAACTGAATCACGCAACCCAAAGGAATAGGATTATCAACTAAAAAGTTTATTATATTCTACACTTGTTTACCTCGTAGTAGTCCACAATAGACTTTTGAAAGAGTCTTACTGAAAACTGGCATGTAGGAGAAAGTATTTGGTTCTCCTTAGAGCTTTCCCGGATGGAGGAAATTTCTTCGACGATTACATCTTATTGCTGCTTTGAAGAGCTTTTCGAATAAATATTGACACAAGGGAAAAGGTTATATTTTAAAAAGTAGCAAAATCATAAATTTATGAATGCTCTTGTTTGTATAACATTGTCGGAATGAGATAAATGTTGCAAGATTTTAGTCAGTTTGTAATATAAAAAGGAGCTATTTACTTGAAGACCGAAACGGAAATGTCAAAAATTCAGCCTTTTTTAACTACTTAAAGACTCACTGATGGTAAACTGCTGTTATAACTTGTTTTAGACAAAACGTTTGTAAAAAATCGATCAGCAGGGCGACAAACGGATGCTACAGAAGAGCTAAAGTTCGAAAATCTAAGTTTATTTGATAATGTACTTTATATGGTTCATTATCGTTGATTCAAACTGGTAATCATCTACAAACTATCAATATACATAATAGAAAACACATTTGCGCTTTTCACACCCAAGGTCTACACTGTGAGCCGGAATCGAACCGGCGACCTTCCGGCTAATGGGTGGTTACTCTTCCGGCTGGACTATTATAGTATGGCCAGTTGGTCACGAATCGGGCGAGTAAATATCCAATGACGCACGAATCCTCATTCTTATAACTCACCACAGCTGTTCTGGTTTCTACCGCTGGATTAACCTCGTCGGTTTCTTTCCTATGGGGCCAACGTCAAACTGTTAAAAGAGATCTAAAAAAAGTTTTGATAAATCTGTAGAATTAATTGATGGAATGATGAGCCAGAATGACACCGGTAAGGGAAAATTAACTTGCGCCCTTAATTTTATTTACTTCCTCTCGGCTTCTCGTGTCTTTTGTACTTCAAAAAAACTACAAAATGTTCCTCTCCGAGTCACTCTGCCATGCTTTTCTTGTGCTTACCCCCAAACCGAAGGCCGAGAGTAAGTAGTCCCAGCTAAGGTGGCTTTGATTTAAGCTATGGCCGAGAAAACGATGCTTTCAGTATCACCGGACTTAGTCCTGTTTTTGAATGATTTGGCAAACTCAGTACATGTTTCACGGTTGAATTATACATACGTTCGATTCTGTCAAGGCTGAGGTAATAGTTGTTGCGCTAAAGTCAATGTTCTATTCAAGGCCAGAGAACTGATCAGTGGATACGGCTGGTGAATACACGAATGAACCACGAGGATCATTATACAGTGCATGTCATTGAAAGCACAAACGATCATATCGTTCAAGCAAAATTAGTTAGTAGACGAATTTCTGTTTTTTTTTTACCGAACTAGCTTCCTAGGGCATGTAATACGAGTACAAGTATTGCGTTGTCTTTTCCAACCAGTTGGTTTAATAGTAACTACTATGTTGTTTTCCAATGAGTTTTAGAAGTAGGGTATAAAACGTGTAGCCGGCTTTTGCTACTCACTACAAATGTCTGTCACTGGCACGTGGGAGGTTATGTCACTTTCAGACAAGTGGATGATTTTCAGCGTACAGCAAAGAAAACAAGGACAACAGTAGCGACAATAACAAAGTCGATAAACGAAAAAATAAATAATATTGCAATTTCGATGAAGTAAGTAGCCAATTTTCGATCCTCAGTGTAACCATCTGATTCAACAAACCCACTTTCAGTGATTTAAGAATTTCTATTTCAAACTAAGTGGTGTAGGGTACGGAAAGAAACTCCATGCAACATACATCAAACACGCATTTCTTGCCTGGGAGCGGGTGAAATACAACTAATCATGAGATTTGTATATGTCTGTGGTTAGGGCTTGCTGATTTTTATGCTAAATTTCACTGCTGCAAAGACAATGTTATCGTTTCGGTGTATAAAGCCCATCTTGTGCCATACCATTTTGATCACTCAAAATATTATCTACCGTAAGAGATTGAAGAGTGCCGCGGAATCAAATGGAGCTCGTGGAAATGCCAGAAACTTACTAGGTAGTTCAAACAGGATGGTTTGTGAATCCATATATAACTGGGGGAAAACAATATGTTTCGTGGGAGTTAAACAAGACGAAACCAGAGAAACAGATAACAAACAATGCACAAAGTATGATTACTGAGTTGCTATTGCAGTTGCTGCTGTTTAAATGTGATAACGACCCTAGGCCGACCGCGAGGTTAGCCTGGTTTAGGCGAACTGATTGTCTAGCACCTTCCCGTATGTAGATCTCAAATGTGCATTTTTTGTCTTTACGTTAAAAACTATGGGGATTTATTTGTCAAGTATCCTTTTTATTCTTGCAGACCTGGGAAGCTGCTTGTCTGGGAATGACAAATCTTAAAGGGTAGGATAACGGTTAAAGCTAGCATATCCTCAACTCAAATATAATGACTATACTTTTACGTCTATTAGTAGGTTTTATCAAGTTGCCTTGGACTGAACAGTTTTTCTGTTACAGTTCACCCAGCAGCAATCGACGAGGTTGGGCCCAATGGATGAGCACTTTTGCGTAAATCACCATTTCATATACACAGCAAAAGATGCCCGGGAGTAGGAATATGACCCTCCAAGCTCACATACCGGTAAGGCTAGATCATCCCATCGTAGATGATTCGATGGACCGCCTACTGCGGATACAATGAACAGTTAATTACAAATAAGAATTTTCATTTCGGGGACATGTATCTACTGGAAACATATTTCTTTGTTTTAGAAAAATTTTTTTATGCGGAACTAAATAAAATAGCCGGTAGTGGGTAATTTCAGACTCAATCCTTATGTATTCTGTAGTGAACGTTTATCGTCCTACGGTGTGTCGCCGTTAAAGAAGCATGTGGTGAGACTTTGGACAAATTTCAAAGAAATGAGCACGTACTATTGGAAAATCCTTATGTCAACTCTATTTTTTATTTGGGTTGGTGCTCCGAGCAGAATATTCCGCACCCGTGCTAGATGAAATAGCGTCTTTCAGTCACTGAATTTTGACAGGTAAGAATTCATTGCCCGCCCAGTGATAGACGTCTATGATGAAAGTCTTCTTTATAGTAGCCCAAGTGAAATAAAGGTCCTCTCTTACTTTCCGTCTACTGAAAAGGGTCACTTCATCAATATAGATGGTGGATTTGATCTGAATATAATATGATTGCTCATTAAAAACAATAGAAGGACCATAAAACTGCTTCCTGCATTTGTTCAAAATCATCAGCACTGTGCATCAAACTATAGACGAGCCACACAGGTTCCGCACCGGTTGAAGCCTAGCGGTTATGCTCTGTTGATGAACCCGACCGAGGATGAATCGGACGTACAGGTATTGTCAAACTTCGGATGAAAGTGTGGTTTTTGGAATTAATGTGTTCCAGACATAATACGTTACAACCTGACACCACTTTTTATGTCAGTTTGAGGAAAGTGTATCTGCTTATTTCGCCAACCTCTAGAATCCCCGCGGACATAATCAAATCAGAGCTTTTGTGGGATGATCGATGTAATTGGACCTTATGATTTTTTACTGTTTCGCTACTGTAGAATCATATAACAGATAAATGGACATTTGCACGCCAATAATATTAACAACTCCATGGGATGCACCACCTGGCAGCAAAGAAATTCTCCTACAAAAAAGTCTGATCAAACAGACTGGAAAAACTTATTGTTTTACCCGAATGGATTATTTATCGTTAATATCGTCGTATATTACAATACACACATTTGGATGGTTATGATCCATTCCACCTCATCAACCAGCGTAATGAGTTTTACAAATTAACAGTCGCTAGGATGACTTTCTTTCTGAATTACGTATCATAGATACCGTTCTTTCAAGCTGTCAGTTCTCACTGTAGAACACGGGAAAGTAAATCGAAAGGCAAAACAGGACACCATGAAATTTTAATTTCTTCTCAATTGCAACAAGAAACCACCCTTATTAGGTATATCGTGCTGGCTTTTGATCGTCCAAAAGATAAAGCCGTTCACTTTGCTGCACTGTTCCTCGCGATGACGTGTAAGAATTCACATGCAAGTACTCTGAGAATCAAAATCCGTAAAATGCCGTTATCCAAGTCCATTGTATAGGTGTTTTGCTCACCGCATCTTGTTATGATATCATTTTTTGCATGAATGGTGTGTGAAAAAGGCTTATTCTTTTACGGGAAAATTCTGAACACATTTTTGAAGAAAAATTTACAAAATGTGTTATTAGACCTTATTACTTCCAGATTTACTAGAGTTTTGAAAATTTCCTGTCGTGAATAAACTTTTCTTCATCGTCGTGAGGAAAAGACATTTCGTGAAACGCCTATTACTCCAGTTTACAAGGTCATCTATTCCAGAAAAGTCAACCACTTTCTTCTTTTGAGCCTATCATTAGCCGTGAAATTGCAAATAAATCACCAGATGATAGAACTATTTCTGCTAGGCAGAAATATAATTGACACCTTCACAAATGAAACTGCTCCCTGCAGGATCTGTATTTGTGCCTCCATGGCGAAAATTATATGCGACAAATTAGACTTTCGTGGATTTATAAATTATTCTGCCAAGCATCGGCCAAATAATTCATGTTAACCACAATAATGCAATTTGAACTGCTCACAGAATATCACAGGGCTAACGTGGACAACATTCTGTTATCAAAAATGCTATATTTCCAATCTTGGTTTAGTACTGCACGAGAAAATTACGTATGTGAAGTCCATAACAAAAGAATATTTTTTCATTCCAGTTTGGACAGTATCTGTACATTGCTTCCATGATTTCCAATGGTGAGTTGAGTGTTAATACTGCATGGTTCAGCACATAACCGTTTTGTATTAATTTTAGGGCTCGGAAAACGACGAGGACAAATTCCAACAATGAGTTTACTACATCATGTAGTAAAGAGATGCGGGCAGCTGCACACCGTGTTCAAGCGTGATGTTCGAACCACAGCCAAGGTACATGGAATGATATAATCTATTGCTTAAGTGAAAAATCGATGCATGCAACAGTTTAATCATCACGGTCTACGGTGTTGCCACGTAGGTTTGACGAGCTTACATTTGACTGATTTACATGCCGTTTGGCGATCATCTCTAATGCTCCGTTGCTTATTGGAAGTTCACATTGTTGTCAAAATTCATTTGAGAAATCACTAGCTTTCAATTCAATATTCCTTCCCCGAATTGGCCATATCATGCCCAAACACAAGACTGAAATATGGAAAAAGGTGTAACTATCAATTATTCACGTAAGCTGTAATATGATACCTTGACAACGGAAACTGGGTAACTTTGGCTGTCACGGTAAGTTTATCTAATGCTTAGAAGTTCAGAACTAGTAAAGTGAGGCATATGAGTACATGCCAAGGCTGTGAAAGTGAAATTCATCCCAGATAGTCCTCACCATTGCTGAATATGAGCCACTACTATGAGTCATTCTTAATACTTATGTGTCGACCAATTGTGTGTCTCCTAGAAAGAAGTAAAAGCGTAAAAAGCACATATGTAGAACGCTATATTATCTGAGGACGCGACAGTGAACTCGCTTTTTGTGACAAACTCATTGAAAGAAGAGGGAACTGAGAATACCTATGCATCCACCGTGAAAGAAATGATAGCGAAAGAGCTCGTGGAAGATCGGAATAGGTCAAAAAGTTGCACGCTGGTAGTTGGTTAATTTCGAAAAATATGATGTCAGCTAGAGTTTAACAAAATGTGCAACAGTGCCAAAAACTTGACATACTGCCTAAAGAAAGTTTCCAAGTGTTATCTGGATACAAACTGGAGAAATGGAATAAATGTTTGTATCCAATACATTTCGTTAACATCAGTTAACTGGTGGTAGTTGAAACTTTGTCTTTTATGCCCCCTGTTTTTAACAGTAAGGGAAATAGTCAAGGAGTTCGAGGGAAGCCAAACTAAGCAAATGTCACAACTGAATTGAATATCAGAAATGGATCAAAACAAGTAAATTGTCCGAGATGCACTTCATGCATTGAAACTCCATATTATCTAATCAATTATATCATAAGCATATATTGTGTCATGTTTGGAAGCCAAAAGCTCAAAAAAGGTCAAATAAGCTATCGATCAGCACTCTGAATGACACTGTAAAAAGGACCGGATGCGCAACAGCACTTTTAACACCATTCGGTACAGGGGAAAAGTTTCTCATGCGAACTTACAAAGAATGAGAATGCAGCAGGCTTCTTTTATTGCGCGTTGAAGATTATCTCTTCTAAAAGAAATCCACAAAATAACCGTGACTGAACTCCGCAGAGTTAACTAAACCAGAAAAACACTGGTTTACCGATAGCAGATCAACACAAAGCGGCTGATCATGTGGAATTATTCTGTTAAAAAGTAGTTGGTTCAGGACGGAAGTGGTAACTCAGAGTTGAACTGACTGATCTAAAGTGTATGAAGCGATGATGTGAGTGAGTGTAGGTGCTTTAGGTCCTGGGTGTTCGTGTTTCGAGGGGTATAAAATGTTCAGTAAATCGCTGACATCATTATTGCATACACTACTCATGCATTGGAACAAAACAGTTAAAACAGGTTTATCACCATACCCAAGTTGATCCTAAACTGATGTGTCCTTTCTGATTTAAGTAGTATGGCATCGTATATGGATGATAGAACGAAATTTCCTCGGGTGTACGCAATGCGTTGTTTCTTCAACCTTATATCCGAAGATCCATTTGTTATTTTCATCAATGAACAGTTACTGAATTACATTGGTTTATTACAGTAAGTCGAATGCATAGGATACCGTATACATGTCAGAATAACAGTGGGCTTACTCGTAGACCGCGTCCAATTTGTCAACTGTTTCGTTATTCATCTTCATCAATAATCCAACCGCATGTACCACTTTCTTTCCCTCCAATGCATTTCGCTGCGCTTTTTGAAAAGTCCAGACGCTTTCCTTTTGGATTTCTTTGTAAATCACGATGTGCTGAAAATTCGCGCAACATCCTCCGCATAAAAGAGTCCATTGGTTCTAATTGACTTGCATAGTAATTTTCTTGCCATTTTTGGTTAGGCTGTTTCGATCATTTAGTCGAAAGGGTCAGCAAACAGCTTTAAGACTAACTGTCAGGGGTTCACAGCCCTAACTTCGTGTATGATGTAAAGAAAAATAACGAATGCAACTTTGGTGAATTTCTTTTTTCTGATTCTGACCAAGGTGGACGAAAAGTATTTATTAGGGTCAGTGAAGTTCGATGATATAGGAAAACTCACTCGGTCGTTATCTACTTTCTGGTGCCGTATGCAATCTGCAGGCTAGCCAAACCATTTTAATCTTTTGGTTTACCATAAATTTCCTTTCGATCGTGTGCCATCATCTTTAGATTCAGTTGCCAATGTTAGTCTTCCTACCGCATCTACCATGCGACCAGTGCGACTAGGAAAACAAATTGACTGATTGTACCAGCTGCGAGTTAGGACTGAATAATTCATCAGGGACTATAAAGGCTGCATTAATAATTAAACAAATCTTTGAACCTTTGGCAGTTCGTTTCTTCAGGCTCGATAGGAGCTATCCGCTAAGTTGATTACCTTCCCCTTATCTACTGGGACTAGTACCTAGGCGGAAGGAACAAGAGTGTTATGAAACAATAGGCAGAATATCTGGACTAGCTTCCCTTGGCCTTTTTTTCGCTTCAACACAGACGGATATGATGATCAACTGTGATGAAACGGCCACCGTTATGGACATTAGACCTTGGCGTCCCGAGTTCGATTCCTGCCGTCAGCTGTCACTCCACCATTTGAAAGTCATCAGTTGAGGGCGATCCCCATCCAGTGTGCTGTATTTTGTCGTAAATTAAGTGAGGAAATTGAAAAAAGATTATTCAGTTATTTGTTCAGTTATACATTAATACTCCATCTCTGGCCTTAGGCGAGCACAGTTTATAATTTGTGCAGAAATGGACTCCTACGATGAGCTGTCTCTCTATACCTTTGATTGCTCGTACCGTTTGTAAATTCCGTTGCTGACAGTCATCGGGCCTTGAATGTAGAGCTTGGCTATGCAGTTATAAAAATCAAATCACCAAGTCGAGATGAAATCACCACTTAAGCGCTGATGACGTCACTTCGGGAGGCAATGAACCGTTTGCGCTTTAAACGTTAGGCTCAGCAACCCAGAGTTCATGTTAATGACAAGTTGTTTGTACTTAACATGTCCAATTAGCAGGGGTTACACGGAAATGAATGCAATTCTGTAGTGACTTTATTTTTATGTCTTCAAGTTAGTTCTTTGTGACTAGCCTTTTATTTTGTAGTCTAAGAAAAAAAGCTTTTTTTCTGGTGGTTCTCTGTGATTATTGTTTACCCGGAAATGAAATTAATAGTCGAGATCAGCAGAGATCCAAATATGAAAGGTCATATAAATGTCAGGTAGTGAAAAAAAACACCGTGAACGAGCAAAAACAATTTCTCCATATCGTTAGGATAATCTGAACCATTTTTGGGCAAGTTCACTTCTCATTCGAACAAGCCCACGGTAGTTTAGCTACCCTGCTAAATATTGTAACTTGGAAAGTTACGGTTACTGACACTCTGCCGATCATTTAATACGGAGTTTTCAGGTAATACGTTACGTGTGAGCCATGTTCTATCATGAAAAGATATTGTCACATGCAATATCTCACGGTTTGTAAAAGGTAGAAATTTTCTATAGGATATCCTAGCCAGAAGCAGAAGAGATTTTGTTCGGAGAATTTATTCCAACCTGAAAGACTCAGATTTAAATCAAATTCACAACCTCTACCTACAGCAAAACGCAACGGTGGTTGAGGACGTGGGTAGAAACCGTATCCACCCAACCAACAATCCCAGTTTAGATGCAAGAATCGCCAAGACTTTTGTCGACCACTCTGGTTCTATCCAGAGATATGCAATCTTAAAGGGGTTTAGCTAGGCATCTATAAAGTTCCTTCGGGGGAGGGAGATGACGCTGCACGTCAACCGGTCCGGTCAAGTCGACACACGTGGATGGTGTGAACTGTGTGATGCTCAAGGTTCAGGCAATAAGATTCATTACAAAGGCGCGTATACAGGCGCGAACAACATCGATCTGATTGCTTATTCAGAAGGGGAAGTCTCTTTTGCGGACAGACTGAGCAACTCCAAATTGGTCAGTCACTTACAAAAAACGAAATTCCAATCATACAAAGTCACAAAATGAGTAACGCGCGTAGTCCTCATTCTCAGTAAAGCCCCCTGTTATTTGTTACATAAGAAGTGAAAACGTTCGCTACCAAAAAAAGCTTTTGCTTGGTGCAGTGGAAGAAACAGTTTAACTTTGTATAGATTTCGAGGGGGGGATATCTTATACAAAATACATTTTATTCTGTGAATTTGATGTAAAAAACGAGTTGAAATGTAACGAATCAACGATACCATATGAATTGATCATAGTCTTCAGTACTGAACTATAAATCCTTTTTTTAGCCAACCGGAAGTTAATTTGAGAAGTATTTTGGAATTATGAAGCGTTAATCAGAAATTTGTTGCAGAACCTTTTACCTCGTTTTAGATTCGCAACATTGTTGATCACTATTAGGAAACTGCAAAAATCGGAAAACATTCATTTAGCATTATGTCGTATCGATGGTAATCGTTTTTGGCAGAAAACTACCTTTTAGAATTTCGCACTAGACGTTTTTTGATTTGTACAACAAACGCAAAGAAATGAGAAGCCCAAAAGTCAGCTATTCTTGTGTCTTAGGTACCAAAAAGAAGGTTTCTGAATCGTCAAAATTTCAAAATTATTCAAAAGAAAGCTGGCTCTTTAGATTGAGCGCGCACAGTGTTCACAAAAATAACGATATCCGTATGCGGTAGGTAACTTTCTTTAAAAGCTGGTATGCGGCTTTTGAGGAAAACGTTCATCTGTGACTACGGAGACTGCCACATTGACTGATACTTTACACGGAGAAGAATGACTGGTAATTAGTGGAGCAAAAGTTTGACCCCTGTTGATCGCTATTGTTCGTATTAACTCTTGTCTACGGGGATGCTAAAAGCTGGAAATTGCTACTGAATACAAAATAAGGATAGGAATTTGTTTCTTCGTAATTAGTTACCCTTTCCTGAACATTTTTGCAGTATACCACAATACAAGTCCGAAATAAAAAGTTCTGTAGAACTTAATATCGGTAATGTTAGTTCTGCTGCGATCTGCTGGCTATCGAAATTGTATGACCTTGTTTATCTTGACGTACTAGCTCGAAGTTCTGAGTTCCTAAGCTAGAAGAATGTTGGATATGGCCTACTGTAAAACCGCAGAATGTATTATTCACCATGGGTGATTTCTGTCATGGAAATAAATGTACGTTGTACCAGAAGCATTTCATTTTCCGTAATTGTCTACTATGCATCTGCTTAACAGTGAGGCTCATAACCAAAGTGAACATTTGAAGAATATTGTGATACCTAACAGTTCATCAGTAAAATCCACGATGGACTTAAGACTCTCCGGAGGGAGGGCTTTGTTTTTTTAATTCGTGACCTGAAATGCACGTTCTTATGAGCGTGCATTAAAATATCCATTTTACTCACTCTGCATTGAAGGAAAATTTACTTAAAGCCGGGAAATTCAGAATCTTTATTCAAGAGGATGGAAATACCATTATGTGAGCCCATCAAGCACTTGTTTCTGTGATAAAAATTTCCTGTTCTTTTTGTGGAAGACTGCGTGTTTTTTCGCAATATTCACGTAGAAAAAGGCTCGAGAACAAGACCAGGTATAAGAAGAACATATCCAACATGGGTAAAAAGTTGGCTACTGGAATAATTGTAACATCCAAGGGGGCAATACGCATATAGTCCTATGCGCTGTTGCAAACAAGGGCAGAGAAAATAAATTGCTGTAGGATTCAAATATTCAAAAGTTTGTATTATGGGAACAACAAAGGTGACTGATTTCTGCAACCCTGAAAATATCCGCATGGGATCGTAAATGGTTTTGGCCATTAATTTACATTACGCGAGCTGTGTTGAAACTTTGAGGGCGGAGGAGAGATCACTAATACGTTAGCCGTAAAAAATATTTCCCAAGAAACCTATTTTTGTGCTTTAGAGTTTGCAAAACTACTACGATTGTTGATGTGGGCTGCAGTAGATCATGGTTTACCTTGCTGGTGGATCTTTATAAAAGACAACCTAAAGAATGCAGATTTCACTGGGCTCAAAAAATGAAAGTTCTCCGTGTGTCAGACCAGCAGTTCTTCTGTAGAATCTGTCTTGTTTTAGATTCCAAAGCGTAATTCAACGGTGGAGAAGAAATTATTACCAAATCAAAACAACACTGTTCTCTGTAGGAAATAAAACCGCGAAAGTATGAACAATGAGACTGCGACGACAGTGTTGAGTTCTATGTTGTCAGCGTTGTAGGTTGCTGGACATGGCAATCCTTCCACAAAGCTTGTACACATGTCCTGAACTTAGTCTGCTAAGTAGTTTATCTTAAATTTGTGGCTTCCGAGTGAGTGTGAGAAAAGACTGACCCCATCATACGGGACTCTAGGCTATTCGTTTATCTGATCCATTCCAGCAGTTGACTACACAGTTCAATTGAATGAATGGAATGCGGGAGGTCATGAAGTTGGTTCAGATAAACAGTAGTCCACTTTAATTGCTACTATTATGCATAAAAGTACTCCTTTTGCTGCCTTTCTTATTTACTAAGCAACATTTCAAGATTTGGGCCACGACCCATAAAAGGATGCCAATTGATGAAGTAACCAGCAGTGGCGGGAATCGAACCCGGACCCTTACTGTTCAGAATGCACTTTGAAGACGGTCTCACCACCGCCGACCGGTCCTTTGCTGTCGGACGAGCTATTATTAACTCAATAATCTTATCATTTAAAATGGTTATTTTGCAGTACAAAAGAAAGTCTGATTATCTTCAACGAACGAGAGAACATTGTTATAGAAAGTATCCAGTGACAACCGGCATGGTGAAATACTTCCATGGTAGCAGACGGTGGAGTGTGGTTTTGAAACCTTTAGGAGGGTGGCAATCCGATTCCCGTATTAGCCTTTTGCACTTTAACGTGTTACATTTACAAATACTGAGAGAACTGAGAGACAAACAAATTTAGTCGAAGAGAATTTGCGACGAACAGTGAGTTGGTGAGCTAACTGCGGAAACATAAGCAGATATGATTTTGATTGCTTTAACATCATTTTCTTCAAACAAGATTAACACAAAGTAACACAAAATCGTTTCACTACTATGTCAAATCTACCTTACCCCACTTCGTAACCAAATCTGCCCGTGTATTCAACTAGTAAACACTGACTGATTCATAGGGGAATTTTGCCGCTCCAAATCAAATTACAAGTAAGTTCACCATGGTGGATGCAATAAGCTACTGTGATTTTGTCGGGTAAACTGTATGATCTATATGCGAAAAGTCGGAAGCCTTTCGGTGTGGCCTCGTAACTCGGCTGCAGCGTGGGTGGTAACCACCCACGGAGTTGAATCCCGAAGGGGTCAATAACTCTTCATATTTGGATCATTTCAACAAAGTAAATAATCCTTTGACTAACCTCATTTAAAGCTATCATTGGTCCAGAAATGGCGCTTATCAAACCATTTGAACAATGTTATTCAACGTTTTATCAGTCGTTTATGAATTCTACTATTACCATTACACAGCATTCTGGTCTCTTTGAACATTGCTAACAGATTGATGGGTAGAGACAACTTACTTCGACTTACCGGTGCAAAGGCTTATAAGTTTAGAAGAAAGTTTCAAATGTTAGGTGGAGACAGATAATATAAGCTCGTAGCACTTCCCCAAGTGGAAGGTCTCTGTAAGTGCTTAAACTGAGTGACAGTTGCTTGAGTGACCACACTAGACTGTTCAGTATTCTAATGTGGTGAAATAATTTTTATAAAGTTTCCCAGGTTAACTCGGGCCATAGAGATGTTTTGGTGAAGAAAATATCCTCATACAACAAAAGACTTGATTCATATTACGTTATTATGTTAGACTAGCCGCCAAGGTTTCGGAAGTTTTACCAAGTTAGATAAAGGAAAACTAGCACAAAAATGAAAAGTTTCCTATCGCGTCTTTCCTTCACGAGTTGTAAGTTTCCCGTGGCTTTTTTATTTGTTTCACACCTTTCAATATCTCACGTCAGATGTGCTCTAACGCATATAACTACTTCCTCGTTTTAGTGAAGCTTTTATTTTGGGATAAAAATAAGCGTTGCCGTGTCACTTATTTCGCTCTTATCCCCCTAAAGATAGTTGCGACACATTGAGGGGTAAATTAGCCGGTAATCTGTTTGGCAGTTATTTTATGGTCTTTAAAATTCATAACAGAAAAAAACTGTTTTGACCTACAGACTGCCCTTGCTGATCAGTCATTTTATTGATATGCACAAAAAAGGTAATTGCACCATGCCACTGTGTACTACCCTCCAGAGAAAAATGATGGTGTAGAGAGCTGTTGGGATAGATTTTACAGGGGTTCTATCCCGTACGGTATACAACAACCGGTGCGATAAATGATTTGTAAAATGGAAGCTTCATGCTATCCAAATTCGACACGTAATCGGCATTTGTTCAGCTGTACGTTTTTTAAGTTGGGTATTCACGAAACAGAATCAGTATGAGTAGTACTTACAGGGCACTTTTCCAAAAGCGGTATTTTCCCCAAAGTTGTAAGATGAAGTTTTCTTAATTTTAAGGAGATTTTCCGAGGACTCTTTGAGATTTACAAAGAATAACGCATTGGTAACAGAACATTTTTTAAAAATACATTGGAATTAAGTGCAAACTACACACCTCGCACCAACGGCATGAACGGCGGAATGAAATACAGTTGTTTGCATCAGTGCTGTTTTCATCAGCTATGTGATCAAAAAGTAAAAAGCTGTGTTTACGCAAAATACAAGATGAGAAGATCAGGTGGCTCTGATCTACAAAGCCGCTTTTTGGGCACAAAAATTACTTTAACATGTACAAAACAACTAGTCATATTGACATTGTTATTGCCAGGCCTGACAAAGGCTCCGGAGTTGTGCTAATGAATCGCAAAGACTACATTGATAAAATGGATACCATTCTAAGTGACTCGACAAAATTTACGGAATCCAAAGGAGAGAAGGACAGAACCAAGACAGTGGAAGAACAACTTACTGCAGCCCTGAGACTATTGAAAGATCAGAATTATATTTCGAATGGCAGTTATGAACAGTTACGACCTACTGGCACTAGTATTCCTCGTCTATATGGCTTACCGAAGATACATAAATCGGGAGTACCACTAAGACCGATACTTGATATGAGCACTTCTCCCTACCACTCTACTGCTCGTTGGCTCGCTGATATACTGGAACCAGTGCGCAGAAGCATTGCTCAGTACAGCCTTAATGACACATTTCAGTTAGTAGAATTAATAAAAGAACAAAATACGACAGGACTTAAAATGGAATCTCTGGACGTAACACCACTATTTACGAGCGTCCCACTTCTAGAAACCACCGAATATTTGTGCACATATATAATCGAAAGTGAAATAAACGTTGGTATTTCGGTAGCCAGTCTGAAAGAACTACTACTACGATGTACTCTAAATGTTCAGTTCGGCTTCAACAACAAGCTTTACCGACAAACCGATGGAGTTGCGATGGGCTCGCCTCTGGGACCCCTACTTGCCGATATTTTTGTTGCCAAGCTGGAGAATGGGGTACTCAAAGACACCATAGAAAGACTACCAAGGTACTGCCGGTATGTGGACGACATCTTCATTATGATTGACAAACATGTTCACCTAGATGAACTAATGGAAGAGTTTAACCAGACTCACAGTGCGCTCAGTTTCACATCCGAAGTGGAATTAGACGGCAACTTTCTTTTTCTGGATGTAAACCTTACGAAAAGGGAAGATGGGAAGCTCGTCCGCCGCGTCTATCGTAAGCCAACATGGACCGGCCAATACACACATTTTGCCAGTTTCGTGCCTCTAAAACGCAAACAGAACCTAGTCCGATCCCTAGCGTCTCGCGTACGAAAGATCTGTTCCGAGGAAACAGTGAGTGAGGAGTTACATTACATAAGACAAGCATTACTAAACAACGGGTATCCGGAACGTTTCATTCAAAAGAAAATTTCGGAAGTACCCAAGCGACCATTGATAATCACCGCCAAGAGGAAAGAATTGCACATGCAACTTCCCTTCAAAGGAGATGTTAAATGCGAACTACTAGTTCGGCGCCTAAGGGATGCAATCGCCCGTACATTTCCCGCCGCTACTCTACGCGCCCACTTCACAAGCCGGTCAATGATTTCCATGAATCTCAAAGACAAAATGCCTGTCCTTTCCTCCTCTATGTTAACCAATTCATTCGTTTGCTCATGTTCGGCAAGCTATGTAGGCAAAACGACACGACAACTGTCCCAAAGAATCAAGGAACACAAACCAGCTTGGCTGAGGACAGGAACTAGAAGAACCATAACTAGTGCAATCGTAGCGCACCTTGCCGAGACAGGGCACCAGGTAGACAACGAAGCCTTCAAGATAATTTACAAAGTGCCTGTGAATTCTTCAAAGATCGTTCGCCAAATCACTTTGGGAGCAGCGGAGGCAGTAGCGATTAGGCTGTTAAATCCATCGCTTTGTTCACACAAGCGATTTGTCAAATCACTGCAGCTACCCTGGCCGCGATCGGAAAATGGGGGACAAAATCATGATGACCTTGACCGCGACCTTTCAGTTGTGGCAGGAAGCAGCCAACCCACCCCAGATGTACTTTCTACACCGAGTTTTCCCAACCACGAACAACCAACTTCCCACCCCTTTTCCGAACCGCAAAACACCTACAATATTGATTGACCAATCTTAATTTGATACTGTAAATACCCTGCATTTTGTTCCGAAAATATACATTCCTATCGTATATATATGTAACTGTATTAGCCAGAGGATGAAGTTACCGAAAACGAGCTTGTTCGCTATCGTGCCTCTTTCTATAATGCAATGGGATTATTCAGTGAACTAGTCATACCTTTTCTTTTGAATGTGATGGGTAATATCAATGACCCAGTTGAAGACAATAAGCTATCTTCAGATCCGAGTCCGTAATTTTGATCACTGGATGGAAAAGTTTTGTAATGATATTTTCTAACTGGAAAGATAGAAATCCAACTGAATTTTAATTTACTGGGTCAGCATATGTAAGGTAGCACTCGATCAAGTCAGCCGAAAACTCCGTTTGTAGCGCCGCAAAACTCACAGCAATCTGTAATGAGCCCAGCTTGGACAAACTCGACTCTTTAATTGCATAATCCTCAGCTTAAAATTGTAAGCACGCCTGGGATAGACAGTAACAAGTAGTTTGAAAGACAAACCAAAGAACCTGGAACTGAACAGTTAGAAATTCATCTCCAGCTAAACAGTAAGCTATTCTCTCGGTTGTGACACATATAACTACTGAAAGAACCAGTCGGAGGAAATGCAGGCAAAAAACCGAATTACCTAATAAGATTGGTCCAAACAGGCCCAGCTGCGCGTAGAACTGTACTGCCGCGAATTCAGTTTGATCCAAGTCTGCAACCATTGTTCTTCCCACTTACCTTGTTATGACAAACAACATGATGTGACGAACAAGCTACTTTTCGGTGATTCATGACCATGCCATTGCATCTCATTTTATCTCAACCATGCTAAGTGAATGAAACTTTACTTTACACTTAACCTACCGACATGTTCTAATGTCCATTAGGTTTCCTAATCTTCGGTATCAAACTCCTCGTGACAGCATGCACACAAATGAGAAGATAACGCGAAGTATTTTTTTCCTGGTACTATTTCATCTTACTGCCACGAGAAATCAAAATCCAGCTACTTCCACAACCGTCAGACAAATAAATTCGGTCATTCTCTTACGAGTCTATTTCCAGTGACCAATACAGTCAAAATTATTGGCCATGACTGACAAAAATTAGCACTGATGCAAATTCCAAATGAAAAAATGCTTCAGGCGGATGCAAAACTGACAGGTGGCTGATACAAGTTTAAACCGTTATCTCTTATTTTGACCATTGCTCTACATCTCCCAGCAAACCCCAATCTTGTACAGTCTTCTCCACGAATTTTGATTGACAACCAAAACCAAGTTCGCCATATTTGAATATTTAGCAAGATAACTTTACGTCCTTAGAACCAACTGTGTGTTGTTGTGCAAGGTAACATTCGGAGGACGGTCGTAAAACAAGTGAACATTGAAATTACGAGACTTTACAAGACTGTCATATTTTTTGCCCCAGTAGGCGGAATGAATAGCTGTTTGGAAATTGTCTCCAAGAGAAGCTCTTCAGAAAAGGTGGATAGAAGGAAGACAAAATGACTAGAGAAATGCGTGATGTTGTCCAGTTATTGGTCAGTTGAAGATGAACAATATGACAATCACCATTATGAGATCAGTGGAAAAACCCACCGTTCGGGTTTCATTTATTCATCTGTTTCAGGCCACTACTATACCTTTTACACTTCAAGTGGATTTTAAGTGACTTCAAATGAAGCCCAAATGGCATGGCTTTGCGAACACAGACGAATGATTGGCTTGGGAGTGGTCACTTGTCACCTGCCCACGAAATCTCTCTGTCCCGTGATGATCCACATCGCGATGGTAACTGGTGAGCTGAATTCTCGCTGACAGGCAGCGAGAAGAGCATACAAAGTTCTAACACCCAGCATCACTTGGCCTGTTTTAGTATTGACCGACTGAATTAAAGATACTCATTGCTGTAAATATGAGAAAAGCTTTCCGCATCAGTCTAGTCACCGGCCGGCGGTGGTCAAAAGGTTACCTTCGGTTGACGCCTTTCTGCTACTAACAATCGAGATTTCATGAGTCACACATTGTTTTCCATAATCCAAGTCTTTGCAGTTTTCTCTTGATGCCGAGTGCTTCAGTTACCAAACACCAGTCGCTCCCAGGATCATACGCTTTCAAGACACGTGACGTGGTATCAGGTGTATGAAATGTGCGTCTCGTTGTCAAACTCATTTTCGTTAAAATGTGCCGGTCATTTCACGAGCAACCAGACTCCATACAGAACGTAGCTTAGTCACGTGTATGGATTGGCTCAGTGCTTTTAGGCTATAAGCACGTACACACAGAGTCAAGGTCAACTAACGCTATCGTTTTGTTGGCCGTCTCAATTTGTCCCGGGTCCTTTGCCCTTCAACCACGCGGTGGACTCAGTGGCCACATCTCCGCCCTGTAGGCCCGCGCAGGTACTATTGCGTGGATTAACGAGAATTCAGTTCACCAGTTACCATCGCGATGTGGATCATCACGGGACAGAGAGATTTCGTGGGCAGGTGACAAGTGACCACTCCCAAGCCAATCATTTGTCTGTGTTCGCAAAGCCATGCCATTTGGGCTTCATTTGAAGTCACGTAGGATTCACTTGAAGTTACGACGGCTTCACTTGAAGTGTAGAAGATATAGTAATGCTCATCGAGTAGACTGAGAGTACTTGTTCTTTCATTAAAATCATGGGTTTACTGAAAGCAATTTGTTTCGAATTTTTTTCCTGATATGATACTCACTTTGTCTCCCCTCATCTTCTTAGACTACCGCTGCAGGTAAATAACGATTATATTCGTAATAAAATGTAGAAGAAAGTATTTTCTGATGAGACTTTTGTAAATTCTTCAAAAATTGTATGACCAGTCCTGGAACCTTTTTCCTCCAGCTAAAGGGAAATGTGCTGTCGCAAATTACAGAAGCAATATCTGAATCTTGTCACGGGTATGAACAAGCCTCAAAATAATTCACCTAAAAACCAAATCTTCCTACGTCGGCAAAATTTATTCTTTTCATGCCAATTTTCAGGTTCTCTAGATCGTACCTCAACTGTCAAAACGGACTGGTGGCCCATCATTTGACCAATTTTAATTTTTGAATATTGGCAAGCGATGTCAATGTATCTGGAACTTTTGATTTGCAAATCAAACTCAGGTTATTTATTTAAAGCTGACAAGGCTGGAACTCTTAAAATGGTGCTTGAATCATCCTCTTTAACCCTTAAACTGTTCACATTATCACTTTGGAATTTGTGGACAGTCTCTCATTCTGATACAAGCAATTTTAGCAACGCAGTGTTGATAAAAATTAGACTACGGTAGGCATTACCAAAATGGGATCAGAGTGATTGAACCAAGTTGTGTGCTGCCTCTATTTGGATTTCAATTCTCTGGTTGGCTGAAAGTGTCAATTAACTGGATACCTGACTGATGGCCTTTTCACGACGAAACTTTTTATGTGGCTTCTCATGAAAATGACACACCTTGGGTGGTGTCGTGCAAGGCAGTTTTCAAATCAACACAGAAGGCTGAACATTACGGACTTAGTGTCTTTGCTTTGCTTATAAGGAATAAAGGAAATTCAATCGATCTCTGGGCCACATCAGTCTATTTAATGAGAGACAGGGAGCAGAAAAGACCGTAGTGTTCACGATTCCCACCCACAGTGTCATTTACAAGCTTCCAAAACATGTATTCGGAACAATATCATATCGCATTTATTAATTAGAAAAACTTCCGTGAATAAGAAGCATGGGCGAATGAACCCTCAAAGGTCAATCTCCAGGTGTAAATACGAAAAGCAAGGCCAAATCTATTCCTATAAGCACCGCCAAGAAAGTGGCGTAAGTGACTGGTACAAAATTGATACAGAGAGAGAGAGAGAGTCATATTATCTGTGAGAATAATTGAGGACAGAGGGTTCATTGTGGAAAATCCCAACGGCATGTACTCGTGACGCTTCGATTGATGGTTTGTTTCTGATAGATAAATTCAGTGGGTTGATGTTGCTTTGATGGGTATTTGCTTTTAGACTGAAACAACCAGTAAAGAGGAGAATAAACTGGTTTCTACCACAATCGATTAAAGAGACCGTTTTAAGATAACGTACACTTGGATCACGCTAGGTTAGCCAAATTAGGGCTTCTCGTTCCGTAGCTGATTTAAAAAACCACTTGCCCTTGAGTTCACTTAGAGTAACAGTCTACTGGATTTCCTGTTGCGTACCGTGAAAATCTAGAACATAATTCGAGACTTCTAGTACGCTGGATAAAAGCACACATTTTCGTTGTGAAGAAAGCAAGTGGATTTTCCAAAAAACATACGATTCGGGCTCCTCGTGCCAACATTACATTCTCTGAATAACTAGAAAAAACCTCGTGATTCTTTGTGAGGTTGACCTGGGGGTTAGTTCAAGTTTTACATGACGTGCTTTCACTTCTGTTTTCTGCTCGGATAAGATGTCCGGCAGTTGTACTCGACCCTCTTTCTACGGTCCATGTTCGGAAAATCATGGGTGACTACCGTACTAGGAAATCTTAACTTGGAAAATGTCTTGTGATGAATTAAAATAAACGCACGTGATTTTCTTTCATGGTTACATCAAATCGGTTTGTCGTTATGACTAATAATGGATAATTTCGTTTCATAGATATTCTGAGGAGTCTGAATAGCCCAACAGTCATGGTCACATTAAGAACAAGACGCTGGAGAGCGAACAATTGTTTTCAATGAATCCTATACGTGCTCTTACAATTCATATGGGTGAAGTAACATTGGAATGCGTTAGCCATTGGCCGGAGTAAAGGTCATTGTCGTGGCGTTAGGAAAAACGGGGTCGGTGGGGAGGGGTGTCTCTATCGTGTGCTTGTTGTGGTGAGAGTTTCACTCATACCGTCACGAGTGGTAATCGATAGTGGACTTTTGGGGTTCGGTCGGCGATCCGTGGTTTCCGGTTTCGGCCAGGGCAGCTGGAGAGCCTGAACTAGTCGCTTTTGTGCACATAGATTAGGGCTTAGTAAGCGAATGGCGATTGCCTCTGCCGTGGCCAGGGATCGAAGTCGGACTGGCTTTGATCGATTGGGTGGAACTCGGTATATGACTTTGAAAGCCTTTTCAGGGTCGATCGTGTGGCCAGTATCTACCAAATGACCTAGAATCGAACTAGTAATCACACCGGTTTTCCCGTGACTCAACCATCTTGGGTGATGTTCCTTAATGCGCTGAGACAAACGCCTAGCCGTGCGACCTATGTAGGATGCGCCACATTCGCACCTGAACGAGTAAATGATCATGGAGGAGGTCAGCTGAGGCAGTTTGTCTTTTACCTGCATGTGGATCACTGGAGAGGTGGAGAATGTGCATTTCAGTCTAGCGGCTGGGAACGTTGAGTTAACAGCCGCCCTGAGTGTTTCTGTCAACCGTTCAGCATGTGTGTCCCCTTTGAACGATACTTTAAGGAATAGTTCCTTCTTTGGCACGCCGGGAGACCGCTCTGCAGATAACTTTAGTTCTAAGTTCTTTTGGATAAACTTCTCGGGGTAGCCATTCTCTCGCAAAACTTGTTGAACGAAGCTTAGTTCACCTTGTAAAGTCTCCGTTGAGCACATTTTTACGGCTCTGAACGCTAGGCATCGAATTAAATTTCGTTTGTGAGACAGGGGCACGAAGCTGTGAAAATTCGTGTACTGGCCGTTCCATGTCTTTTTTCTATAGACCTTGCGTTGTATTGAACCATCTTCCCTCCTGGTTACTTCACCCATATGAATTGTAAGAGCACGTACAGGATTCATTGAAAACAATTGTTCGCTCTCCAGCGTCTTGTTCTTAATATTCTGAGGAGATTAAAACTACGTGATTTTTTGCAAGTCTTTAAAAGCTTCCCTGAAAACGGTCAAAGGGTGTCTCGTCGGTCGGAGTCCTGCTGCCCCTGCCGTCAGTCACTTTCCTCAAGTGACGGCCTCTAATTTGCCGCAACTTCCTTCCTGAAATATTGTATTACTATTATAAAATAAAAAGAAAGCTCTTTACGATAAAAAAGCTATTGTCAAATCAAGAAGTGGGATTTCTAGATTAAGTTATGTGACCAAAACAGATCTATCTTACTAGATATTTCACATCGGGTGCATACACTACATCTGGAGGGTTTCACAGAAGTTAAGAACTACCTCATACACCTTCAGTATTTAATAAGTATCACCATGGGAATATGTGGTGATGCGAGTATGTGGCTAGTTGAGCTGATTCGTCAAAGAGAAAAGACATTTCTACCAGTTTAAATGATCACTTCCAGGTTTGTCAGATCGTTTTCATTTTAAATAGCAAATTAAATCGTCTACATATTTTCCGTCATAAGATACTGCTTGGATAAAAGGCTGGTCTACCATACTGCTCGACCTCTGCAGTAGTGTAAATACTTTGTACTCCACCTTCATCATATAGTGCTAGGCATTAGTGAAATTTGATAGTAATTGGGTTCTCGGATTTTAGAAGCATCTATGTGAAAATATTGCACGGAGGTAATTTAGTGACTCTGTACCAAAAGTTGCGTCTCTATTAGAATGCGTTGCATTGTGACTAGAAACATGGGCAAAAACTGAGTTCTGAGCTCTGTTTGGAACTGGCGAACAGTTTCAAGGTCACGTTTGCACAAAATTCACTCAACCAACTGAAACTTTGATACATCTGACACGTATATAAATCGTCAGTCGGCAATCCCTTTTTTTCATCTATTGTTCATTTTCTTAACCCAAGGATTCAGAATTTATTCAAATAAGACTGCAAAGACCCACTGACTGTGCATTTTGCACCGTTTTGTTGCGTACGACTGAGTTTGAGATCTTGAACGTATTTTGACTTTCAATAGCAGTAACTAAATTGGCAAAAGTGGCGACAGCGATTTCCAGCCAAACATAACGAGCGAATTCAAAAACATGGAACTTTTCCGCGAGCTCACTGACTAAAGCCTAATGTTAAAGACCAGGTGGATGACGTCGATTTTCGTGTACGTAGATAACAATGTGCTGGTATATCACTAACAATTCGAACAAAGGTTGTTTGTCCGATACGCGACGAAAAATGTGCATTTACGTTCACCCATCACAGAGCAATCATTAAGCCTTCATGAAAGTTTAGTTAAAAAAAAACTGTTGTTGAAGCAAAGTGAAGGTTTTGTCTATTTTCATGCTGAATTTGAAAGATTTCCCCGGACACTTCCCTCAGCCAGTTCTGCGTACCAGAAGGTACGTGATTCTTCTGTTCTACGTTTTGGTTTTCATAGTAATATTTCCCTTCTAGAAGGAACGAAGTTTGCCCTGCATTGTGTAAACTCTCTAGAAAGATATTTTTAAACACTGGAGAACAAAGTTTGGCATCAAGTCGAGAGTTTATTGCATTTTCCCAAAAAGATTCTTCCGGTTTGCTTTTGCAAATTCACATTTCATGTTGCAATGCACTAGGTGAAAAAAAGTTTAACTCTATTTTAATTTTAAGTACTACTACTTTCACCTTTTACTTTTAAATGTAAAAACCACGAAACAAGCCTACATCTTATCAAAATAAGTGCTAAAAGCATCATATGCGATGGTATTTGCACATATTGCATTGTTTTTATTCAGGACAATTTTGTGAAAAGGGTTTATCATTGCTTCTGACCTCTAGAAACTGCAAAAAGCGATTGTCTTTCTGTAGTTTCAATAGTCTTTGAAGAGGAACTTCCATAGTCTTAGTCAGAGGTGCTTTGTGGATTTCAGAAAAATCGGTCGTAAGTTAGATATTCTTTGAGATGGTTTCTCTTCATTAAAAGCTGTTAAGGTTAAATGGCTGGGCTCGTGATTTCAGTGTTGTCGATTAGATGGACCAATACGGAAATGACGCATATGCTAAGTTGCTAGTCTGTTATCGAAAGACAGTGTAGGGAGCGCACCGTGGTGCCAACTTCCTCTATTTGAGGAACATTGGACATATGTGCCACACAGTATTCAGTGAATTAAACTGTGTCCGAGTCAGTTTCAAGTAATCTATTAGCAAAGAGGAAAAGCTGATGGGTGTCTGGGTCGGCTGAAAGGAAAACCACCGTTATCTGAAAGTTATGGAGTTTAAAGTTGAAACCTTATTACTGCTTTGTAACCAGCATCCTCATTACTATTTGGAAATCGTTTGACGCTGGTACACAATGGGTAGTTTAGTAAGAAGCTACTTGTGGACACAATGTATGATAATAATGAGTCAGCATATTGAAAATTTCACCTAATATATTCAATATCATGCTCCAGAAGGATAAAGATAAAGGCTCCTTAATTCAATTTGACTAGAAGAATTAAAAGCCCAATTTTGTTGTAATGTTTTCTGCTAGCAAGAGTAAAAGACCCAGTAGGAAAGATAGTTAAATTTCGGTCAAATCCTCTACCTCAGTCTCACTGGGAACCTGTTTCTGAATCTAAACCGTCTAACGTTGATAACCCACATCCGAGCCTTCAGTCAGTTCATCAGTAAATCTCTCATTCTTTTGGTTTGTCTTCGGTGCAAAATTAGTTGTTGAAACCCAAAATTTGATCTGTTGTCTATGAAGTCCTCTCATTCGTATGCACTCATAACTTTGATTAGTCGAATTAACCCCCGTACATTGGTAGTTGGTTCACGGGGACAGCTTCAGCTTCAGAGTCATCGACCTCACAGACCAGTTATTTACCGGCCCCATTTGTGGTGGCGAAGAGAGCGCAAATACAGACCTAGATTCCGGATGAGGATACTCGGTTGTGGCATCAGTTAATGTGGACTTGTTGGTTTGAAAACAAAAGCAAGGTGCATGTAGATGATTCTCGAGGAAGTATGGTTACATAAAATGTGTGAAAGCTACTGGTTTAGTAAAAGGAGTTATTTCCATAATACAAGGTGGAAATTTTTATGCTGTTTTGAAGATCATCTTCTATAACTATCTTTGAATCTGCTGATTAAGAAAGTCTTCGTTTCACCAGTGTATTCGTTTTTTACCTGCCGTGCTATCAGTGGTAGTTCGTCAGCTCAATTTTTCTCCAGAGAGTTTGAATGTTATGTGTTTGATTTGTTGAGTTTGAATCGGGGTGAAACAAATTCGAGCTACATATTTTGGGAGAATAAATTTATGACCTACAATCAGAAACTTGGCCACTTAATGATACATCTCGTACAGCCGGAAGAGGCTCCATTAAAGGCACTGAGTAACTGTGCCATACTCGTTTGGAACAGCAAAACAGTTTACGGCCACTAGGTTCAAGTTTGTCACTCAAATCCCGAACTGAGGAATTCAGACACTATCAGTAGGATACTCAGGTTACGAGTCAGTGGTTTTTGTCATTTTCACACCATAATGCTTAGAACATTATTGTTTCGAAAGTACCAGTTTCTGTAAAGAATAATATGCCCCTTATGTTGTAGAACTGGAAAAAAGATGCATATAATCGTTGGTTATTTTACTTACAGTGATCAGTTCGGATCCGCTTCGACTATCAAAGTCACTGACTTCCCCGAGATCAAGATATTCGTACGGTGAAATAGTGTGAATGCAACCAGAATATTGGCTTGAGAGCAGTTTTAGTGTTCGATCAGAGAACTTAAAAAATGAAGTGAAATTTCCACACATTCCTCACCCAGAGGGCGAAAGCACCCACACAAAAGTGATAGAAATTAGAGTCAGTGTCAGAAAGAGTGGGACGAAAGTCTGCAATTCGGAGTTCATCTATTTCACGAGGAATTTTATGATCCAATTTACTACTAGTCACGAAGTTCTGCATCGCTGTAAGCAACGACTTGTGCAGCACTATTACACTAGGGAATGAAATCCTTGGAAAGAAAGGAAATACATCTTAGACGGTGGAAAAGCCCTCTTAAATTGAGTCGTATCTTAATTTTCTTGAATCGAGGTACGGTAGCTCTCACACTTGGTTCATATCAAGGTTGTAACCGCCGAAAAAGCAGTCTCTGGTAAAGGAATTGGATCCCAGAAGGAGGCTTTACCTTTTGGAGGATCCGCCGGTTGAAGTTGACTCTATTAGCATTGAGTGCTGCTTTTGTGCAGTCCTTAGAAGTAGAAGAATTGTTCTCCATTTCTGTGTGGAAAACGAGAGCAGAATATTTCATCTTCTTCAAAGAAAGTCACAGAGCCAGTAATAAATTTTGATCTATGACCACTCTTGGTGTTTGTGCAAAAGAGTGCTGATGATTTGAAGCCCTCTTCAGGATTAAGAACAAGACACTGGAGAGCGAACAGTTGTTTTCAATGAATCCCATACGTTCTCTTACAATTCATATGAGTGAGGTAACATTGGAATGTGTTAGCCATTGGCCGGAGTAAAGGTCATTATCCTGGTGTTAGGAAAAAGGGGATTGGTGGGAAGGAGTGTCTCTATCGTGTGCTTGTTGTGGTGAGAGTTTCACTCATACCGTCACGAGTGGTAATCGATAATGGACTTTTGGGGTTCGATCGGCGATCCGTGGTTTCCGGTTTTTGGCCAGGGCATCTGGAGAGCCTGAACTAGTCACTTTTGTGCACATAGATCAGGATTTAGTAGGCGAATAGTGATTGCCTCTGCCGTGGCCAGGGATCAAAGTCGGACTGGCTTTGACCGATTGGGTGGAACTCGGTATATGACTTTGAAAGCCTTTTCAGGGTCGATCGTGTGACCAGTATCTACCAAATGCCCTAGAATCGAACTGGTAGTCACACAGGTTTCCCCCTGACTCAACCACCTTGGATGATGTTCTTTAATGCACTGAGACAAACGCCTAGCCGTGCGACCTACGTAGGATGCGCCACATTTGCACCTGAACGAGTAAATGATCATGGAGGAGGTCAGCTGAGGCAGTTTGTCTTTTACCTGCATGTGGATCACTGGAGAGGTGTGTATCCCCCTTGAACGATACTTTAAGAAACAATTCCTTCTTCGGTACGCAGGGAGACCGCTCTGCAGGTAACCTCAGTTCTATATTCTTTTGGATGAACTTTTCGGGGTAGCCATTCTCTCGCAAAACTTGTTGAACGAAACTAAGTTCACCTTGCAAAGTTTCCGTTCAGCAAATTTTTTAAATTTTCCACTTTTGAGTTCCGCCATGAAGATGTCCGCTAGCAATAGGCCTAGTGGGGAACCCATTGCGATGCCGTCTCTTTGTCTGTAGAAACATCCGTTAAACATGAGCTGGATGTTTAGCGTGCAAAGTAGCAATATTTCCTTCAGATTTTCTGTCAGGATGCCCATTTGTATGTTGGACGTATTTATGTACTCACATAGGAAGTCCACGGTTTCCAAAAGCTGAAGGTTCGTGAACAGTGATGTGACGTCTAACGAAAACATAGCTTTTTTCTGAATACTGAAATCTTGTATGGTGGATACGCTTTCAAAACTGTCTTCCAAGCTGTACTTGGCAAGTTCTGCACGAACAGGTTCCAATAATTCTACTAGCCACTGAGCTGTTGCCTGATATGGTGAATTGGTCATGGCCACAGTTGGTCAGGATGAGAAAACCTTCTTTATGGATTTTGGACAGGCCGTAAAGAAGTGAAATGGTCGACCTGCTTGGTTTCAGTCTTGCATAAGTACCGTTGTTTATATAGCCATGATTTTTTAACTTCACCAAACATCCAACCAGTCTGTTTTCTATTTTCTCAGTTTCATCTTTCACTGAGTGGCATGTGGAGAATTTCGTCGGGTCTTGAATCAATCGCAAAATTTTTCGAGGCAATCTTGCTTGTCCATAAGGACAACACCGGATCCTTTATCTGGTTTGAGTATCAATATATCTTTTCTTTTTCTTAGTTCTTTCAATGCCATCGAATTATGTCGGGCAAGCGGACCACCGTTTTGGAGAACAACTTTGCAGTATCTGTAGCAGCTTGTCACCAGAACGCTTGTAAACGTTTCGAGATATATTTCCGACATTGGTGATAGACCTTCAGTTTGATTTATCAGGTTCTGGAACTGTGCCTCAAAAACGAAATTTAACTCGATGCCTAGTGTTCAGAGCCCTAAAAAATATTTGCTGAACGGAAACTTTGCAAGGTGAACTTAGTTTCGTTCAACAAGTTTTGCGAGAGAATGGCTACCCCGAAAAGTTCATCCAAAAGAATATAGAACTGAGGTTACCTGCAGAGCGGTCTCCCTGCGTACCGAAGAAGGAATTGTTTCTTAAAGTATCGTTCAAGGGGGATACACATGCTGAGTGGTTGACAAAACACCTAGGGCGGCTGTAAACTCAACGTTCCCAGCCGCTAGACTGAAATGCACATTCTCCACCTCTCCAGTGATCCACATGCAGGTAAAAGACAAACTGCCTCAGCTGACCTCCTCCATGATCATTTACTCGTTCAGGTGCAAATGTGGCGCATCCTACGTAGGTCGCACGGCTAGGCGTTTGTCTCAGTGCATTAAAGAACATCATCCAAGGTGGTTGAGTCAGGGGGAAACCTGTGTGACTACCAGTTCGATTCTAGGGCATTTGGTAGATACTGGTCACACGATCGACCCTGAAAAGGCTTTCAAAGTCATATACCGAGTTCCACCCAATCGGTCAAAGCCAGTCCGACTTTGATCCCTGGCCACGGCAGAGGCAATCACTATTCGCCTACTAAATCCTGATCTATGTGCACAAAAGTGACTAGTTCAGGCTCTCCAGATGCCCTGGCCAAAAACCGGAAACCACGGATCGCCGATCGAACCCCAAAAGTCCACTATCGATTACCACTCGTGACGGTATGAGTGAAACTCTCACCACAACAAGCACACGATAGAGACACTCCTTCCCACCAATCCCCTTTTTCCTAACACCAGGATAATGACCTTTACTCCGGCCAATGGCTAACACATTCCAATGTTACCTCACTCATATGAATTGTAAGAGAACGTATGGGATTCATTGAAAACAACTGTTCGCTCTCCAGTGTCTTGTTCCAAATGTGACCATGATTGTGGGACTATTCAAACTCGTTTTAGGAATTAGCCACTCCCTCAGTGATGTTTAAGTTGAAGCTATCACCGCGAGGTATTACTTGAGATCAGTAAATTGGCACAAGTTAGTGAATTTGTCAAGCATACACTAACTAATTAAATTATGAGAAATTGCAGGTATATTTACCGTTCCACTGGATCAATCAATACTTTCGAACGAGTTGCTGGTCAGACAACCTTCGTCAGTGCACGGACCTGAGACACACCAATTACTGGTTGTGTATGCATTTCGAAGAGAAAATCGAAATGTCCCAACCAAAGTTCTGACAGTGTCAAAATATATCACTACGTTACTTTTTTGTAGCCGAGTGACCTCCATTGGACTCATTAATGAACAAAATTGTTCACCGTGAAATCCTTGCAAGGAAGCTCAAAACGAACTAGTTGTGGTTATTAGTTCTACGTTTCATTTCCGAGGCACTCACTTTAATTTAATTTTGAACGGTATTAGGTAACTTAGCGCTTCATTAAACAATGATTCATAAGTAAAGCATCCATGATGCATGATGACGGAAGTGTGAATCCGGGTGTTCTTGGACGGTATCGTGTTATGGTTTTGAAAGGATACAAGCCTGCGAGGTTCTGCTTGGTTTTCGAGAGATGCATACATTGGTTGTTTGGGACTAGCGTATGATGTTGGAACTACGAATGGCGTTCAAAAAATGAACTTGTTTCATTGACATTATCAAAAACAGAGGGAGTCTTGCACGGAGATGTGAAGGATGTATGCCGATGCATGATGTTTGCTAATAAATAGCACGAAATTTCGACTACGGTTGAAATTGCGCTAAAAAATAGGAATTGGAGCAAAAATGTAATCATCTTATTGGAGAAATCTTGGTGCAAAGAGAAAAATCAGATCAAACGTTCATAGGTGAACGTGATCGAGAGATTGGCACAAATTGTTTGCCTCAACAAAACTACTCAGCGAACAAAATACTTGACCGGAAGCTCTCTTCTTCAAAAGATGTGATAAATTCGTGAGTTGCTTCTTCAGAAAAACAGAGGTAGTTGTTTATTTTACTTCAATAGTTTATACGTATCCAAATGTCAGCTGGTCATCAGAAATTTGTTTCATGAAAAAGATGATGTCGTTCATAGCAAACCATAATTAATGTCAAAATAAATTTAGGGAGGTTCTACACTTCGCTACTCAAATCGAGCTATTTAACCCAGGAAATGAAAAACGCACTAAAGTGGACTCCTTTGGAAGAACAAACTAGCCAACCTTTCGCACACGCTCATTACATACACTGCGTGCGCTGTCAATTCATGGTGTGCATCAAAACAGTCATCAGATACCGGTTGTTCTGTTTCATTTCAGTAGTTCTGGTTGGGCGAATTCTACTAAAGACTGGAATCTACTCTCACAGAGGTCATTTATCACACACCATTTCAGATGGATAACTTCAAACAAAAAACCACCTCCACCGCAAGTATACTACTCCTTAACCGTTCATTGTTTTGTTGCCATATCTTGATTAAAATTCTGATCACCTTTGTGTGTTTCTGTGAACTTTACAGCCTAAGTGACTGAGTGAATTTCTAATACCCTGTGTCCTATGAAAACTGTTTACCTTCATTAAGTCTGCAGTTGCATCAAACTGCTAAGTTTGAAAAACGAAAATGTCAGACTAATCAAATGCAATTTTAAAACTGGGGCTTTTAACGATGCTGATCATGATGCATCATATAACGCTTTGGGTGTAAAAAATGTTTAACTCGAAGAGGTTTTTTTTGCCTTGTCACTAACCCTTCAGACCCAACGGCTTCGCAGTTTTCATTTAAAGGGCTGCGCTGTTCTGTAATGTGATCAATTCACTAATGTTTTATTTATCATAAAGATGGGGAAATACCCTCAAAGAAATGACAATTTATCTCCGCAGTAACAGTTTTAAATGAGTATTTACGGTCGATCAGTTACGTGTTCCGCTGGGATATCAAAGTTTTAGTTTGGACAAGGCTGTAAGACCGATGGTTGAGCATGATGCTTGTATAGCCACCATAATCGTGAGCTAAATACGTGCATTTAAAGTTTTCCACTGCTCTAAGGAAAATGAATATCAAAAATGACCTTTTAAACTCTAACAAATTAAACGTTCTGTGATTAGGCGGTAATATTTATTCAAATTTTACTACGTTTGTTAGCAATATAGGAAAGGTTAAGTCTTCGATATTTTGTATAACTCAGTGGTAAGATCTTGCATGACAATCCGTGTACCGCTGAGGCCATACAATCCACAAGGTCATCACACTTTGTTCCATCAGGGGGAAGATCAAGGGACAAATTTGCCCGCCATTCCCTCTAGCGACTGATGTCGTTGAACTCTGTTGCTCCGATTATTATTCACTCGCCCCCAAAAGAAATAACTTGATAACAGCTGTTTACCATAGGTGGTTAACATTTCACCGAGAAATGCTGGGAAAAAGTGGAAGCAGGCACTAAAATCGTCACTTCGTGAAATTCCAAATGCCTCCTGAAATAATGCAGCTGCAACCAAAGCAATTTTCTTCCAGTTCCATGCAAATTTGCAGGTTCTCTTTTGGGGCTCTGAAAGTTGAACTGGCATAACAATACGAAGGTTCACTAATACACTCCGTTAATTAACACCGCATTCATGGTGTTTGTAAACGTATTCGTTTGATCTTATAATTTGTGGTTTCCCATAATCACGAACTGTCCGGAAATATCTGGTAAATTAAAAGAAGCGTCTGCCCTTCTGTAAGTTAAAGTATTTTGAGGGATGGGCTTTAAAAGAAGTAGCATATTTGAAGATAAACTGAAAAACGGCACTGATCTTACGGGAGGATTTGGGGATGGATAGTTTTCAAATTGTCTCGCAGAGGTGCGTTGTACCCTAATTCACAGTGATGACTGATTGTGATTTAGTTGTTGCCTATTCTGTTGCACATTCGTCGAATACACGCACCACAACCAAACTTCGAAGGTTGTGGCAATACTCTTCCGTGGCTTTTGTTTACCAGTAGTATATTACTGGTGCTTACACAGTTCTTGTTGCGGTTAGATTTGTATGTATGAATCGTGTCAGTGATACCGTGACATAGAACGAACGAACGGGGAACGAATTTCGCCTTGATCCACTTGTGATTGGTGGTGTATGGCTTTTTTGAAGGCTACACAGAAAAAACGGTAAGGTGCGATAACAACAACAGCAATGCTTCTTTCAATGTGATCAGTTGTTTGTTCAGGTATTGGGCATGATACTTTCTGCGTATCCTTCGACTCACCGTGAATACTGCGTAAATTCACTGCAAACGTATTTGGTTAATTCATACAGAACTCAAGTTTAAAGTAACTGCTCTTCGGTGAGGTCTCTAGGCCAGGCTAGTGATTTTCGTAATCGATGATTCGATTACAAGAGGTTCCTCGCCCGTTTGAATGACGTCATCATCTGTGAGCTTATCGTAGTAACCCCACTAATGATTTTACATGCTTTACGTGCACGCTAAAAGCAACCATCAGGAGCTTGCTGAGCAATTGTAACTCCAAAAATGTGGAAAAAATAACAAAGCCGGCATTTGGTGACAGTTAGAAAGATTCAGATGCTTCGATTTCTTCCAGCTCACAGTTCACACATAATGATCGATAATCACGTTATTTCACTTGACTGATTGTCCTTCGGACCCCACCTGCCATGCACAAACCTCGGATTATCCGACCCATACACTACTCGCAATTAGTTGTGAGATGTACACAATCACCGTACTATCTTTTTTGTTGTTAAATTTAACTTGTTTGATGGTTTACCAATAGTGCATCTTTTCAAAGAGAGGGTCTCGATCATTTGAAGGTGGCCCAAGAATTCGAACTTGCGACAGACGCATCAGAGATCCACCACATCAACTGTTTGATCACCAGCGGTCATATTATTTGGGGTAGGCAACAAAGTTAGTGAGCTAATTTAGACTGTAAAATGTTTGGAGATTTTATACCGCCAACATCAAAGCAAATACAATGCAAAGTAGGACAATCGAGTGAAAAAACTCCCCAGATATAGTCTAAAGAATAAAATAAACTAAAACCAACATATTACTGGAAAACAAATGATAGTTAACGAAGCCTTTTGGAAAAAGTTAATAGTCTAGAGAGAGAAGGATAATTCACCAGAGATGAAGCATTTCCGTCATTCCAACACGATCTGATGCTTGCTTCTTCAGCCATCGAAACCAAGCGACATAATTAAACAAGTTTCATGTTTGAAAGTGAAACATTTTCTAACAGAATTTAGTACCCATAAGTCTAACATTAACTGAATAACTTTGTAACTATCAAACACTCGGATATTGAAAAGGTGCACTCGACAGTTAATAACTTCTCCGGTGACATTAAGTTCACAATGGAGATAGAGAAGAACGGAGAAATGGCATTCCTGGACCTATCTGTAATAAGAAACAGGTATGGCACTTTGCTGATCTCTGTACAACGGAAGGCAACCCCCTTGGGTTGAATACTGAGCTCCAGAACTAATCATCCAAACAACCATAAGAAGTCGTACATCCGAATTCTGTTCAAATGAGTCAGAACACATTCGAGCTTAATAGGAAGCAAAATACAAGAAAAGAAATACCTCTTCAACATGTTTCAAAGGAACGGATATCCAGGAAACCTCATTCGAAGAACCATACACTGAATCAGAAACGAACCAAATCAGGGAATGCTACCTAACCGAAGGATAACACTGCCGTACGTTAAAGATATATCCGAAATGACAGCAAGGCTCCTCCGACCGCAAGGCATCACAGTTCCCGCAAACCAGCCAAGACCCTGAGAAGAATCATTTGAAGACCCAAAGAGCAACTGAAAACCGAAGCAAGAAGAAACGTGATATACAAGGTGAAATGCAAAGACTGGGACAGAAAGTACGTCGGTCAAACTGAGAGAATGTTTGCTGCAAGAATGTACGGACACAAACTAGCAACAAGAACACGTGATCCATTTCTTTAATTTCCGTCCACGGGGACCAAGATAGATACATGTTCAATCTGGATAAAGTTAATGTTTTGGACCAAGCAACGACGAGATATGCGGGGGAGTTCTTGGAAGCTTGGCATTCCTCAACAGACCCAATCAATAAACACAATGAATTGGATCGTATTTATAATCTCGATAAGCAAGAAATTCACCTACCTCAAGAATTGAAAGAAGACAAAAACTGGCCCCTATACTACCAATCCATAACCATAGAACCTAGTTCTTTGAGTGAACATATCAAACGAACTAACTCTCAGAAGACTCGGTGAACCAAGAATCTGAAGAGGTAATACAAAAAGAGCCAAAAGACATCAACAGGAATAAAAATCAGAAATATTTACTTAATTATGTGTAAATGACAGCAAAGATTTCCGAAATCGGAGGGCACTGCAAAATGTCAGAGGTCAGATTTCTAAGTTCAGAAGTATTCACCGAATTGGCAGAAAGTCAGGTTTCTATAATTAGTGACTTTCTATGGTCAGGGTCATCCGACGGGTCAAGATCAAAACGAGGAGCAAGCACTGTAGATAAACGAGTGAGTAAGGAGATTGCCACCTGCGCACAGACGATGCCACCTTGATGAGTGTTGAAATCTTTGGGACGTAAAGGGATGTAAAAGTCAAGCCTCACGATCAGAAGGTACCGAAAAACACCAATCTAAGTTACAACCAACATCAGTTTTCAGAAGTATTGAGAACTAAAATGGCCACCCAAGAAGTGGTTCAAAACTAACAAAAATACGTTTGCTGAAAATAGAGAAGTAACAAATAAAGGAAAACAGATAACGTAACGCGTAAGATCATATTTCAAGTAAAGTAAAAGAACTCATAGGAGAATGGAAAAAACCATTTAGGACTTTTGATATTAGCAAAACTTTCATGATTTCATAAAATACCAATTCAGTGGATAAAAAATTTTAAAAATCTAACTTTTATCGATCATTTTCTCATTTCCAGTTCAGCCGAAAGCACAACACCGCCCCACGTAGACACATTTTGTTGTAAGTAACCGTTGTCTGCAGAGGTATTGAAAGATTCGTGCAATTTAACACACACACGCACACACACACACACACACACACACATATATATATATATATATATATATATATATATATATATACTTTTCACTTCTTCATTTACCATATGACGGTGTAGAACTACTGATGAAGGGGGTCGCTACCAGTGAAAGGCTGCCAAATGGGAAACTGACCGGAGGGGGTGGGAATCGAACCGGGCCGCTATTATCCAAAGTCCACGATGATGCTACTTTGACCACCACTGGGCAGAAGATTATCGATTTTCAGGGTTACAAGTTCAGGTAAACAAGTAACGTAAACTCAAGTCAAATCAACTCACCTGATAGGAGATGAATTTTCAGCATGTAAGCAAACAAGCCGTGCATGTATTACGAATAGCATGGTATGGTGGAGTTAATACATGCTGGAACAACTTGAAAAGTCATCAGTAGTTTGATATTAGGTAATTGAATCAGTGGGACTATTTTTTCATTATTTCATCTCTGAAGGAAGCAAAAATATTGACGATGTTTAAAGCCGAGTGCATATGCCCAGGTTTCAGATAGACACTTAGAAATTAAAGTGACCACTAATTACTTTGGTAAATATTGTAGGATATATATATATATATATAATAAATACCGAGAAGAATAAAGTAAGTTCAAAGGTTTTGCTGCCCATGAATTGTTTGCTGATCTTACTATCTTGTTGTCCTACGCCCTCTGCCTTTCAAAACTGGTGTTGTAAAGCATCAAAATCCTTCCTTCGTGTACAGTATACTGGATGCCTGGATGGATGCCTTGGATGCCTGGCATTCTTCAAAGAATTCAATCAGTAAGCACATTGAACAGTATCGGATTTACATCCTCCTGATGCGCAAGAAATCCAAATAAGTGGAAAAGTGCCAGATCTTGATACTACCGAACTACAGTCATGAAACCCAATTATTCGCATGCACATATTGGAGGGAAACAAAATATGAAAAAGAAACTAAAAAACCCAAAATAACATAAAAATACAAAAAAGCTCAAAATAACACAAAAAAGCAAGCACGAAATACACTGAAAGACAAAGAAGACAAAAACAAACAGCGAAATGTCCCAGAAGTTACGTTTCCAAATACAGCTGGCGTTGCAAAAGGTCAAATGTTAAGTTACTAAATTTAGGGGTTTTCTCTTATAGGTCAAAAGGTCAGGTTTCTATAATTAATAACCTATTAGGATCAAGGTCGTCTGACAGGTCAGGGTTACATCCAGAACCATCTCTATATATGTATGGAAGAGTACGGGCAACGTCCCCGTCGCCCTGATGATGTCACCTCGACCAATGATGAAACGTCTGCGACATAAGTTCCAAGCTCAGCGATCACCAACGGATACAAGTCACCAACCTGAGCCACGAACAACACCAATGTTCAAAACCATTTGGGACACATAGCCTTTACAGAGGCCGACTGTTATTCTAGCATTTTAGATTGAGTAATCACACTACATTTCAGCAAATAACTTATAAGTATTTTATAAGGTTATAAACTATATCTGTTCCCGAGTGTACGAGCTCTCCAGTTTTTGCACAACTCACTTCACTTTTCGCGACACTTCAGAACTTCAAAGGTATCTCATCATCTTTATCGTCACGGGAATTTTGTATTAATGTTACTGTAAGCCACAAATGTTAGATTATTATGCAGGTAATTTTTGTTCATGAAACTGTCAGAAAGGCTTCTCGTTCACCGCCTTTAAAGGTTAACAGAAGTCCAAGCTTATTATCGGCTCTGGTCTGAGGAACACCTAACCGGAAAGCGGAAGGGTGACACACGCGGACTGGTCGTTAGGCTTTCACTGTCCATCGAGGATGATAAATGGGCACGACCTCAAACAAAGGGGTATTGTTCCTGTCCCGGGATGCAGATTGTAGATTCAGATGAGCATACGAGAAAACAGAGCAGCCGCACAAGTTATAGAGTTGTAATCAGGGATGTGGGACAGTGTTGTCCTTGCATGCAATGCTTATGGAATTTGCCCATGACTACTTTGCTGCTATACTTGTATGCGCACTTATTTGCAAAAGTTTGTCACGATATTTATTATTTTGGATTTAATCTACTGGCAGTACTACTTACTTGCTGCTTTGCACGAAAAACGGTGATGTGAATCGCTAAAACTACGGTTGTTAGTTATTCTTACGGTCATTTTAAAATGCTTGGACAATGCAGTGTTTCGATAGAAACTGGCTTATTTTTGGCGGGATTCAAGATTCATCAAATTGCTTTTCACTTCATTTGTATTATTTTGTGCCAAATGAGACGATAATTACCAGGTATGCTCATAATGTCTCCAGAATACTCTGGGTGAAGAATTCATTGCTCATGGTTGAAACTCAAATCAACAGATCTTCAGCATAGAATGCTAAGTGCTATTGTAGCGTTTTCCTCAAATAAGACGTAAGTGATGGTGAACACAGGTCAATGGTTTTTCAGGAACGAAATAATTTCACCATTTGTATAAGGGCTTTACGGATGTTTGCGGCTGAGATAAAAAAGGTGTTCTCTGCTGTAGTTTCTGACTGCTCACATGCAGGTGGCATTCCAGAACGTCAAATTTCTTGGAACGGGTATTCCGATGGTTGGGCTGTAGGATAGTTTATTATTTCCAGAGGAAAAAGTATTTCTGTCATCTTCATTGCACGTAAAAATAGTCAAGATGAGATCTTTCACGAAGTGCTAAGTAGACAAGAGTGATTTACAATTCGGGCAAACGAACAGGTAAATTTCCGTTGTTCACATAAAAAGTGGCCCTGAAATATTTTTACATTAAGGAAAAATTTCAATATTGCGCACACAACATCTAGTAGTATCAACTGGGTAGGTGAAGCTTTGCATTGTGTTTATGTTCTTGAGCTCCAGCTTGATCGTGCAACCAGATATGTTTCTGTGTTTTGTATTGCACAGACAGTGAAAAAATTCCCATCTCAAACGAATTGCAGTTTACATAATTGATGACGATTCTCGGTTTGAATAAAGTTTCAGTGAAACTAAAATGCCCTCTAGGCCTTACCATAATCCCAAAAATAGGTAACTTACTCCATTAGGTTAAATCAGTACACTTCAATGATATTGGACAGGGCTAATGTTTAGGTCACACTTATGGATTAACTTATAGAATACCGCTATAAGGGAGGAATAAATTTGGTCCTTGGTTCATTTTCGAACTATCCTATCCTATCCAACCGATGGTGGTGAAACGATCGTCATCCTGAGCTTTGAACTTTGTTGTTCCGAGTGCCATTCTTATCATACCTGTCTAATCCCCTGCGGTGTTCTTTGGTTCGTTACAAGTCAGTTCAGTCGGTTCAGTATATACAATCTCTAACCTCACTTCTGTGCTCCGGTTTAAGATGCCACCTACAAGCTTCTTCCACAGAAGGGCACAAAGCATGGAAGCTTCAAGTGAAAAGGATCCAAAAGTTAACTAATAAGCGGAAATAACGAAGACCAAGAAAGAGTCCGAATGCAACCACGCCACTGATCGCGAAACCTAGCCATATCACTGAATGTTCCCAACCATTTGGTAGGCGGATCATGTGGACCCCAACCTGGGAGTCTCACATACCCTAAGTGGCCCAGTCCATTGGTCAAGGCTTTCATAGCCTTTTGCCATGTCATAGACTGACCACCTCGACTTACTTCCCAATCACCACTTGCCTCAGATAACAGCGTACGCTGAGGAAGTCTATCGGTGGACATGCGTAACACGTCCCAACCACCTTAACCTGTTTGGATCCAGCACTTGATCTACAGACGGACCTTTGGTTCCCAATACCTTACTCCCAACCTCAGCATTGCTGATACGGTGTTCCCACCATATTCGGGCAATGCTACGGAAATATCTATGCTCGAACACCGACAGTTTTCGCCTATCTTCTACCCTTAACTGTCATGTTTCTGAGCCGTAAAGAAGAACGGACCTAACCACCGCATTGTACACTCAACTCCTGATAGACAGTCGGATGTCACGCCGAAGTCACAAATGACTGAGTTCGGCAAAAGCCAAACGAGCCTTCTGTATGTGCGATGACACTCGGTCCGACATCAGTCCATCTGATGAAATGTAGCTTCCTAGGTAACAAAATTTATCAACTTCAGCTGGAGTTTCCCTCGCCAACACAAGGTTTGGTGTTGAGCCAACTCAGTTCCGCAGCAGCATTTTACACTTTGAAGGTGCAAAACACATCCCAAACATTCCTACACTGTAGTTAATGCTAAGAAAGCTAGAAACTTACCTGGAACTTCACTCAGAAGAACAGTATCTTCCGTGTATTATAAGTCACACAGTTTGCTTCCTGAACAAAGATTGATGCCACCATTCTCACTCGAGAATAGGGCTATCCCAAGAATCAACTGAATTACAAGATTGAAGAAGTAGGATGAAGAAGGTCAACCCTGACGAACACTACTTTCTGTGGTGAACTCGGTTGAAACATCGGCGTAAGCATGAAATCGGCTTCAGCTCTTCGCCGACTAGGATTACAAAATAGAAATTCATTTCTCTGACACACCCTTCAAATTAGGGCTACGCCAGAGAACTGTGCGGTCGACTGAGTCGAACGCAGCTTTTAGATCAAGAAAGACAGAGATTGGGGGCCCACGGAAGATGTGTCTTTGCTCTAAGTTTTGTCGATGAGTGAAAATATGGTCGATAAAATCCCGACTGGGTCTGAAACCGGCTATATTCTCACGCGTACACGTTTCTCAGGCTCTGGATAATCGGTGAAGAATAAGCCCTCTGAGCAGTTTGGATACCATACTAATCAAGCTAATTCCTCTGTGGTCTCCACATGAGGATAGGTCCTCCTTTTTTGCAATTCGGCACAATCACCAATTCACATCGTTCCCTGGGAATCTGCTTACTGTCACAAATAACGAGGAGGAGTTTTGTTGACTTCGAAGTCAAATCCTCACCTCCATTCTTGAAAAAGAAGGAGATAACCCATCCGGTCCAAGGGAAATGAACCTTCTCAAGTAAACTATCTCCCGCATAACCTCCGTTTCCGACGGAGGAGTAATACCTACATACATCTTTTCTCTGGCAGGTTTACTTGGAAGGTCTACTGGTAAATTGGGCCAACTGCTTTGTTCTTTAAAAAGCTATGCCCAACGATTCAGATGACTTCCCTGAGAGCGAATAATTGAGCCTTCAGATTTCCTGATCAACTCATTTACTCAGGGTTTCCGTGGGCCGGCACTTTTAATCAAGCGGTAAGGGCCTCTTGTATTTCCACTAGAGGCAGTCTTCTGCATTGTCCTCTTTATATTGCAACCCACCACTACTCATGCTCATTTCTCAGGCTCCTAGTCAAGTAAGGTCTGAGGGATTTGCACGCTTCTTTGAATGTGGCATCTGGAAGTACGGATCCGCGAGCTTCCAACAAAGCAACTTATGTAGCAGATATCCATTATTTGTGAGGCCTACTTAAGCCAGAGTCTTTTGTGGCTTTAGAAGAGGCACACAACGTTTCCTTGATCTGTTGTCAGCATTCACCTGGGTCTCGCACGTCCGGCTGCGTTGATAACCGTGTGGACAGCTGTGCCTGAAAAGCAGATGGTCGGTTATCTTCCAGAAACTACTGCACAGGAGGGGTGGCATTTACGTTGGTGTGACCACGGACGAAACGTACACGGAAGCGAGCACGTACCAGGGCGTGATCTGAGTCCACAGGCATAGACCAAAAGGAACGACAATCTTCAATTGATCCACATCAGCAGTGACCAGTCACAATATGGTCCATCTTAGCGAGTAGAGGGATACCAAGTGAGACTATGCCACTTCTAATGGCAGAAGTTCGTACTCGCCAGAAATGATCTGTGGTCAGAGCACAGCTGGACGAGGCGATCGTCGTTATCGGTACGATCGGATGGGATAGCAAATGGGTCTCCAATGTGGCTTTCGGAATCTCCCAAAAGTTCAACTTGGGTGTTGAAATCCCCAACAATGACCACCGCATTCGTTGAACGCACCCTTCGAGGCAGTTGAGACAAATCCGGATGGAATTCATCCTTTATTTCACACGAACTGCAGTCAGTCGACGCATACACTGACACGACGAACAAGCATCGACGCCTCGGATTAATGCTGCTGACACGAACGGAACCTTGAAACATTGGGTCCCCTTTATCCAATTCATGAGAACAGAGAGAAGACATAAGTCGCGAGATGCAAGCATTTCGTTTACTCTTGTCAACCGCGGACGTAAAACGTGTCAGTATATATACATGGTACAGTAGGGGGGTAATTGCAACAGTAAAGTAGGCACGATCGAAAGCTCTTACAGTACGTACGTTGGGGTGAGTGAAGTCTGTCGTGTTAACGCCAGGGTAAACAAACATTTTGGGTCAATCGTTTTTGTGCACAGAGTATTGGCTGATGCATCATGATTAGAATAGCTTCACAGTTTTATGTCCGCGGTTGACAAGAGTAAACGAAATGCTTGCATCTCGCGACTTATGTCTTCTCTCTGTTCTCACGAACAGAACCGTCCAACCGAACTGCACACAAACGACTGTTGACTGAAGTCCAGTCTAGCAGTGCACCCTCAGCTCTCATGCTCACAGCGATCCCAAAGCCAACCTGACCACGAGCATCAGACACCGGATCACCCAACATACGAAGAGTAAATTGAGAGACTGAGGTTGTATCTGGGGTGCGAAGCCTGGTCACAGAAGTGGGGTCTTGTATGCGTGTTTCAGAGACAAAGCGTACATTTATTTCGAAAGTCTCAAGAGATGTAGCGAGGGCAGCCTGTTGCCCTATCTGACATAGTGTGCGGACGTTAAATCAGCCAAATGAAGTGAACATGTAGGCATGAAGAGTGCATTCGATTTATACCCAAATCCTGAACCACGGCTTTCTTCAGAGCAGCAGTAACCCTTGACGTTCTACATCGATCTTAAATTAAGGAAGGAAAAGTTGGTCAGACCCTTTACAGGAAAGATGCTGTAGGTTCCTGGGCGAATCATACTTCGCGGCTGCCCACACCGTAGAAGGGGTTTTTCTTTGGGAACCCTAACTGGAGACTTTGATGCAAAAGTTTGACCCATAAGACAGTGGGGCACTAACCCAGCACGAGGACGTGATCAAAGAACCTGTGAAGGAACTTCTGGTCTGTCACATGAAATCCGATTGTTGCAAGCACCCTATCTTTTCTTTGCTGCTGCTTTTTTATTCATCCGCCCTTCGGATTCAGTCCTCAGCCCCGTGAACCCAGTGGAACAAACGGGACTTGGACGGGTAGCACCCGTTGGGCTAGGAGCTGCCCACTATAGGTGGGCAATATCTCCCCAGAGATATGCGACCGTTTGTCCTACGGCCATCAGAAACCTCAGATACTCCATTCGTACGCCCATCTGGTGGAGGTTTTTTGGACAGGTAAAGTGTTTCTCCGTGTTTATTCGCTGGAGTGTCCTCTCCAGGGCCATAGTGGTTAGAACCAAGTGTTTCCCGTTGACTAGTTCGGAGACTGGATTTTATCTGGCTTCCATCCATTGACCTGTCAAGTATGATTTCACCTCCCGCTGAAGGAAGTCATCCTGCATAGCTGTTTGTTTCATGGAGACACTCAAGCCATCGCACCTTGCCAAGTTGCATACTCGTATTGTTGTTATATATATATATATATATATACATATATATATGTACGTAATAAAAATGACCGCTGAGGGGCACAATAATTGTTTGGGTGTGACTGATGTACTGATCTCTAGAAACGTAGATCACTGAGGCCACGCAAATGAGCCTACGTTGAACTTATTGGTTTCAAGTACGTCTTGTATGACTGGGGATTCTACCGTTTGTGGCTCATTTGAACTTACTGTATTGAGCCATTTGGGTGAATACATCCGGATTGTTTGTTTCTTTCATTCAGTGATACGACTCTTTATCCTAAATAGTGGAAACTCTGTACACAAAAGAGGTGAAAGTTTTGACAAGTCGAATTATCACATATGAGAGTAGGGTGCTGTTTTGTATGAATTAGCTCGAGAAAGCCAATGTTAATTTACTGAGTAGTAAATCTTATTACCTGGTTTTGTGTTTGCGGCGAATGTAAAGATAGTGAGTCATGAGAAATGCCCACTAGAAAATCTACTGATTTTCCCGAGAAAACATGACAGGGTTTTTCCTGAGGACAGTATTTACACCGGCATGAAGTTTGGTCTGATTGGTGAGTGGCTAATAAAGAAATGTGTGACTTAGTAGACGAGTTAGTACCTTGGTAACCAGGAATTAATTTTAAATTATGAATTTCAAGAATTTATTTGATCAACCTATTAGTTCCTGGAACCGTCTTTGCACAAGTTAGTGGTAATAAGAAATTGATCCACAGTAAGCCCAGGCACTCGGTCATCCCAAATGAACCGTGGCAAAAGAGTGACTTCCAGTTTGTTCAGCTGGCACTTGTTTTCTAGCCGACTTGTAATGCAGTGATGTTCTGTCTCTATCTCGATGTACCTAAGTAGGAAATTGCGATGAGGTCTGGGTGATTCAAATATCTAACAGTCTCTTTCAGTTTCCTTGCTTCAGTCTAGGAAGAATTCATTTCAGTTTTGGTGCCAAATTTATTGCGATTCTTCAGCTCCACGGCTAACCGATGATAGTAAGCGTGACTGGTTTTTCGACTGGAAACGCAATCAGTAATACGAGAACAAGACTAGCTTCTTAAACTTACCACCCTGTTTGTCTTGACTGTGTATGGAGGACATTCAACAAGCGATTAGCAGCAACGTTCGATTTTCTAAATGATAATCGTCTTTGTAGTCACTCGATCACGATGATCACATTTTTAGCCAAAGGAAGTTTGCCGAGAAAATTGCAACAAGTAAGGAGTAATGGTAATTGGACTGATATTTTGCGTCGGATGTGATACTTAGTTTATTGTCGGGCTAATGGTTGTCATCTTTGGAAGTTACAAAGTTACCAATGATCAAGGGGAACATTTTTTTACGGTTTAAGCCTACATTTAAGTGAACATAACTATGATCACCTCCTTCCGGATCATCACCGTTATTGTAAAACCAGATAAAGTTGGAGAATAAATCATGAGTTACCACGCTGGTAACCGGTGGTATGATAAACGGTGGGGGAACTTTGAAGTAGACAAAATAATAAATACTATATCGGCCACCACACGGAATAACCAGTTGAATCGCTTGTACACGGAAGCTCTCTGAAACTATGCCACGTGGCAAAAAATTAAGCAAGGTTTCAATTGCTCATGGTTTGCTGCCTTATCGTTCACTGTGTTCAAACAACTAATGACAAGAGTATTCAGATCCAAATCAAGAAAAACAAAGGGCCTTAACCACCTGCTATTTACCTATACTCCCATATGATGGGACTGTGCGTACTGAATTAACATTCACGTGATTTGTCCTACCAAGACAAGGAAATTGTAAGCAGTGCGGGATGCGGATGACAGTCGTCCCCCAAGCAGAGGACCTCACCAGACCACCTGATCAATTCAGTACCAAAAAAGTGAGATGGTTCAACGAATATTGAACTGATCTACATCCTTAGTTGTTCGGAAGAATAAGGAACGAAATAACGAAATTGTGCTTGGATCCAGTAAAACTGAGGAGCTTAAAATTGATGTTGGCATTGTTCCTTTTGTAATATTGAGTTTGCTTAAAGTTGTACTCATTAACAAGGACAATCGAGATGAAATACACAACTACGGAAGATGCTTACATTTTGAGACCAGATAGAATTAAAAATGAATTTACAAACTTATCAGAATGATCGAATGACCAAAAGTCACCAGTCTAATCGACCCCGAGCCGTGGAGTTTGATGCAATGATTTACGATAAGAACATAACTCACCATGCAGTGAATGATCGTATCTGACCTGTTGTGACCCAAGATATGACTCACGTTGAGCGGAAGACTTTCCAGGTAGCCACCCATAGAAATGGCACTGGTCACAAGCTGGTATGATAGAAAATCATTATTGTAATAGTAGGTCTTTGCGGCGAACTTATTCACGTCACTGGCAAACTGACGGGGATTTTTCAAGTTCAGAGATTCCAATATTTTAGTGGCATTGGAAGTGAGTGGCCTTAAATTACACAGTGTCATTGATGGAAATGGGGATGGAGTGTCTCGAAGAACTTGTGGCGGATGAATCACATTGTATTCCAGATATTGGCGTGTCAGAAAGAACATGCATGTGAACAAGCCGATAAACAGGGCAATGACTGAACAGACCCACGCAGTTTGAAAAGTCTTATTTCTTGCGGTTACAATACGTGTCACTCCACGAATTGTAGTTGTCTGGCAGAATATGAGCAGTTCATCCTTGAGTCCTTTCTTCACTGAGTGCTGGGGTTGAAAATTTGACTCATTTTGAAAAATGTCCTTCCGTTGATCTTCTGCAGCATCGTCCATAATGAATAATTTGTTGCTAGGGTCTTTTGTACGATTGATTCTTATGGTGATAACTGTAATACTGACGTAGGGAAACACTGCTCAGAAAATCACCGAAAGTATTAATTCACTATTCGCGGAAAAACTCACCTAGGGATCAGTTTTCCTTAAGCTCTTTGGAAAACAAGGACCAGCCAAAATGCATCCAATCAGAATGGTTTGCAGAGGACCGAAAGCAATGCTATTGGTGAGCAGATTAGTAAATATACAATTCGATACACACACCATGGAACATGTGAAAAATCCTAAGTGATTCGTATGGCAAATCATCCTTCTGCTTATAATGGAATTTTTCGGAGAAAATCTTCAGTAATCTATTATTAGTTACAATGAAATGAAATCAGATTTATTGTCATCTTAGAAGCAAAAAGTCAAATTTGGCGGAAACAGAACGGTATCATTGCAAGATTTCAGTCTAGCTTAAATCAGCGCACGCTGGAGGGTACAAGCGACTCAATTATCCCTGAGCACAGTGTTACACGTGTACAATCCCAAGTTTATACACAGCAACAATGAGTCTTTTTATTGGAACTGATAGAAGATGCATACTGCGAGATGCAAGCTTTTCTTTTGATCTTCTGAATCGTGTACTTTATAAGGGCAACAACATGAATGTTAGGACAAGCCGTGGCTTCGTTGTTACTCACTGCCTTCTCAATAATGTCGGATTGGCTGAGTAATCGGAGAAAGACAGTAACGTCAAGAATTGGTGGTACAAATAAGAATATGTAATATCGGAATAGGAGAAATGCGATCATATCTTTGATCATTTGTAAATTACTCCTATCAAGACGGGGATTTCTGGGACTTACTGAAACCCTTTTGCTAGAGATTTATCTATTTTTCTCATTTATTCGTGTTTATTTATACTATATCACTTCTTCAGACGTGCCTTACCTAGGATGACTTTGTAGAAGAAGAGGCTGATTTCGCTATGATGCACGATTTAAGTCCCATACTATTTCAACCCCCTTCAGTGGGACGCTTACTGTGACAATGAATGCAGGAAAACCGGAGGCTATTTTCATGATGTATTGCATGGTATTGAGGACTTCAGCAGATAAACAAGCTCACATTTCAGCCACAAGGAGGGAAAGTGATCATTGTTACTTTGAAATGAGCACAATAAATAAATAGTGCAGAAGAATGCTGGTTCAACCACCGAGGTTCATGCGACGTTCCTCTAAACTTCATCTTGTCAGCCAGGACATGTGCTAAGCAAGGCACTGTAGAGTTGTGACAGGCATTTGTACAGGAGGGGATAAGTCTAAATTCGGAAAGTGTGGAGGGATGCGAGCAACATGCAGTTTAATAGTGGTACACTGGATGAGTGGGTCCCGCAAAAATCATGGCGAATTTTACACAGGGTATAATGTGGTAATCGCAAACTTTTGAGATAACAGAGCTTACGGGAATCATAGAAACACGACTGATAATGACTGGGCAGTGAAGCTGTAAGTCATTTTCAGAGAGGTCGGGAAAGACCGCGAGAGGGCAGCAGGTTAGGTTGGAATGATACTCTGACGGACAACTGGAAGACAACAGCTTATGGGGCACCAAACCGCCTTAGCCTTCGAACTTGAAAAGTAAGTCTACGTAGTTTTTTATGCAATAAATTATACGAGAAGACCAATGTTAATCAGAGCTGGCTGTAATGCGTGGGTATTTGGCCGAGTGAGCTCTTGAAATGAGGACAGTGTTAATGAACGATTGTTCATGGTGAAAAGAGAAACTAGAAAAGGAGAAAGTACACTGAGAGCAGCTGGAAACGTTGAGATGTAGGCCATAACGGGAGGAAACATTCTGAATACTTGACAAAGTCAGGTTCATTGGGGAAGGAGAGAGAGCGGCTTATCATTGGATTACCTAAAAATTCGTGCAGGTGGTACAGTGGCTAAGTCGCTGATGTGCGTGATGAAAAGATGAAGAGAGGGACAAAGTCCCGAAGAAAACTACAGCTGTTAGTTAAAGGACTCGATAAACCTGTACCAATTTTTTCACATTAGGCTCTGTTGGAAAAGTAGTTTTTTCTTTCACAACAGTAAACTAGTGTTCAGCCAAAATATTCCAGCTTTTGATGAAGTAGAGCACGGAGAACCAAGTAAGAAGCGGAGAAATAGTCAAAGGAAGTACTACAAACAGATTCTACGAAACTTTATAGGTCTTTTGAAATAAAATGACAGATTGAAGCAACTGCATTCAAAGTGCGTCCTTTAGGTTGTGCGCATTCTGGTATGGGTCTTTGGGAATAATTATACAGGAACTAAATCGGCTAAGGAAAGCGTGCTTGGTCCACTTGAGAGCAGAAGAAAAGACGGCGATGGGAGGAAAACGTTTTGACAAAATTTTTGTGAAGTAGAACGTGTGGAATTAAGAGTCAGGAATCGCATCGACTTCGACGGATTTGTTGGCCAGGGAAGTCCTTATTTCGGATAGATCACTTACTCCGGATTTGATGACAGTGAAGGATAAGCTGTCTGACAGCACAGCAGAAGTTGATTTAAAGGTAGGAGGTAACTTGAAGATTTCTGGGGACAAATGGCTCAGTATCTGAGGGAAGAGAACGAGTGCAGGATAGTAAGGTATTCAATGTGGAATGAACGTATGCCGCTTTCAGGCTGCTGGCATCTATATTACAGCTTTTTGACCGGGCACGTTGTCTACGCAAAAGCCGGACTCCCTTTCAGAGAAGTTCGCTAATGGTGGTGCAGAATAACTGGTGATCAAATGTTGTGTTCATCCGTTGTATCTCTTGCTTGATCAAGATAGATTATCGTTTCACTGAAGCCTAGTCAAGTAGTTTGTAGGCATGTTCTTTCTGTCTTCTCAGCGATTCAAGCAACGAAGAAGTTATCCTACCTGTGTTAGAATTCAGCCTCCATAAGACAAGACAAATCGAATACCGCGTTCACTATCTTCGCAAATACGTCTAGCAGGCAAAGAGAGCAATCGAAATAAAACGACAAAAGAAAAATGGAAGGGAATTTGTGAAGAAGGGCGATTTTAGAGGAAAACCAGGTTCTGCAGGTGACCATTATTTGGTTTGTTTTGGTGAGTGTGGTTAACGTGAATAAATTTTTGTTCTAGCAATATCAAGGGCGTGACCGCGCACTTAAACAGGAACTTTCAGCCGTATGTGAAAAGTTCGGGATGGCTGGAAATAATTCTGTCCAGAATAAGGTCTTCCTTAGTTGGTGTAAGGCAAAGGTCACTTAAACTAAAAGCAAGTAAGAGGTACATAGGAGCGTGATTGAAATTACCGACAAAAATATATAAACAGTAAGACAGTAATATAATTAGACCGGATACAAAAGCGTTGAAGAACAAGTTGAAGTCCATATGAGAGCAAAAAAGTGCTACGTTTAGATTACTGATCACGGTGCTTCGTAACCTGGCAGTGAACAACGTTATAAGAGAAAGTAAAGCAATTTCACACTTGCCAGACTGCTCATAATTGATGTAAGTAACCACAGCAACACGTATCTTCTTGCGCTGTCTTCCGTCATAACAAAAGCATCAAAACTTTTCAAGGAGAGTGAGCTTGACAACTTGTCTAAACCGTGTCGAAATGATCGCGGTTTTATATTTTACTTCTCGTTACTTTTGGCCTTTGGTCATTAGCCAGTGGCATGTGACACTTTAAAATGCAGCAAGAGCGTCCAAGCGATGAATTCTGCAACAAACCGATAGTGGCTCATCCTACTTATTCTGTTGGCTTGTCTATAGATTACTAGTCACACTCCAATGGTCGATGTTTATGAAAGCCCCGGTGGGTCTTCTGATGATCTGCAGCTTGAAAAAGTTTCCCGGTGGTAAAGACATCATACTGATTAACTGCTACCATGTGATAAGCAGCACCCGGATTTCTGTCTCTCATTTTGTCAGGTAAAACTCGGCGTGGCAAAATCTTCACCATTTGTCAGCTCGAGGAGGTTTTAAATCTTCTTTGGGAAATCAACGGACTATTTTGCTGTTTTATTTGCTAAACAATTCTGCTTTCTTCTGCCGGTATGTGCTTACTCTTTGCGTATCTCGTAATGAAATATCTCCGCTGAAAGAGTAAGATAAGGAGGGGGTACTTATAACTGTAGATATTATTAGTATAAAATGTAAGGGTTGAAACTACAACTGTGAGAGTTTTTTGTTGGAAAAAGCAATTATCTTTTTCGAAAACTATGTAGGACTAATATTATTATGTCTCATTTTGATTTCAGCTAAACAGGTGATTCTTTTGCAGTTTGTCCCCGTTGAAAATTTGATGAGGAAATATGTTCCTTTAAGAAAACCTCAGTCGAGTTGCCACTTGGGTTTTATGGAATGTACTTTTATTTTTCCATGAGCCGGGATTATTTACTAAAGGTAAAAACTTTCAGATAAACCAGAAATCACATGTACGTATACATATTTGAAATGAACCCAACTTCAGGATGAGACTAAAAGATAAGTGATTATTGTCACACCAAACTATTCGAACTAAAGACTTTTTAGCTATCTAAAGCGGAATAACTCTGCGTATGAAAAACGTCGGAAACAAAACATGATGCAATACTTTGCTTGGAATGGAGCGACGCTTTTTGAACCACTCAGAAGTACACATCAATGGACTGCAGCGGTAACGCTCAAGGGCTATGCCCTTCCGAATAGGGTTGTACGAGTGTGATCTGCAAAACGAGGAGAAACGCCACGAGCCGAGGCTCAGTGAAGTGTATTACCAGGCATCAACATTCACGTTGAACGAACAACAAAAAGGCTGCCTCCAATCTGGCCGTTACACAGCTAAGACCTGATGATTCTCATTTCATTCCAAACCAAAATGATGGTGAGCAGGCAATGTCTTTCTCTACTGTTCCATCTTTTCTCCTTTCGCGCTTAGGCTGAACCTTAAGCTTAGCCGTCGGAGATATCGCACCTTCCTAAGCTGCCCTATTTTTGACATTTTCACACGACCAGGATGGCTATCATTGTAATATGAACAGTTCCACTCTATGCTTGTAAAGATTTTGCGTGGAAGAACGCTTTACTGGAAAACCTTAGTTTATAATGAACTGCTTTGTTTTCGAGATAGTTCTACTTTTAAAAAAATATCTCTTTTGGATAAACTTTACACAACTGCAGTAATCTGAACTTTTGATTACAGTTATTCGGACACCTCCTAAATTACAAGATTCGATTAAGTAACATCCGTGGTTTCAACAGGTTCATGATAACTTTTCACTAGCGAAATGAGCGTAGAACTTACGCATAATGTAAAATCCACTTTTATGTATTTTATTCCAAAGTCTAACTACGCCAGTAGGAGTAGAACATCTGCCTGGCATAGGAAAGATCGCCTGTTTGATTCCGGCTCATAGTGTTGAACTCTTGGTTGCGGAAAATACAAATGGATTTTCCATTACCTGTAAAACTCAGGAGAGTTTTTACTATGTTCAAATAAAACCGGTTTACTTTGATCAACTTAGGATTTGATATTTCCAAAGAACAAACTAAATGATTAAATTATGTTTTAAGATACATTTTATTCTCATTAGATGCGAAGGAATTTGCCATGTTAGTCAAGTACAACCACTTACCTGAGGCATCTAAATGAGAATATGATAATGTTTGCATAGTACAGTCATACTATTATCAGTGATAGTGATACGACTTACAATAGAACCGATTAATTCTGAGAACTCGATTTAGTGGATTAAGAATTGCAAATCCATTACATTCCCTCACTTAGAAAGTCCACCCATCTTTGTTCCGTTCTGTCAAAAAACTCTAACCCCTTTTCCATACCCACCAGAAAGTATAGTTCATTGCTGCATTCCGTCGACTACATTATTCAGGTTCATTGTCTTGATGTTTTGAGCTTGCTACTATGAGTGGTTCCGGCATGAAGCAAATTTGAGTAGATTAACTGATGAAAGATCAGGGTGGAAAACACTGAATTTGATTAATTAAACATACCATAGACTCACTTCATCTTATCACTCCACTCTATCGATAAAGCATTAACAATGAAGAACTTTTCTGAAGAGTTATGCTTGCCCATTCAGTTATCGTCTTAAGGTCAATACACGATACCTCTTAAAGTAAATATAAGTAAAAGGTAGTTTTCCAGTCTTGAGTATCACAGAAATCTCCTTGTGATTCTAAGTAACGGACTCTTTGTCCACGGACGTTCCATACAATCCAAATGAGGTTACAGGCATAACCCAACCATGGACTACTCGAGTGTGGGCAGAAGAGTACCGGATAAGCAAACCTCGCCAGAGGCAACAACCGAAAGACCGTTCTGTCGTCCAGATACAGTACCGTATTATTCATACCGTAGCAAGCTTCAGAAATATCTGAAGGATTCTCGAGAATCGCTTACACAACTTGTTGCAGAAAGGAAATATGACAATCGTGAGACTGACGTTTTCCTATTGGAGACTCAGGACAATACCCGACAACTAGCCTTTCTGCTATGGGCTGCCGAAACGTGTGTAATGAAATTCTGTCAGAATATCCTCATATACGAGATCACTACTGACATTTAATTCCCGGGAGAGCAGAGCTGAGTTTTACTGGTGCTTCTCCAAATCTGGATTAGGGGAAAGGCTTCACTTTTGCGGTTAATACTGAGTAAGGTGGACTCATCAAACTGACGGCCGTGAACGATCAGCGGTGGAGCGTTGATGATATGGTGCAATTTCCGTCTGACTAGAGTTCTGTGCTTTAAAATGCCACTTAAATCTGCTGAAAAAGAGGTGACTTGGGAAGTGTGGTTCACCACTGAATAAGGCCATGGTTTCTTGTTTTCTTCCACTTACTGGGGGGGGGATTTTTCGGAAGAGGCGAATAAATCGTGCAATTAGTAGTCAGCTCGTCTGGACCAAAGCCGGTAACTTGCAAAACGAGCTTGTCTGCGCAGAGGCTAGAGTTATATCCATGAATAAGAAGGCCTACTTTCGACCGGGTGGCCGAATGCTATAAAGGTACATAAAACATAAAATTGTGGATAATATATATCTGCTAAAAGGGCTGTCTATTCTTTTATGGACACGCAATCGCTCTCATGCACTTTACACAACAAAAAGTTGTCCTATCCGCTCGACTATCCTCAGTTCCTTTCAGAATTTTCTTACGTTCTTAACATCAAGAGGCAAATAAAGGCGTCCAAACTAGATGTAATGTTTCTGATTGAAATCCTAGCCACGTATTTTCTCATCCTTCTTTGACTGGTCCTCAAGTCTTACCACCCCTGCCACTACCGGCCGATGCACCCCTTCGTCCTTGATGCCCATTCAAATTAGCCACGTAGAAAGTACAAACTGTGGTACTCTTGAGTTCCTTGCCGTTGATATGTTCTGTATTGATCAATTTGTGATGTACCCAACTCCTGCACTCGGGGTATAAAAGTCGCAGTAGTTGGGACAGCTACTGGCTTTATCCTATCAGCCCGACAGACAACTTCGGGCGCAGCTACATCCCATTCTCCATTGGCAATAAAGACAAGAACGTAATGACGGCTTGGCAGCGGATTTCCTTAAGACTTTCTTTGGAAAGTTTTAAAGGTTCCCATCAGGACTGAATTGTGATAGTTGTCTACGTTTTAGCCAAAGCTGTGGAATGCAAAACAAAAGGTGAGTTCTACAACAACCTTTAAAAGCCATTCAACCGGGTTCAGAGATGTGACATCACCGGAGACCAAAATGCACGCACAGATCCCTCGGATGAATCAACGCGGCTAGTCCTGAGAGAATTTGACCTTGATCAACGCTACAAAAATGGTGACGGCCTGGTCAGTTTGGTCGACTCCAACGGAATGGTCGTTTGCAGCACACGTTTCCAGCAACCTAAGAGCCACTTACTGAGAGGGTATTCCATCGACGTTGCACTTTGCACCTAATCGACTATATCTTAGCAAGGTTCCTTTGGGCTTTGTCTTTAAGGGACTGTTGAGAGTACTGTGAGGCGGTGAAGGGAAACGCTCAAGTTCTTGTTCATACACTCTTCAGAATCCATCTGTTCACATGCCTTACGGCCTCACCACCGACCGGAATAAGCAACACTGCCCTGGAAGTGCCAGAAAAATTTCAGGCTCTGCTGCTCTCAATCGCCACCATACTACCCGAATCAATAAATGCACTACAGGATGCAACTTTATTAGGAGATCAGTGGACGATGATAAAATCGGTGGATATAGAAGCTGCCTTAAAATAACCGAAAACCAAAAGAACTTGGACAACTGGATCTCTGAGGGCACATGTTGATTGTCAGCCAGATATCAGAAACTGGCGAAGGCTGCAAGCTGCAGCGGGAGGCCTCGAACTCCACTAGTGTTGATTGAGGTAGCTGGAAAAATGGAGGTTGCTGCAGGGATCGGTGACTTCGGCAAGCTATTCGGCTTCCTTCACAAAGCATGAATTCTTCCTGTATGAGGCGGCTGGTCAGCTCATACTTGAGCAGAAAATAAAAAAAAATGATGGGTAAAGTACTTTAATCACTTGTTAATCGACCTTCAGATCACACGACGGACATACAAACCTCAGTTTTCGCAGAGCCGTATGACGTCAACCGCGATCTGCCAAGTAATACTGAAATCATTACAGTAATCAACCAGCTAAAGACAGAAAAGCCGCTGGAGAATACTACTTACTACCAGAAGTCTGCAAGTGCAACTGTCTTCAGTGATCAATTGATAATACATCCAATTTAGCTCCGTACAGCAAGAAGTCTTCCCAACTGATTGAGGCACGTCCATTCTGCTGTCCTTCCCCGAGAAAAGGACAGATCAGTGTGCAGTAACTATAGAAGGAGAAACCTGACTGACGTGGCTACAAAATTTTTCTGTGGACCGCTTCTCATCTGCGAGAGATCACCGCTCAAGGGGGTTTCCACCGTGGCCGAGGATGCGCGGATCAAAACGTTTACACTGCTTCGAACACTGGAGTACCGATAAAAGTCCTTGAAGCTAACCGCTGCTGTCTCGTAGATTTTCGGTTGCTTTTGAATCAGTTAACGAGAAGTGTCTCCGAGCAACAATAGAATCTGACTTGGTGCCTGATAAAGTCGTATGGTTTCTAAGATTTCGTTTGACTATTAGGGCGTGAGTTCGTGCGTATGGTGAAGAAAGCACAAAGTTTCTACCCCCTACTGGCCTCCGACAGCGCTGTCCTTTGCTACCCGTGCTGCTGAACCACGCAGTCGACTGGACAATGAAACAACCCCTGACTGACTACCGTGATATCAAGCTGAGTCAGGAGATGCACATCTTGGGCCTTGAGTTCGCGGATAACAATGTTGTGTTGGCAGAGCCCCTCAATAAGTTTCGACCTGTCCTAATAGGATTAATTTCTTCTCAAGGTTCACAGGGCTGGAGGCAAGCCAAAAATTTAAGTAATATCGTTGCCCGGGGTCATCAACTCAGCAGCTGTGCACCAATGACCAACAGATCCGGTGCTTTCCATCTTTCAAGCATCTAGCCCCTACACGACTTCCGAGAGGCCAGGCGAAAGATGGAGTACTACTGTGAATACGCAACGCCGAGAAAGCGTTTTTACGGCTGCAGTGGGCTTTGAGGACCCGAAGTGAAATCAGGTGTCGAACTAAAGGGCGTACTTACTTCTCCACGTACTCACCTTAGGCTGAGAAACATGGCCCTTGAGAGCTGCGGATGCCAGAAAACTGGAGGTATTTGACTACTGGTATCTGCGGTGTATTCTGAAAATAACCTGACTCCAAAGTGTGTCCAAAGTTGAAGTTAGGAGAAGGTGCTTTTAAATTAACGAGCTTCCCATCCACCTCAGGTACCGTCGATTGCTTTGGCTCATCATATTACACGACCACTCAAGAGGAAACTGATTAAACAAACAGTCCGTCCCAAACATTGTCCCGGATACTCTGTTGCCTTGGTGGTCAGCTCAAATGTCGGATCAACTATGTCGAAAAGGATTCAGAACGGCTGGTCTATGGTACCCGTCAAGGGAGGAAAAACTGAAAGGCAGTCTGCCCCGGACTCGCATCCAGCAGCCGTGCATAACCAGTTACGATACGTACTGTACAAGAAGTCGACTAGTCTTCTAGAAAGAAAAAGTTGCTTAAAATTAAAAGTACGAAAGTTGCATCCAAGAGAATAGCATTCAAAACTCCCGTTCCATTATCCAATCGATGTCCCATTGGATCCATCTCGGGAGTTTCATTTACACTTTTCTAGGGACGCTAAGATTACTGCTTCTGGTTTTGCTGGCTTTGACAATAATATCAGTGTAAGATCTGAAGTGGTACTGTGATAGTGAGTCCCAGAGGACTTTCGATGATGAAAAGTGAGACTCAGACGCGACTTGTTGGGTGTTTCAGCGTGTGCCCTCACCGATCGTCGCTCAGATGCTATAAAAGATAATCTCTACTAAAGTCTGCACTACTTCTTACGCAAAACAAGCCGGGCTGATATTGTGATTCTGGGCACGAGACACGAATGCTAGGGTAGGCAGGTTGTGACCGGCAATTAGGAGACCCTATTGGGCTAGATTCCTATAGCTCGGAAAAAGGAGAAACGGCTTTTGACTCTGTTCCCTTACCAGTGTCTGTTGCTCACCAGTACGAGCTTTAGACACTCAAACAGCAGGTACAAGAAGTGGCGTCCGCCTTCTTCGAGTCGGCAGTGAAACCAGATTGGCCACTCTGATATAAGCCACGAATGGGGGGAGGGGTGGGGTGCATATAAAGCTATCGTTTACATTGGTGCACCCTTGTCGACTAAGATCATGCGCCAGTTTGCACTATGCTACGTGTGTGTGTGTTTTAGTGGGAGCTCCAAACACAATGCAAAAACGGTTCGGTTGCGATAAGCTTTACTATCCATCTCGGATATCCATCTTCTAAAACGCGGTAGCTAAAAGTCCAAATGCAGCTCCACCTGATAAAACTAAACTACGCTGGTCGCTTATCAAGAATACATTGTATTCCGCTGGCCTAGTGAGTCGTGATTTGTCTAATCGTGTCATGACTCCTAGATTTCTGCTGAACCTTCGCCGGTCCATTCCGACTAGAAGAGAGTATAATGAAACATGACTCGTGGAGATACGTAAAATTAACAAAAATTTCGTAAAAACTGTGCTGGGCGGAGTTCAGCCTATTCAGTTGCTCTTCCGTCGAAAATCTCGTGGCCTGTCTCGACAGGTCCACCACTGGGAAGTTCAAGCCTAAGAACGTCAGAATGAGCCGAGCTTCAAAGGCCTTCAATCAGCTCTGTTTAGAAATGGCGGAATACAATTTGTTAGATAGCTTCTTGTTTTGTTTTGAAAAGTTTGGAATTCTGAGCAGGTCCCCACTTTGGGGGAGGAATTGATTTTAGTCCCCATCTTGAGGAAAGGTTTGCATAGTGACTCCGCTAACCATAGGGGCATAAGCCTTGTCCAAACAGGATTGAATCTACTAGTGTCTGTCATACATCGCAGGTTCCACCAAACACGTGAAGATCTGACTCGCGAGGAGCAGGCTGGGTTTTGCGCCGGTCTTGGATGCATCGATCAACTATTCACCTTTGGATAGCTGCTACACCACCGTTATAATTTTCAGAGACCATCGATTGCGTTCCCAGACATTCACATGGCCTTGGGCTCTGTTGACGGGACTACACTATGGAATTGTTTGTTGAGAAACGAAGTACCTGAGAAGCACATGTCCGTTCTCAAAGAGCTCTATAGCTGTACCTCAGGTTGGGTTGGTATCTACGACCATCGTTTGTTAACCTTGGCCGTCTCAATACAGTAAGTCATAGTTATCCTTTACCTCCATTTTTCTTCACTTTTGCTATAGAGGACCTTCTTTCGGGAGCTTTGTGTTATCTGATCTGTCCAAAGAACAGAGTTCTTGACTGAGAATAGGCCGATGATGACATCTAGCTGTGTGACAAAGCGCATCCAGTTCACTACGCTCTGAATTACTTGGTGGTTGAAGTATCCATATATAGTATAAACTTTGCACATTCTAAGTGCAACTTATTTTCACAAGGTTGGCAGGACCCCTGCCTGCCATCACCCTACGGGGTATTCAGTTATTCGACAAATTCAAGTACTGCGAGTGCTAGAGTACAACTAGGTGTAATACTGGTGACGAAATCAGTTCTCAAATAGTGAGTGATTGAGCAATTTTCAAGAACCTGCTACACGTGGTACCACCATGATATCCACCTCGCTCTTAAGGGCTGGGTTCACATAGCCACTGATTGCAGTGTTTTACTTAAACACTGTGAGACCGGGTCACTTTTCGTTGAGAATGCTCGGCGTCTTTTAGTGTTCGGCAGCTGCTACATCCGAAGCTTTATTCTCATCCGATAAGAACATTTGGTGAGTAATGATGGCGTGCCTCTTCTTGCTTTGGGTGCGTATAGTCTCCCTCTAACCAAAATGATCGCTTCATACTGCCTCCGATGGATCGGACATGTTTTCCGAGTGCCTATCTGCCGTCTTCCTTTCCGTGGTGTATTCGGACGTCCAGAGATAGCATAGAAGAAGTGATACAGTAGTCAGACCTTGAATCGGAGTAGGCATATGAGGAAGTTAGCATCAGCACTGGCTTTGGTTGGTGCCTCTCGTCTCCGTAGTTAGGATAGAAGGATGAGTACTGTATTTCCTTTATAACGTTGACAGACACGACTCATAACAGATTTCAGTGGAACAAACACTGTACAGTCTGTCTGCTTAACTCTTGTGTCCCATTTATACAAAAAATTCATTCAGATAAATGAAGTGATAAAAAAGCATCAAAAATTCGTACGGTGTAAAGGCAGAATATCACATCATTTTCTTAACTGCTTACCCTCCTTTGTTATGCCCTTTTCGGTTTTCTGATTTTTGTTGTTTCGTTGGCTGCTTTCGTGAGTTTAAGCCATATATATATATATATATATATATATATATATATATATATATATATGTGTGTGTGTATGTGTGTGAAAATTTTCGAATTTCCCCGCAGACTGTGACAGTATCACATAGAATTTTCGGTTCTAACTGGAAGACCAGTAGTAACATAGCTAATGTTGGACAAGACACGGATTCTAAGGAGATACTCGAATTTATGGAATGTGCTTTGAAAAGAGACCGAGCAAGACACTCTGAAGTGGGAGACTTCGGAATTAATCTTCCGACGTATACGGTAAAACCACTGGTAAATTCGAATGAAGAAGCAATCGTCCTGTATGACTTGACCAGAATTCAAGTACATTAAGCAATGAGTGTCATAAGAGTCGATTGTTAACAACCATACTTGAGACGTGCACAACAACAGGCCATCGATGGGCCAAAATGATATTTCCGGAATGATTTTGTTAGCGACACTCGTAAGAAATGAAGAAAACGAACATGGGTGCTCCCGTGCTGTGAAAGTCGTATTGAGCCTGGATTTCGAATTGCAAAATACAGCCTGGACAAACTAGTACTGTCTTTCATTGCTGGATTCGACAACACAAAATACATTCATCTTTAGGTGAAATCATTGTGTCACGATAAAAAAGCAATTCATATAGCTCTCTTTTTGGATGCCCATACAGTCTTCGATAAATGGAGTATGCTGTACCAGCTGTCTTCGGACGAGGATACAACGTGGATAACCTGTAAAGAGACAGGAACAAAGTAAGCTGAACGAGAAGGAAGTCAGTAAGTGAACAAAGGGGTTTCCATAATTACAATGAACAAAAATCAGTAAAGCAATCCACCCTCTGTCAGTACAATACTCCTTCCAGAAAAGGAACAATGGCCACAGTGTTCCGTACTCATTTGTCATGCACAATGAATAATTTAATGATTGAGACCACAGCAGCACTCTCTGAAAAAAATAACGGGTAGGCCGTTGCATGAGAAAGCCGCTGGGTCACTCAGAGATGATTTGGCCATCTCGTAGGGTTGCATACTTTGAAGCAAGTTGGATCACGTGAGGAAGTAGTGAAAGGGCAGGAGGTTGATCACAATGATGATTTTGGTTGATTTAGGTGTGAGCACTCTTGTGTACACTTAATAACCTCCGGCTCACTAAATCTTCTCCGTTCCTTTTTCTTTTCCGATTAAAAGTGCTCAATCACCATCGAAAGATCAGTGCTCCAGAATACTACAATGAAAAATAACATTACTTGCGCCACTAAAACCATGTGAGTCGCACATTTCAAAGCAATTTAATGTTCTGTCAGTTTCAGCTAATGGGAAAATTGTAGTGTCACAAGAAACCTCAGTATAAATACAGAGATAAATTTAAATTTGGTAAATAGTTTTTCAAATATTCTACAATTCATTTTTTCCCAATTCCTGACAAAATGATATGCGCCAATGCTGATTTTATAAGATCAAATAAAATTACTTCCTTATAATCAGTTCTTTTTTACACGTCTGCTCTGATGGCATGTAGTCAGTCACAATTTAAAGTTGTTCTATTCAATGTGGGGTCACTTCCGGTGTGCTCATGAGAGTTCGTGTGCGAGAAGAATTTGGCCCTTTATCTAATCAAAAAAGCTGTTTTCAGCCCCTGGACATCAGTAATAATGCCCTTCTTCTCATCTGCTGATTAAATTAATGCAAATCTTCTCCAATAAAATTAAAATGCACTTGATACAAAAAGCGAGAATGAAATTATGATGGATTCTTTTTGCCGGAAAAAAAAACATTTTCCCAATCGCAAAGTGAAACGTGAATTCGAACCAGACTCATGTGACCGAAGGTAACAACTAATTGACATTTAGAAATACACTGGTTATTACGTGTGCAGGCGGAAAAAACACATCACTGGTAGAATAACTAGTGTGGATGGTAGGCTAAAACAGCATCTCCAAGAATCTATCACTCTGTTGTTGTGTGTTGTGTCACTTTAACCATGCCGGACGATGTGATAATAAACAAGTACACAGGTGACCCGATTTCGTCTTTCGAAGTGGTGTTATATCATCGCAATTCCAAGCTGTTCACATCAAGAGGAACTTTGTCTTAAATATTATTTAACCAGGTTCTTTGAGTGCAGAAAATGCTAACACATTAATTCAGCCGTCCATAGAAATAAACGTAACACTTTATTGTATGGTGTCATTGCTTCCTGTCCTTTCAGCAGAGTTGCTAACAACGTTTTTTTTACCAACTTCCGATTGTTTCTCGTAGGCAATTGAGAAAAGTGAACAAAAAGTTAAAAATCTTGCACTATCTATGTTCTGTATGCACTAATCAATAACTTGAACAGCTTCAGTAATAGGAGATTCGAGTTGTTTATCAGGTAAATCATGATCCGGTTTTACCATTTAGCTCAGTGTCCAATATCCAGGTAGGCCCCGGGCAACTGTTTCTTTCCAATTCTCAAAAACCATCAGGCCAGCCTATCCCCTTAGTGCCAACTGGGAATTTAACACGTTGTGTAGGACTGAAAGACTCAAACAATAATGCTAAGACCATCAAGTCAGGTTCCCAGTGGCCCCTTTTTATGTCCAAGCTGAGTGATGCAATGTAATACTGATCAAGCAGCTTGAGCTAATAAACTGCTCTGAAACTGATAGGTCAGTGGTGAATAGATCCTCCGTCACATTATCACTTCTTGCAAACAGAATAATGAACAGAATGAAAATTCCCAATCACAGAAAAACAGATGCATTTCTAGCTGATCGTTACCCAAAACGGATTGTACCCAAGCCCTCGGGCGCCGTTGCAGCGTCCATTCACCAGCTCAACTAAACAGTTGTATCCGCTAGTGATCGCTCAGCCTGGCTTTTAGGTAGCAAATGTTTCATCGCCAGTTGGGGTGACACCATTATCAACCGAACTCTCATTTTCAACGGCATTCCATCCAGCTATACTAGCAACCTCGAACACCCCCCCCCAAGGAAGAAACCTGCAAATCAGATGAAATATACAGGCTTCAGAACGCGATAGATTGAAACACTCCCAGATTATTTTCCCTCAAGAAAACTCCACCTTCAAGTAACAGAATTCGGGAGATAAAATCGCCTGACCCAAAAGTCATTTACCTCCCATAAATAGGGTCCGGTCTTTACAAGGATAACCAAAGACCAAATAAACAAGCAGAGCGTTTACCATGTTCGAAGTTCCGCTAAAATGCATTGATAATAATTAACAGCAAGTAAGACGAGACAGTTGCTCTACGATCCCACGAAAGTTTGTTGACATTTTGAACGTCGTTAACATATAGTTATGTCTTCTGTGATCAATTTTGATTTGATCAAATTCTCCGAGTGTGATTTGAAAGATTTCCCAAAAAGTTTTTGTTCAAAAGTTTCTGACTTGGCATACGCGACGATAAATTTTATCTATGCGAACTTCCCTAAAACATTCAGACATGAAATCGCTTATCAGTCCACAGGATTTTTTGTAGTTAAACGGTATTACGATTGACATTTGAAGCTGTAAAAAGACTATCTATAGGTGAGTGTCGACAAAAGAGTAATATTTCCAGAATTTAAGGCTACTTTTAGACCTGTCTAAAAGCAAAAGTTTGACTTTGGAAAATACATGAAAAGTGATCAGTTTCACAAATAGCTGAATTTGTTATTTAGATATAACTTGATTTTCGTAGAATTAATTCTATAAAAATGGGAAGATCATTAGCTTCGCAGGCTATTTTAAATCAAAAGTGCAAAGTTGCAAATTTACCTGCTGGACAACAGTTGAGCACGGAATGATCTATATTCAGTGATGGATAAGTCTCGGGTTTTATTAACGGAGGATGATACTATATCTGGCTGTATTCATGTTGCTTCGTAGAGGAGGATTCATGTTTCCGTCGAACCAAACCATTGAGAGGATTGAAAGGCGAACGAGCTGAACGATAGACTGAAAAGAAGCAATCGAAAACGAGAAAATGTAATGCCAATAACACGGCGTCTTCGATGGAAAAATCGTAACTGGCCGACTTTTCTGTTGCCATGGATGAACTTTTCCTAAGGCAGTTTAATAATCAAAAGACTTTGAGGAACCGTTTCCTAGGCCTATCCTTGAGAAGCTTTACCCACGAGTATAGAAACGTTTGCCAATAACAATTCCTCCACCGACAAAGCCGAGTTACTTACATTACATTTTCTCTTCTAACATACCAAAAGGCTCATCTTGGTTCTGACCTACGCAGGCAGTCAAGCTTTTATGGGATATCTTACGAAGTGTGACACTACGGGGATAACAGAAGGCTCTATCTAAGAAACTTGAACACTTGAGCAATGGCAAGCTGAGCATGAGGGATTCCAGAGACGATCAATATGCGAACAAAATGGTTATACCATACGTAAGTATTCGTTGTCGGAAAAAAGGTAGGCATGTGACATTTCGCTTACTGTGGGTAGCCATATAGTAAGACCAGCTCATAATCGAAATGAATAAGGAAGTGTTTTAGGAACAAAACCCAACACTTTGATCGTGTTTTCTATGCTTTGGGATGCACCAGTAGCAGATCACCTAGTTCTCTGTTGAAAGACTACTTCAGATAGCAGATGAGGGAGATTCTAACTATGAATTACCTCATGCAAAGAGCTAAAGTCCTGTGTACCATTTATAGTGGGTTGCATCCATTCGACCAAAAAAGTAAACCCAACTAATCTCTGGTAGGAATTCGTTTCTCACAGCGGACAACACATTGATTGGTAACCGTGCGTTAAAAGTTAGACCGGATAGTTCGAAAGTGACAGAAACAGACGTCAAATAGAACATACACCGTATAGTCCAGTCATACCGCAATATCCGTTAGGGTTTGGGGAAACGTCTTCCTTAAATGATTTGGTGAATTTCTGTCCTAGCTAGTGAAAAACCCTCCAGTGAAGGGAAAAAGTCTTTCCATTTCGAACTACGTCAGTGTTTTTGTATTTGATCATACCACCAAGGTCATAATGGAAAAATCACCTTGTGTACAACTTTTGCTTGACTTTCACTTCAAAAAAGACGAGCCCGATTCCGCAGAGGGGAGGTCCAAAGGTGCCACGTACACCAAATATGTTCAATGGGAAAATTCTACTTACGGTTGGTTCACGTCAGCGTCCAATAAATCATTTGTTACAGAAAAACATTTGCTGGCTGGAAACAGTCTGGAAAAGTTATCAAAAACAGTAAAGCTAATGAAAAATGTTGTTATCTCGGAAAAGTATAGGACTTCATCCGACGCACAACTTTCGTTACTTATGTATCATACGAATCCCTTGTGATAAAAAAGAGCAGAAGCAATTTAATATGAATTGGTCAGCTGCCATCCTTGACAGGTATTTATGGAAAGAAACGGCGGATTATTGCTGCTGTAATCGGTAGTCCATCTGAATATATTTTGCCCGACCTTCCCTTGCCGCATATTGAAAACAGGGTGCACGAAATAGCTATCAACACCAAACTGCTCAAGGATATGTCAACCAAACCGTAAGCTTATCCACACGTAACCAATGACTCATCCTAAAAAGGCTGAACTGATGACATCACAACGTTTACTGATACATAGATAATTCAGAATACAACTGTCTACTCTTTGTTTGAAAGTGAACTAACATGCAGTTATGATGGAAAATACACAAAGTTTGTCTGGCGAAGATAACGAAGTGGACTGGTTATTTTCTACGAGTAGCTTGCCGGAAACCCTAGCCTCAAAATTCCGTTCTGTAGCGTGTCTTACTTGATTAAACTGGAGAGGTGCCATTCGATGACAGCGGTGCTTGAAGTGAATTGAATTTTTATTATTCAAAATGAGGAGAAACATCCGTCAGATGCGTCCATTCACCGACAAGCACAAACACCCCTAGACCTCAGAAGCACTATATTGTTAGGAATAAAAATGCTGGATTTGGAACATTTTTCTGCTTTTGAATTGATTAGAAAATGAGGTTACACGCAGTGGTCCAATAGAAGTAGGAAAGCCGAGCTGTAAGTAAGGCGATAAGAAGTAGGCAGCCATCTGCTACGATTCCAGAGAGATTAGAGTTTGCCAGAACTGTTGAAAATTCAGGCGTATTCAACAAAATTGGTCCAAACACTTGCACAGATTTGATCGAGAAAAATGCTGATTTTGACTACTGAGGAAAAACGTGGTACCAGTTAGCGAGCTTCTCTAAGATGTCATACTGTCTTTAAAATGACGATACTGCCAATATTATCCTCAGAGTTTTATTCCATTTTGAAGGACTTTACCGAGGCACCCAATATCATCTGTTCAAAACGAATCAAAAAGGTTAGGACAATCCTACTCTAGGAAAAGTGACTGTACAAGGAAATTGATGATGTTGCTCATATTGAAGGGTATGACTCTTTCAGGGGCCGTCGGCCTTCAAACTGAAAAACCGTGAAGCTAGTGTAATCACATTTATCCGTCACAAGTGGCTCGAGACTTCTTACCCTTCACTTCAATTCAACACGAAGAAGATCAATAGCATTGATAAGAAGCACTTTTGGACTAAGTGTCGGTCGATTACCCAACTACTTTCACTGTATACAAAGGGGCCCTTATTAGCACTTTAGATCACTGTGCTTTTCTTTTTCACCCTAAGGCTGACTGTAAAGGCAAACGGTTGGTGAACTCGCTGTTTTCCTCGCGCATCTTCCGCTCGATGCATCGTAATTTAATGAACACCTAATTGACTATTGCTTTTTTAATTACTCTTTTTAATTCCTTTTTAATTTATTATACGAAAATGTACAACAGTTCAGGAAGATGGTCGAGGTCAATGAAAGGCTGCCAAAAACAGAAGTAACCGGCGGTGGCGGGAATCGAACCCAGACCGTTATTGCCCAAATTTCACGATGATAACAGTTTGACCGCCAAAGAATGAGATTATTAGGTTCGCCCCGATAGATTCTTCTCCTATTGTTCGAAGAGACTCCGTAGAGCTGGAGAAAAGGAGTACAAATCTGGATGACTTCATGCCCTGAAACATTTTATTCACATTCATCAGCACTGAAATATGACATCTAAATAGTCATTATATAGACACAATACTAGGTAAAAATAACTCCCTCGACAAGTGAAAATCCCCGAATCAGTTGTGCTTCATAAAGCTTATGCCGAATCCGGACATCGAAGATCTGGATCACCAATCCACCGTTAACTCCGAACCGTCCTCAATTCGTCCTTTTTATCTCGAATACCCTGAACCTAATCCCAGTACACCCGGTTCTGTCCCTAGTATTCCACGACTAGTCAAGTACCACTAGTCTAGTGGTCTCTACTCGCTTTGTCCAGTGCTAATAAAAGCCTGCACCTTTGAACTAATATCCTCTTTGATTGATCTATTTAATCGTTGTATCGGTTTTAGGGTGATTGCTAATTGTTAGAGATATGGGCACATCACAACTTTGCCTAAGAACGGATTTAACAACTACCGTCCGATGGCCTGCACGTCTCCTTCTCTGAAAGTATCTGAGAATTTAATCCTTTGTTGCATAATCCCGCAGCTTCACTCTCGTCACCTGGAACAATTAGCTACAAACCTTCTGTCAACCCGTGGTGCTGTTATTTACTTTGTCCACTCTATCGCTTCTGCTCTTGATCACGATGGCCCTAATGTCAAACTAATTTTTCTGGTTTAAACGAATGCATTTGGTTCTTTTATTGTGCTTTTTTCCTGAATATTTTACATAATAATTGGGTTGGCGATAGTACTTTGAACACCCTTTGTAACTATTTTTCTGGTCGTACACAATTCGTTTCTTTTGGTAACGGAAACCCGCCTTTGCCTCAAGTTAACTTTGGTGTTTTTCAAGGTGCCTTTCTGTCTCCATTCTCTTGCATCCGTAAGCTCTTTCTTCCACCTATTCTCACTGGCTGCAGATTTGCCGATGGTGTCGTACTTGGATGTCCCCATACTGAGAACAAACATATGGATTTTCTTCGGAGCGGTCGGAGTAAGCTTTACCACTGGTTAGCTTTCCACTGTTTGTCCCCTAACTTCCTTAAATGCTTTCATCTTCTCTCATTCTCCAAAGTAGATCACGATAACACACTGCTTTAAATAACATTCCATGTCCTTCTATCGGTAACCACCACCTAATTGAAGCTTCTACCTCCGTTAATCTAGAGTCAACCTAATGCACAACTCTGGTTGGGCTAGTCATGTTGAAATAGTCTTAACCAAAGTCAGAAAAGTTTCTCCTCTATCTTTCAGATTAAAAATCTAGAGTACCTTATAAACTTGTACTTCGGGTTGCAACCTCTTGCAATCTACCTCACTGGGTTACCCGTTATTTTTCCTGGGTTGTAAGAATAAGGTATTTGTTTTATCATCTAGTCTCTGGAATTGTTTTATTGTTGTAGCAACCATCATAGAGATATCCTCACTGATTTCAATGTTTGCAAACATGCTGATGTTTGAGACAAATTCTTAAATAGATTATCACTAATCTTTACCGTCACTCCACTTGCTCAAACTTCAAAATACTTCAGTTGCACTCGTCACCTTTTGGAGACAGCCCCGTCCCTTATGACGTCCGCCTACTCCTAAACTATGACCAAGTAATCAGTGATCCAGCTGTTCACTTTGGAATGGACAGTGTCGAACGAACTTGGGAACACAATCCGGTAAACCTGATTGGTTGCGCCACGGCAAGCACACACTGTGGGTCAAAAGTTTCTGTGCACTCAGTGGAGGCCTAAGTCTACTTATCAACTCAGCCTCACAGAAAGCTAGAAGCTTTGGGTTCCGATTCCTTGTAATCACTCGAAACGCTTGACCCGGATCAATCCGATGACGAAAGGTCACAATTGTTTCGCGATCGATGAAGCCGGGTTTCTCGTCGTCGTCTGTTGTCCGGGCGGAGAAGGACTCATCCACCGCACTAGGCACTTCAGTACATGCTCCCCCATTCTTTGACTGAGGCACCAATCCGTGCTGCTTATGCAGGTATCACCGCAGCTGTAGGTGAACTGATGAATGACGTGAGAGGCATTCAGGTTCGTGACACTGTTTGAATGTGCTTGGAGGTTTAGTCGTTTGGTGAATTGCGAAATCTGCAATTCAGCCACCAAGTAGGTGCGGTTTAGCGCACACTTTAGATTTTGGCTAATCCGATTGAACAGATGATCCCCTTTAGACGGTAGCACTAGAGTAACTCGTTTTTTCTCGACCTCGTCGACTTGTACGGTCTTAGGCCTTCCTCTTTTGTGGATCTCAATAGACTTATCAGGGTATCCATTGGCACAAAGAGCTTGGGTTAAGAACTCTTCCATTTTTGAAATTGGTCTACACTGCAGATTTTCCGCGCTCTGTGGAAGAGGGTTTTGACCAAGCCCCTTTGTAGACAACTGGAGCGAAACTGGAGAACTGAATGTATTGTCCACTCCATGTTGCTTTACGGTGGATAGTTTTCTAAATTGTCCTATCTGCACATTTTGTTATCATGATATCCAAAAAAGCGAGAATGTTGCCACTCTGTGTTTCACATGTGACTGATAAGTTGGGATGCATGGAGTTCATTAGGTTGAAGAACTTAGTGAACTGCTCTTCCTCAGTAAAAATCAGAATATCATCGACATAACGCTTGTACAGGGTAAACTGGATGATATTCTGATGAATATTTTTCTTAGTCATTCCCCAGAATATATCTGCCAATGTGAGCCCATTGCAACACCATCAATCTGTCTGTAGGACTGTCCTTCAATGTCAAAAAGTATATTTTTTGTACATAAGAAAATGAGGTCCCGGATGTATGTAACAGGATTCGGTCAAGTGAGAATGAGTGTTGCTACCATGTAGCATAAATACTCTACCGTTTCTCTTAGGGGTACATTGGCGAAAAGTGAATCAACATCAGCAGAAGACATTTTCTGGGAACTCATGGATATTTGCTCCAGGACATCTGATAGTTGAGAAGAGTCCTTTAGAATGGGCATGTTTTACGTACGCGATTCAAAAGATTAAAAGAAATGCTTGCATTTCGCAATTTATGTCTTCTATTTTGTTCAGTCTAACTGTATTTACGACCTCTTTTTGCTTCCATGACCCCCTCATCAAACTCCAATCAGCCCTTATACTATTTCTTTAAGGATTCCACCGCAAACCACGTAGTATTTAAATTACTTTTACGTGGATGGCTCCTGGGAGAGAATGAGTCGACTTCTTGGATAGCCCGAATGGCACCTGACCGTGAGCGTGTGCTCAAAGGAACAGTTCATGAAGAATTTTTGGTAATTATGTACCAAATGGCTTCCCAAGCCACACTCGGCTTTTTTGTGTGAGGTAGTAGCTCCAGCTCGTACACAACCAAGTACTACCTGTCAGGCAACAGGAAGTTTGTGCTTTGGGAGCTCATGATCGTACGATCGGTTCATTTCATCATCATTTCGGATGAATGTCTGTCAGTCGAGGATGCCTAACGCGTTCTAGTGAATCACACCCCACTCAGAATACCTGAGCAAGAAGCGAAAGGCAATGGCCTCATTTAATGACGAACTATATTCGCGTACCTCAAGCTGCTGTCTTCGGGCTTCCGTGGCTTTTATGTAGAGTTCGCCGTCAAAGGGAAAACCCACCACACCCTCTAGCAGCTTTGCGTTGCTTTTGTCTGACTACTGGTTTGTGTCAGTGACCGGTTGGGCAAATTGGAAGCACAGTTCTTCTCAACTCGGTTTACGCTAATTATTCTATGCTAGTAAAAATCGTACCTGGGAACAATTTAAACGTTTACCATTGGTCGCAATCAAAGTGGTCTGTGATATACATTCGATTTTCACCTAACCGTTGGAGAAATGAGTATACACAGCAATATTGACTAACACTGAATGCTAAACCATTTGTGAATTGAATAATTCAAGAATAAAATTGAATGCTGAACTACCGTTAGGAATTAAGAAAACGACTTTATTCTTGTTCAGAATCATTATAACTTCGAGTCTACCGCAACGGGGATCGAACCCGGAGTGAGCGGTTGTGAGTCGAACACGTAACCAACGGGCTACCTGGACTGAATTTCAATGGTTTGTTTCTTAATAACAATAAATCATAAAATGCTTTTCGGTCACCTGATTTCGGAGCTCAGTAGCCCGTTGCTCGCAGAGGGTTAGACTCCTACGATGGATGGATTCTCCGTTTGGGGGTTCATGGAGAAGGAAGTCTTTCCGGTACGAACCATCTGACAAGGTTGACTAATTTGTCAGCATAATAAGCAGAAATTGTTAACAACAAGAATGAAACAGCTGCAAAAAGCTTACATTGTTTTCTCTGCTGAAGTGTTTATACCACATGATAAATCCCGTAGTGTAAAGCTCATCTAGCTATCCTGACGTAAGCCGATTGCTCAAGTTATGGAACACGATTTATCGGGTTCGGCGGATGCGAAATTGATACGGATGTTAAAACACGTCTGTTCATTTGGGATATGAACATCCGCGGGTTCACGCCCCCCCCCCCTCCGCAGTCCTATTACTGTACGTATTCCTCGAAGTAAACTGTGCGATCTCACCAAGGGCTGCAGATTTTACGCAAATGGTTCATTCTGTGTACTCGTGCAATTTTGTCCGTTTTTTATTTCATGTTGCTATTAGCCAAACGTTTATTGCAGTTGTTTCGCACCTTTTCTTACAATTTTATTTGATAAACACTGTCCAACATCGAATTGCCTTTTCTTATTTGAACTTTTCGACTGAATTTTTCTAATATTTATCATCCAAGTAAGTGATACCATCAAATCAGCCAACAAAGTTGGACTTTGTTCACCAAACAAGAGAGCTATCTATTTGTACCGACAACAAATTTCACACTGGATCTTATAATTTGAATTATTTAAATCTCGAAATCACTTTCTTCCTGATTTTGAGCACCTTTGTTTGGGTACTACTTACTGACTTTAAGATTGGACAGTGTTCATTAACATTCCATAACTTCAATTAACTTAAAAAGACTCGGTTTTTAAAATTTATTTGTATTCTACCATTAAGTGCATAAATGCGAAAGCTGGTTGTCATTTACAGTACGAGTGAAGTACTAATGAGTGACCAATACAGTTACGGATGCATTCTAATTTGCAGTTCCAAAATAAGACTTGGTTGTATTTGGCCTTGGGATTGAACTTACAAGCGCAGTCGTATTGCCAAGCATGGGATAACTTATGTCCATAACACCCATCAGAACTCGATTGAACAGTGTTTTATCCATTATAGACTCGTGACATTAGAAGTGGACAACAGATCATTGTATATATATATATATATATATATATATATATATATATATATATATATATATATATATATATATATATATATATATATATATATATATATATACGGCTTTCATAGATGTGACAGATTACGTAATCACAGGTAGTATATCAGTAGTGATGAAACGATTATTAGCGTGGGCTTCCCGATTTGCTTTCCCAATCCGAATCTTACAAACGCCGAACGAGTTGCTCGAAATGAAATCGAAATCTCTGAGTTCAGGCAAATGAATTTATTCGTTTCCTAGTGCACAAGATGCGACATATAAGCGTTCAGGATGAAAAGGAAACGCAGGAAAGCTGCAGTTGATTTGCCATCAGTAGTTATCGCAAGTGTGTCAACTGATGTTAGATGATGGCCTTTGATCGAATTTTTAATCCTCAGTAATCTGTAGCCGTACAACAAAGATAAAGTACGAAGTGGAGTGAATAAGGTATGCTTGACGATGTTGGCTGTGTGAGGATGAATATTGTATTCGTGATCATATAACGGACAGATTGATTTTTGATTTTAACTGAATTAGTCATGTTGTGTATGAGTATCACAGTAAATCACTCTTTCCTCGAAAGCAGTCCGGTTCAGAAATATGCCAGTTTTGTGTGATCCATCAGGACGAGACCGCACCTTAGCAAGATGTCAAGGCTTGCGAGCTCCTGTGAACCAACGAGCTATACAGGGTGGATTTATTAAATCGAAGATGCAACCATGCCTGACAGATCCATGGGTACAGACCGGTCGAAGTCCAGTCCTTCCAAACCAGGTTTTAGGCAAAACCCCTCACTAAATAGACGTAGGGGTGAAGTACCTTTGAGTTCTCTCGACGACAAGGTAAGCCATCACAATTCGTAGGGGAGCTAACGGAAACCAAAAGTTGGACAGCTCCAGGCTCAAAGGATGCCGCTCCGTCCATGTTCTGCTTGCTTCACTGGGTGCTTGGAGCAAAGGACTGAATCCGAAAAGCGGATCCATGATAAAGCACAAGAGAAGGTAAGATATGCAAGGAAAAACAATCAGGCCTCATATCACTGAAGCTTCAGTGGTTGTTTATCGTGTCCGTGTATGCTCCCACTGACTGCAGTTCCTCTGAGACCAAGGATAAAATCTACCTTAAATCTGTCTTAGCTGCATCAAAATGGGCGTTCAACGGACCTGGTGGTCATTAATGGAGATTCCATTGCCCAAGTTGGCTGTTTTGTGGATTTCGAAAGGCATATAACAAGTCGGTATTCTATCCCGGCCACCTACACTAACCACAGCGTTCATCTCAATTAGCTTTGCTCCAGCCACAGATTGTTTCTGGCGGGTACGAACTCTTACCTTAAGAAACAGAACAGAGTCGCATGACCCCCTGATACTTCCTTACAACATTGGATTCAGATTGACCATATCCTCACTGGCCATCGCTGACATGGGTAAATTGAAGACTGTCGTGGACTCGGATGACGCCTTGGTACGTTCTCGCTTCTGATAACCTCTCGTCTACGGTTGCACCAACTCTGAAGCCACCCGCTCTACACAGTAGCTTCTGGACGATAACCTACGATCTTATTTCAAGGCACAGCTTATACACGGTTGTCGATGCAGCTGGATGTCTAGGACCCAGGTTAGCGCCGGGAACGGTCCTAGGAGGTGTTGTACGGTGCTTCCGATGCACCAGAAGGCTCCGGTTCAAGTAGGCTTTACAAACGATGAAAGTCTCCTAAATCAGTCACTCTATTGGATGCTCCCGGTTGTCACGTTCCATATGATTTGCAAATCCTTGAGGAGCGAACCGATTAGAAGTCTGAAAAATGACCGTGAACAGAAATGGATTGAGGAATGTAAACAAATGGTGAAGGCTGCATCTTTTGAAAATAGTCGCAGCCTTTACCTTTTAATTAGGGGTACCGGTCCCCGGAGGCCGGATGCAAATGAGATATTCAAAGGACCCGACAGCTCACCCCTTCACACTCAGTGACATAGTCCGGACCGTTGGGAGGAGGATTTTTGGGAACGGTTCATTAGCTCATCTAATCAGCGATACTATGAGGTAGCAACCGAAATCAGAACAGGTCAGGCTTTCAGCCTCCACTTTTGCAGGAAGGCGGATAAATAGTCACAAACAGTCTCACAGGAACAAAACAAGCTAGATGAAAAGACGTTTTGTATAGAACGTGAGTAACGCAAATACGAAATAAGGTTAAATGAAGAAACTTGGGCATCGATCTGTCAGTCATTCGAATGTCATTGACAGCGAGCTATTCAATCAGTCTCTGCAACACCCTGTTTTCAGTGTGTCTGTCTTCCTGTTCCCTGGAGTCTCCTGTGGTTATTAGATGATTAGGTGATGGAAACTTCCCTGGGATTTTTAAAACAACATTCGAAGGAGCAGACGGCACTTTCTTGAATTAATGATTAGTCCTGGTAGGGTTACATTTGCTTTAGCTTCGAGAAACATGACGTATCGTCGAAAAAACTATCTTCTTCCAACAGCGTCCTTACGAAGACACCTAAGTTTACCCAACTTTGGCACTTTCCACTGTCTTAGCACAAATTAATCTGAGGAAATACATGATGAATATCCAGAGATGAGTAGCACTTTTATTGTCCATGTCAAGGTTGTAACACCGGCTAATAAAGGTAATATATTTTCGGGATCGATCGTACGTTTCTTTCTATCAGGTAAAGATCTTTTCACCTTGAAATACCACCGCTTACTTCCTGTGGACCAGTAACTTAAAGATAACTCTGAAGAGAAATGAAAGGCAAGTGAACCCTGTCGTCATCCCTAAACACCAAATCCTGTGGGAATTACCGGCCGGCTGCTTTGTTCTGGATTTTCTCCACGGTAAACCGTCCCTTGTTCAGCTACCGAAGAAAGCGTTTCATTAACAGTCTTTTGTTCCTAATTTAATAACGTGCTCTTTTTATGCACAATATTTTGGACAGGCAAAGAAGCAACTGTTCATACAAATAGTGAAAGTTTCAGTTTCTATTTCAAATTTTACAAAATGGGGACAGGAAAAAATGTTCATCCGGTGACAGCTTTCAGCCTGATCCTCCTAAGATTGAAGAATGATGATAAATGATGGTATAAAAAAGTTCTGTTGCAAGCTAAAGTTCAGGAAATCAATGCATCGAAGTTTTCCTTGTTTAAACGATACAAACTCTGGCAACGGCTTTCACCTTCCGGGTCAAACCACGTAACTCACCGGTTACTCCTCTGCCCACACTTTACGCGTTACTCTTTACAAACGAGTTTCGATTTGTCTTATCACACCACGTCTATTGTATAGGCGTAACCACCTTGTTCGTTACAAGAACGACGGATATGTTGTTCACACAGGCAAATTCGATTGCTGTTGGGACTATACTTTCATCCACTGATTATTATACATCAAGTAATTGATTGCTTGAAACTACATTTGAGAAGGAAAAGGTCGTGTTCCTGGCTACCTAGTGTAATACGCAAAGATCGGTGTTCCTCAAGGGGGGTTGCTTGGGTTCGGTCTTCAAAATATAGGAAAGAAAATCTTGAGCATAAAGGCTCGGTAAGCTCATCAACAGGATACTACACTTACTTAAGTAGACCTCTAACGCGACTGCTAACAGCCTGCTCACTACACTAGATAACTGTTTTTAGAGAATGCCTAAGGTGTTTTTAGGAATGGACGAATTATTTTTAAGGACTATGCAGCCCATTCATGAGAGCACTATTCACTGGTCGTCTGATCGGCTTTGTTCGATTTTGGTCAGACATGGTGATCATGCGCGAGTTCAGAAACAAAATGGATTTCTCTATCAGTAACAGCATTAATGAACAAAGAGCCTGTTTCAGCTGAGAATAAACACAACATTGAAAGAGATTTTTTGCGACAGTAAAAAGGCTAGCTATTCGCTTTTTCTGACTGCCTGTAACATAAGCTGTTTACATTGCCATTCTGGACAAGGGTTTTTGTTTTATTAGCTTACTGAGCTGGTTTAATAGAAATTTAATCCAATGCTTCCCAGAGGAATCGAAAAGTGGTCTGGTTTTTTTTTAAAAAACATCACGTTGAGCTGTGCAAACCAGAGCTCGAAGCTTTCCTACGACCTGTACTACTTCGCTTGGCGTTAACACGAATTCATCTACTGACGGAAGTCACAAGGTGCTGAAGTAATAGCTGAAAAGTAAACATAAGTTGTTTTATCAAATGATTCCTCGACATGCGCTTGTTCAGCTTGTCTCACTAATGATGAAACCGGGATAAAATGCTATCAAAATTGTATATTTGGATTCAGCTGATTGGGAACGACAAGATAAAAATGATTATCCAGTCATTCCCTCTTCTCAGGTAGAACAACTAACAAAGTAGTAATCTCGGCAGGTCAACTTGGTGACCTGACGAAATCCTTCACAGTGTTATTGTACCATCCCAAATCGAACCTGCTAGAATTAAGTAATAATCGTCAAACTGATTAACCATTTTAACTCAGCATTCTCGTTTGTTCACTGTGAAACTATTAGTGCATTTCACGATCAGAAGATTCCAGATCCGAAAGTTTTAGCATGTACATGGAGAGGATTTGAGGCACCATTCTGCATTTTTCTTCTAATCTTATAGACTTTTTAACTGGAAGTCTCTGAATGATTTGAAAATGCTCTCAAAGCAGTTGGAAAAACAGGTGTGGTACTATGAGAAGCGTGATAAGATCGCAAGGCACATAAACTCAGGAAAAATGGATTTCTCATGTTCAGTTCTGATCTGTCGCAAAGAGAAACGGACCAATAATTCTGTCAGACAATACCTGAGGAAAATATGCTTCGAATTCATTTGTGGGAGTTTGATTTGTTAAGTAAGCAACTGCTTTATGCAAATCCTTATTTTGGAAACTTGTCCTATTAATCTATTCATACGACGAATTTGCTGTTCCAAACTTGTTTGTTTTGCTCTTTCTTGCTTCGGGAATTTAAGTACCAGAAAAGACAGAAATTTTTCTGTCCGAATGAAACATTACAAAGCGCAGCGATTTATACCTTCCTCCCATGAATGATTGTCAACCTACTTCAACAGGTCTGTAGAATATTTAAGCTTATGCATGGATTTCAAAACGACGTGTTGTTCAAACGGTAAATACCTGCAAATAAGCGTAATGTGGTTTCTACGAAATTCTCCTCACCCGTGTTCTCAGAAAATGCAATGTTTAATGAAAACTTTACCAATGTTTAGAAGAATAGGAAAACGATTCCAGCTTCAGATTGGCTTGTTCAACCACGAATAGGACCTGTATTTTTTCGGACAAAATAAGTGAATACAAACTTTCGAAAATGTCACTTGCAAAACCAGTACGTTTTGCCCAAAATTAGGTTAACGAGAACGGAAAGAAGACATATACTGCGGGGTTCTAGCATTTCTTTCACACTCGTTAACCGCATATGTAGAATATCAATTTACGTGATACGGCACGTGAGGTACACAGTAGAGAAAATAAGCAAAGCTTTTTTAATAAACTAATTGGTGATTTTTGTGGGGTTGTGTGGATAATGCCAAGGAATGCAGATCGTTCGCAAGGATTCTTTTTGTGCACTAGGAGGGGTTGGGGGTGGAGTTCTGCCTTAAGCAACATAGGTTACCTATACCCCATCTGTTTTGCACTCCTGTCGCGTAATCGTACTTTGAATGACCTATTTAAGTCATCTCAGTAACCTTTTTATGGTAGATGCTTCCCCAGTGCCGATGCTGGATTTCGTGCAAGAATTTATGCGCGGTCCAGCTGAGTCTTCGAGTGCAAAAACCCTTTCGGGCTGTGTTCAGTCACTCTTTGGGCCAAGAATCGTTCTGTTCTGCTGATGTACTTGTTACCGCACCTGCCCTTGAGCTGGTATACGATGTAAGGGACATTCAAAGCGATGCTACTGTGAGGGTGATCTTTGAATCTTAATCCTATGGTGGTCTGCACAGTGCGTAATCGGGCTGTCATATAAGTCCGGCCTGAAGCGGAGCTTAAGTAATGATGTAAATGATTACAAATGTAGCCACTTTTAAAATGAATGAATAGAATGACCTGCCTTTGTTCAGCTATCAAAGTGGGTTCCGTTTTGCATCGTGGTTTACTGGGGTGCTCAATGAACATTTCCGGATAACCATCGGCAAACAGGGTTCTCTTTTGAAGCTGACCAGGGGTGCTTATTTCTGGAGCCCTGTAGAAAAGTGTTCTGACCAAACAGCCTTTTCACGCCACCGCGGCTAATCCAGAAAAATGCAAGTAACATCTGCTTCGTGTTGCTTTTCTGTAAATAGTCCATTGTAGTGTGACGTCGGAACGCCTTGTGACTGTAATGTCTTAGTTGGGTCAGCTCAAGTTGGATACTTTTTAGTACGACACGGATAAATTCGCATCTGAAGGACTGAAAATATAATTGAGGTTGGTGAAAGTTTTATCACTTGAAATCAATAAAATATAGTCAAAATGACTTTTGTACCAAGGAAACTGAGTAATTTGATCAGTCAACTGGTTTTCAACTAGTCCCAGGAAATATCTGCTAATGTGGGGCCTAGGGTCTTCCCATTGCCACGTCATAAGACTGTCCGTACGTCTTTCCTCCAAACTGTACAATGAAGGATGAGGCCTTTTAATTAATCAGTTGGGATAAGCAGGGCCACTCCTTTACATAAGATGACATCACAGAGGCTATCAACATTTTCTCGAGGGGATACTTTGGTGAAAGAGGTTCGACATACGTTGAATACATTTTGTTTGTCGTTACTCTCGAACTGTTAGGAGATTTCGGAAGTTCGAAGAAGTGTCGTAAACAAGGAAAAGTGAGGCGTTTTCGGATAGGATCGAGAACATCGAATAAGCTTCGGGCAATCTCGTGGTAAGCCGAATTTTTCATGCAAAATATAGACCTTAACAGAATTCAACTCTTTTGAATCATTGGCGATTTCCGGGGCTAAAGCTTTTAGGTTACGAAAGTTTTCAGTCTCTTGTGTAGGTTTTCCAAAATGAATCCAAGCTGTAGTAGTATTTGTAAGTGTCTAGATACCTGGTTCTCTATGAGTATAGTGTTCACCATTGTTTTTTCTAATACAAATCTTTGTCTATCAGTGGGAATAGTGTTCATCTTGTAACTGAACTACTTCCAAGGATAAAACACGATATGGTCCGATTTTTCAACAAAATCCGAGGTAAGTACAGAACAGTCTACGATCTAACTCTCAGGTTCTGTCGGAGCTTTTCTTAACCGGAGATCTCTATATCATTGATAAGCTTATTGGATATCTTGACTGATGTTTATTGCTTAGAGGATTCGGAAAATTGAACCTTCTTATGGTAAACTTGTATGCCAAACCAGTTGTTGTAAGATAGTTTCTGGGATCTATCCCAGTCTAGAGAATAAAAGATGTTATGAATCCCGAATTATTTATTTTAGAATTCTGTTCAGAATGTTAATAAATGTGTTGCCATACAAAGCTAGGGGAGTAAACGAGCACTTGGCTGGTTTTCCTATTATACTCACTTTTGGACAGAAGTTAAGTAGCATGGATCTATACTTGGAAGTTTACAAGAAAGACTGACCTTTGTTGAATCTCTATCCTTTTGTCCTCCGTTGACCGAGTTTGATCTCTTGCCACTTATCAAAACCGATTTAACTTTTTTTATCCTCCCCCGGGATTTTGCAAAAACTGTTACATAACTTGATGAAATCAATCATCCTTAGACATCTGTATATTTTTGACGATTTTTCTATCAATCTATTCCCAGTGTAACAGTGAAAAAAATAGTCTAATTTCGTATGCGGTTGTCAAGAAAGAAATATTATTAATCCCACGTCAAAATAAAAATGAAGAACAAGTAAACACATTCTAGTCGTTTAAATACACCAGTACTTTGCCGACCGGGGTTTGAGAAAAATATAGAATACTCTCCAAGCAGACAGTAACGGTTGCAAGCTGGGAAGGGTAGCTATTTGGTTATATTTGCGTACGGAAATGATTACCAGTGGTCTTCATTTATGGGAATTTTGGCGCCTACGGAAAGCGGATGTCATACGCATCCATCTGAGGTGAGTTGGCTGCCTTTCGTTGTCATAAAGACGGGTTTGATAACACGCCAGTAAACCATAAAACCGAAGGACTCTAAGAAGACTGGTAAAGCTGAAAAACTGTCCGGCAGGTGTAATCTAGCCGGAAAGATCCACTCGGCAGCAAGCGTAAGTCAAGGAAAATCCATTTTCAAAAAAACTTGGAGGCCATAACTATGTTTCAGGAAAATGGATTCCGACTTATGCGAGCAGAATTAATTCAGCATTGCATAGTTTTCACATTATAAACAAACCAACTCTCACTGACACAAAGCCCATCCGGGTGATGAGGCGTAGCACACATTGTTGGAAACCTCATCTAGAGAGGATAGAAAATGCATTTCTCGTTCATTCTCTTTTGAACTGTGCTTCCTAATCTAGTTCGTATTGAGTACAATTCAACGTTGAGAAGCTCTGAAAAGCAGCATTTGTCACCTATCGTTCGACTTTTGTGGGAGCGTCTTCAATTCATATGCCCACTACGGCTTGAAAACAGAGCCAGGCTTCTTCGCTTATGCAGTGGGTTTAGTTCTGTAAATCCTATTACTTTCAGGAATAACGTATAACGACCTGTGTGCCTCTGTAGATAATCACTTTGACGAGTTCTAATTTCTGTTTTGTTGGGAATATACCGTCCTGTCAAAAGGTTTCCACTTTGAGTACGATAACGTCATGGTTAGGTAAACATCGTCAATTCATGCCAATGAGCTGATGAGTTTTCATTGTGTTCAAGTCTTACGGTCGAACCCTTTAGAAATGACCATAAAGGACCAGCTGTGAATTGAACGTGAAGGTCAGAAATATAAATGAGATAATAAAGATAATTTCAGGTACCGACCGAGATGGGTCAAAATATCATGATTTGTTTGGTCTCTGTCCACAAGTGGTGAAAACATCAGAACATTTTCCTTTAGCTCTACAAAGAATTGCCAGGGAACAGCAAAGCCAGTGAGTAAGAGTGCAATGGGTTAAAAATTGACATATATTTTTAGAGAACCGAGTTCTCTAGGTTTTAACGATAGAAAAAAGGTGTCTGGGAAACTTAGTGAAATTTGGTTTACCTTAACTAGACCAAGAAACTTTATGATTCGGAATCGCTCCCAGGTTGCATCTATAAGAAGCTTCAGGGAAATGCTAGTTAACAATACGCAAATGCTGTCAGATAACTTTTCGTAGGCAAGTTTTACGGAAGAATAAAGTGTATACCAGCGTACTTCAGAACATTTGTGTGATGGCCACGGAGAGATAGGGATCAGTTACCAAATTAATTGAGGACATTTTTTAGAACATGCGAAATTTCGTTTCATTAGGAACAAGACGCTGGAGAGCGAACAATTGTTTTCAATGAGTCCTATACGTGCTGTTACAATTCAAGTGGGTGAGGTAACATTGGAATGTGTTAGCCATTGGTCGGAGTAAAGGTCATTATCGTGGTGTTAGGAAAAAGCGGGTTGGTGGGGAGGGGTGTCTCTATCGTGTGCTTGTTGTGGTGAGAATTTCACTCCCACCGTCACGAGAGGTAATCGACAGTGGACTTTTGGGGTTCGGTGGGAGTGAAACTCTCACCACAACATGTACACGATAGAGACACCCCTCCCCACCAACCCCCTTCTTCCTAAAGCCCCGACAATGACATTTACTCCGGCTAATGGCTAAAGCATCTCTATGTTACCTCACCTATATGAATTTTAAGAGCACGTATAGGACTCATTGAAAACAATTGCTCGCTCTCCAGCTTCTTGTTCCTAATGTGACCAGGACTGTGGAACTTTTCAGGCTATTCAAATTTCGTTTCCTTTGAGGGAACATGGTGGACGAACATCAGCTTATTTGCAGGCTTTTAGATTAGGATAAATGGTGAGCCGACTATTGTGAAAGAAGAAAAGTTTGGGCTAGAATGGTACTCTGAAAAACTCCCTGTATGATTTTAGAAGATTTCCAGTTACTAAAAGAAGCAAACTGTAGGAGATTCGGAAATTACTCACATTTTGTGTTGTCTATAACAGAACAACTCCATTATCACGCATGTATAGGTTTGTGCTGGCACATTGCCAGTAGATGTCCTAGTTCTTTTAGCAGACAGTATGATGCGTTGCCAAGGTTCCAGCACATTTTCGTGTGTCCTGACTTCAGGACAAGAACAGAGCCGACGGTGACCAATCAAGCGCCACCTATTGTCTGAACCCAGTCACCCAAAGGGGTGCATAACCATGCTAACCACTCAGCGGTTGCTACTTGTGAATAGCAGTTTGACCAATATGTTTTCAGGCCAGGATTCGGTTATGATCAGCAGGCATTTTGCATAAACTGTAGTTTTGGTGTTGATAGGTCCAGGTGGTTCGGAAGCAGATTGGTCTTCTCCGTACTGGGTGGTCACAAAAGAATGCAAAATGCGAAGAAGAGTAACACAAGGAAGCAAATCAAACGCTGTAGTAGGTTAAACGACTATTATTGCCCTATTAGTACGACCACAGCCGCCAAGAACAGAGGCTGTGATTACCAGTGCGGCCGAAAACGTCAAGGTTTCACAAGTAGGGTTTAGAGGCAAATTGTTTGAGTCAGAGAAGTGAACTAGGGGAATTACGCGGTTCAGAATTAAGTTCCGAAATATTTTCAATAAATTAGGTTTATAAGCTATCCGATGATCTTTGCTACATCCTTTCTTGGGTGCATTTGTCATACATACAGCTCACTGACTTGAGGGATCCCCTTAGAATTAAGGCATCATTTGGATAGTCCCGCCTGATAGGATTAAAGTTCGGAAGAGCAGGCCTTTGGTCACCTAAAAGTTGGCAAGTTAGGGCCACCATAATTATTGCAATAAACTTTCCGTAAAATTTTGAGAAAAAACCGGGTGTCAAGGTATTCGACTCACCATTCAGTATAAGGAGGAAGAAAAGAGACTGCATCAGAACTTCGGAATAACTGGTGATTCTAATCACCCAAAATACCTAACTGCAGCGTGGTCCAACACAATTGTTTCAGGGCCTTCAACCTTTCGCTGCAGTTCTTGTTACCTAACACTGTATCCCTTTGAGATTTAATTAGAAAGCGCACGGGAGTGGACTGGATCCTTTGAATTTCATGAAAACGGGATTTATGCACTCTTTTTCTTAGCTCTACGAAACATCTTCAGGTTATGACAGAGTAACATAACTCATAGGGAACAATGAATAACTCGTTTACATATGCAAGGTGTAAGGAAGAATTATGACAGCGAATTGAGGAAAAATCTGTGAAACTAACAAATATATCAAGGTTACTCAGATTTTTGGGAATGTGGACATGCGGACAGTTTGTAAGAGGTCCGTAGAATTGGTCAGATAATTAGATTTACTGTATGCCTTACGATCAATAGAAGAACCACAAAGAACAGAAGTACCCTTTGGTGTACTGTAGTTTACGGTGGACCTTTGGATGACTAACTAAGTGAGATGTGTAAAGTCCGATAAACTCACTAGCATTTCTACACAAAGATTGAGCTTCACATGTTTCCAGGCATTTGGGAGGGAAATCCAAGAACAGTATGATATCGTCAATGGGAGAGGGGAATCAGAAGTAGCGTACTTACTAACAAGGATAGCTTGTCGAAGGCTGCTCATGAAATATGACTATCCGCGGATAGAAACAATGAACAACCGGCGTCACCGGTCGAGAATTTTGCCCGAACCCTTCGAAACAGGCTTTTTATGCGATTTTGCACCAAATTCGAGTAAGCATAAGACGCACATAAAACGATATGAACAAGCAAGCACAGGGAATAGGGTAGAAACTATTTAACTTCGAAGATTTGCTCGACTTCGGGGTTTTAAAAAGGAACAAGATTTCTCAGTAAATCATAATCAATAATACTTTAGTTACTGCTCCGACCCTGGGGCATTTTCTGTCATTAGGGCGTTTCTGTCAAGTACAAAGAGCAAATTATTTTAGGGAGACACAGACCGCCCCTATCGAAGGCTCGTGAATGCGGAAGTAAACCGAAAATGTGAGGATTCGAATGCAGAACACCAAACTAATGTGTTGACTCTAAGAACCTATTGACAAGTACCGTTTTCAGTTTGGTCCTTTGACTTACTAGTAATAAAGAGGCACTCTTAGGCAACAAATAAAATTAAGCAAAACAGTAAAGTCAATTAACTGCCTATTGTGAGAGATTACATCAGGTCCACAGCACATTCGTATTAGACAAACGAGCCCTATGATTCTGCGCTCTTTATTAGAAAGATATCATATGAGTTTTCCACTCCTCTCCCTGTAAAACGAGTTCAATACGCTACAGTATCAAAACAATCACTCACAGTAGGTGACTGTCTAAAATGCGAAACGCTCGTACCACTCACGAATGTGGCCTTTGGTTGATAATTTTAGGCATATCCCTGTCATGCAACGAGAAATGCTGACATTTTCACGAAGATAACCTTCTATATCAATCAAGGAGAACTGATTCATTGCAAGCAGTAAGTGGCATATAATTACAGCTCAGAAAATCAGCAAAATAAGAATGCATGTAATGCTAAATACTGATGATGCTTTTGATCTGGTCGGATGTTTTGCATGATCTGCAGGTCACTTACCTCAGTGATCAGATGGCTACGGCTTCAGCACCGGGAGAGATGATATTGTAGAAAAATATGACATCCTTGTTTAGTCGGATTTTAGTATGATCTTTTACATAAAGACTTATTCAACTCTTTGTGTGAGGGGTTTCAGTGAACAATGTTGCATAATCATTTTTCCAGAACAAACGATTACTTGCTTGACAGATCGATCAATCACAGCATCTGCTCATTCCGGAGTTGCAAGGTATTTAATTTTGTTATTTTTGTCATTCAAATTTGCACACGATAAAGTTGAAACTTTGTGTAGACGTCGTTTTGTGCTAGGTATTTGTCATGTGCAGAATCTTTTCCGCTCGGTTTGTGTGAACAACGAACAATTAGGAGAAACAATAGCGACACAATATAAAACGGACAATTATGCTGTTGAATTGAAAGAAATGAGTGATTCACTCATTTAATCCGTTGATAAGTTTTAAACGTGTAAAATTTGCTGAGGTTTGGTGGGTTTTGAATTTCCAATTTTATAATTGAATGGAATAGAAAGTTAGTTCATTGTGAGGGATCACTTTTGAATTCGAAGTTTGGATGACCAGTTTGCCGAGAATTTAGATCGTCGAATAATTGGGATCGGATACGGTGGCCCAATCAACAACAAGGTGTCTCAGCTTTCGCGGACGTGAATGAACCCCAGAAATTCTACACTTTCCTCAATTTATTTAAATTAAAAGGGATGGTATTCAGGATATATGCACTCCACAAGTATAGTTCTATGTGTGCTAGAATTATGGATTTTTAATGACCATTATGCCACACCGGCCGATGGACATGTGTGACGGTTTGCTGAGACAAAGGAAAAATACACGGATTCCAGACAACGTTTGTACGTGGAAAAGCAGTGCTATAAGAAAACCGCGAGGTGCCGTAAAATAGGTTAAAATTGTCGGGGAACAGATATAATGCCGACAGGCTGACTTCATAAAAGCCGATTAGACTTGATGGTCAACGGAGATGAATTCCCACAAAAGTGTTACGACTGACCCGCATATGCATGCACACTAACAAACCGGGTTGTGAAGCAGTACTTATAACTCCTAGTTCCCATGAAGGTCACGTGAGCAACACAAGAAGATATCACACGGCTTTTGTGTGGTTGTGCCAAATATGTTCCTTATTGCGTGATACAATAAAACCGTGTGTGCAATAAACTGCAGAAAATGTTGGATAATAAGTTGGTGTCACAGATAGGCATATTCAGTGGTGATGGTGATTCTACGAAATATAAATTGAAGCCAGAAATGTATCGGGATTAAGAGGGATAAAGGTATTTGCACGCTAATTCTTTGCAAACAACAACCACCCACCTTGCACCATCCTAGACGGGCACGTGATATTCCTCAGTTCATTTTCGTACGACAGTTTAATTGTTCGTTATAGAGCTCACAAAGTAACTCTTTGAACATAATGCATATTCTATTTCCGTCTTGATAGTTTCAAGGTGTGTGTGTGGTAATCAAAAGTCTAAGACGGAAATCACCATTGCAACGGATCAGACGCGGAGGGTGTGTCTTACCTTGTTACCACTTGATTTAGCTCCATTTATTCGATAACACTCGGGTTGTGAAGGACTCGCTTGACGGATATCTTCTCAGTTTGTCTCAAAGAGAGAGACAAAGTATCATGTGATTAACTATGCAGTATCAATGCTCAACTCACTATTGAAAACTATGGAAGCTGATAATTCTTCTTATATAGAATGATACTTGCACGGAGCATCCAAGTGTTTAGCAGGTGCCCTTAGTATGGTCATTTTGATTCTTTAATCAATTTTCAATGAGAGAAAAATAATAAGAGGTGATACTTATTGACGCTGAAAAGATAAATCTTGGTGTGGCCGATTTTGTGCTTCGTGAAAATTTTTCACTTAAAGGCACAACTTTTGGTAGAAGCTCGATTTATGATCGAAAAATATTCCATTGTGAGAAAATCCATCCATTTTTTTAATATAGAGACATTGCGGGGAACACCGTTAAGAATAAATTATTAAACATTGAAATAGGAATGATTCAACTCATGAAGTTGCATGATTGCCGACCCAGTGGAAGTGAACCACGATTTTGATGCAGTATGCTTGCATTGCTTCGTTTGTGTTCTTGGGCTGCTGATGACTGGAATGGAAGTTGAACAGTAACGAAATGCGTGAAACAACCTGTATCCAGTCTCTCTCATTTGATATCCCCGTGACCACCACCTATTTGTCTAAGTGATTCAATCCCCCAACTTGTAGTAGCATATTTTGATCCCATTGCATGTGTACGATCCGCTAGAATCGAGCTTGTACGCCAGTCTGTTTTGTATCGGTTTGTGATCGCTGAACTTGACATCTAGGTCGCAAGCGTCTCGTCACCGGTCAAGGTGACATAGTCAGTGCGCAGGACAGTATTCAAAACTATTGGGACAATTTGTCTTCTCTGAATCAATGAAATTCTCGAGGAATTATCCAATGAGGGGAAAAGTCATCGCACTTATTGGGTTATTCTACGAACAATTCTTTCGTACCGGTAATGAGATTGCGGTGCTAGCTAATGTCAGTCAACAGTCATGGTCTATTCGAAATAATCAGCCTCTCATTAGATGAATAAATATTCTAAAGGTTGACTGTAATAATTTGCCTTTCAAAACCACTGATGAACAACTTAAAGGCACAAGCGGTTTCACTGTTCTCGACTTGAGACAACCGATATTTAATTTGTCCACTGATATTTCTGGAGGCAGAGTCTACTGATTTCGTTAATAGGAGACTGAAGTGATCGTGAAACCAGTCATTATGCAATTAAAAGATCACATTATAGTGGAACATTTACGAACCCACGAACAAAAACATCAAAATTATCCTTTTATGGATGAAGTAAAACAATCTGTTGAAAACCAGCCTAGATAGCCCACCGATTATTCCATTCTCGAACCCTCTTCGGAGTCATTTCATGTGCGTTGTTGGTTAATCCTGATGAACGAAATAAAACCGTGTTTACTACGGTATTCAGCAATAATCTACTTCTTGATCCTGCATCATAAATCGCTTTATAATATCGTGTACCGTTGACGTTAGCTAGACTGATGGATGCCAACCCGGATAGTCGACAGAATAACTTTCAGAACCCACATTCTCGCCCTCCTCTTTATAGGTCCAGAAAAGACTCCCAATTAAAATGGAACAAGACTTAGGAATTTTCAGTCGTTAGTTGAGCTTGTTATTGCGCGTAGTATCATTTTATCATTCCGTTTATTCTCCTAATGTGCACAGCTATCAAAAGCCACAGTGCCAGTGCAACGGTGTATTATTTTGTATTGTCAGTCAATTGACAAACGTAGATGAAGATGGCATGGGGTTCTTTGAAGAAAATAAACCAATCGAATTACAGTAATTTGGAATGACTTACTGAAAAATATAAACTTCAATCCGACTAAAGACTGCAAACAGTGGAAAGCCTGTTCTTATAAAGTGCCCATTTTCGATCGTCCGGGTGGTTATGGTGGCGATGGTGGTCCATTGGTACAGATGTTTTTCCCCTCAGAGAATCGAACTGCTGTCACCGCTGGTCCCTTTGTTGATAGACTCAATACCCTTGGGCCCAACCAATCACTATGCCCGACCTCTTGGGGACTTTTGTGGTTCGCCAGTCCAAGTTTTGGTCTCGGCTACCGGTTAACCCTAATGGTTCGGTAGGCCTATGAGGCCATGGGGTATACAACTTCTGCAGCACAGTCCCTTATGAATGAATTTAGCTGCCAGCTGGTGGATGGAATTTTAACTAAGACATGCCCCTAACAATCTAACAGTGGATGCTCATCATCATCCCAAAGGTATTTCATCATTTTAATGAATAGGCATGCGTGACGGATGGAACACAGTTGTTTTCGCTGTGCATGGCTCGATTAGTAGTTCCCGTTGTTCAGTTCATCTCTGACGCTCATCCGTTGGTACAAGCTGATCGAAGGAACTGAATTAGTGATAAGAAAGTGCAAAAAAAAGCGAGGACACTTTTTAAGCCGGATCGAAAGATGTTTTGCACAATGTGAGTGACTGTCAGTTATCGGGTACGTGTTTCACAGGTTTTCTGAATCCTATCCTTTAAACTGGTCCCTGAAATAAAAGACAAAATAAACGCTATGGTACTCTTGAAACAAACCACATTAGGCAATGAATTCCAGAAAAGAATAAACCTCCCACTGAATCCGTTCTGTCGAACATTGATACGGCTACTTGCTGCATTTACTTTGGATTATCCATACACTGGATGCTATGTTTGATGACCTTTTTGATTCTGCAATGTCTTCATTGCTGGACATAGAAAGGTTAAGCAAGACTAATGCTGAATATGAACTTTCATATAAAAAACGAAGCCGCGGAATCTGTTAAGAAGCTAGAATTGCTTATCGATTGATTCATTGATTTTGTAGTAATATATTATTCAAATTTAATACCTAGCTGATAACTGAACACCAGGAACCAGTGTTCCCTTGTTTATGTTTGTTAGAAAACAGCAGCTTCTCAGAGCCATCAGGTTGTGATCCTTAAAATGTCACTGAAGGACCGGTGCCATATCAAGTACTGTTAGTGTTGAGCGAATTGCTGAGAGTCAGGACAGATAATCCGGTGGTTAGTTATTTGATTCACAATCATTCATCTGGTGTTCGAGTACAAGTAGGATCTCGGTAGATAATTGCTGTAGCTGACGATTCATGGCGACTGTGAAACAGCTATGTGGTGCTTCTAAGGTTTTCCACCGTGAGGTGAGTATGATTATTGCACGGTGAATCTGTAGGGTGCTTTCGTGAGTAAGCTGCACGATTCGTTTGGAAGATCTCTGAAGCGTAGTGCGTAGTCTTGTGGCACAAATAGCTTTCTGCGAGCCGTAACTATATTTGCATGTTCGAATCTCATAGAGGCCGGCTCCTTTTAGTGTTTGAACCCATTCATTTTTCATCAAACTCACCGAAACCCTTTTTAGGATTTATTTTCAATCATTTTCTAAGAGCGTCTGTGTTTCACCAAAGAACGGGGTTTATTGATTGTTGAATTAGACTTACTCAATTTCTTAAAGATCTTCGATCTCTTTTGATCTGCTACTGTAAAGGTTCTATCAAAGTTATGTACCAAATAAACCTACGAGCAAAGAGGGATGGTTTAAGTTTTCTCCAATACTTGGTGCTCTTTCAGCGAATGAAGAAATTCAGCAACTTACTTACATCAAGGAAATCACCTTGAAACAGGTTTATGCTGAACAGGAATGTCTACAGTGCGACGTAACATGAAAGAGACCAGGTAGGACATTCCCAAGCCACCGGGAGAAGTATGTCGGAAATCTGTCTTCTGTTGTTTAGGGCAAAACTACTCTAGAAGCTCTCTCACTTGTTGATAAATCTTGCGGCGCGAGGAAAAAACCGCCAGTTAGATGCAGAAGTTCAAATGGAAAACTTCTTTAATCAGCTAAATGACTTGGTCACAATAAGTGAGCCGAATTTCGACCAGATGAAATCAACACGAAACAATTATAGCAATCAGCGTTTGAATAACAAAAGAGCCAATAGAAGCGCTCTCGCCGTAAATCACCCAGAAGCGATCCTCATTACTCTCCGTGGTAGGGATTTGGGACCGCTCTCATGAATAAGGAGGAGTGACTTGACAAAATTCACACTAACTAACTAGAAAGATGAAACGTGCAACATTGAAAACACGCACCGTACTTAAAAAGCTAGGACCGAGTATTTTGATCGACAAGATCACAATCCAACAGATAAGACTAGTAATATCAACAATTCCAATACTCTACAGGCTACCAGAAACGCACAAAAATACCTTCCCACTGCGACCTATACTGGACGTATCTGGCTCACCCAACCACAAATTTCCAGGCCGACTAATTGAGCTCCTCGAGAAGATAAGACGAAAATTATCACCCCTCTCTCTAGCGATATTTTCCAGTCTGTTGGAGTAATTCCGTGTGCAAACCTGAGTTCAAAAAAAAAAAATCATTTTCTGTAGCTGCTTCGCAACTGTTCACAAAGGTGCCCCTGTCTGAAATGATAGACTGTATTTGCTATTACTTTCCAGCCGAAGAAATCAGCATAGGTATTCCTGTGAAAAGTTGCAAAGAACTTTTGAGAATCCGTGCTTCAAACTTACAGATCCAATTGGGCGGTAAAATCTGCAGACGGAAAGATAGCCGAGCAATGGGATCCCCGTCTGCCCCTTGGCTTGCCGATATATTCATGGCGAAACTTGAAAACAACACGCTGAATCCACCCGTCTGTTGCTTGTCGATGCCCGAAAGATACGTCCATGGTATCATTTGCTTAGTGCCTTGCGAATATAGTGTGGATGAGTTACTACAAGCTTTCAGAGAGTTGCACCCGAATCTAAAATTCACGATTGAACCAAAAAAAATAATACACCAACTTTCCTAGGTGTTCTGCTGAAAAGATGCTCGAATGGGTAGATCGAGTGGATTATCTATCAGAAACCAACCTGGAAGAGGCAGTATACCCATTTTCAAAGTTCTGCACCCGTACAGTAGAAACGAAATTTAGTGCGATATCTTATTACCAGAACTTGCAAGATATGCCCCAAGAAAATATTCTCATAAGCGATAGAAAAGATCAACAGTGCATTACGAGAAAGCTGGTATCCAGAGTTTTTCCTCCGACAACATTTTCACATCTTCTCCCGACCTGAATACCCAAATGTCCCAAAAAATCCCATTTACATAAACAAGGAATTCAAAGGAGAAGTGACGTATGAAACCTGAGCCGTAGACTATCGTGTGTCATAGCGAATACACTCAACTCCGTGAAACTTATGATCTCATTCAGCACCAGCCAGTACTTGCGATTGAGACTCAAAGACAGACTACCGTTCGACCTCATTCTATGTGTACTCTTATTCATGTTCCTGGGGAGCGGAATGCATGTGAAGAACAACTAGGTGTCTGTCTGAGCCAGTTCAAGAGCACTGCTCTAACTGGTTAGCAAAAGGAATCCACGAAACCGTAACCAGTGCGATCTTGGCCCAAGCGATCGATACGGGGCACCAGCCAACACAAGAAGAAGCACTGACTGTTGACTGTAGAGTGTCACAAAGCCCCTCCAAAGGGGTTAAACAACGAACCCTATCCACAGCGGAGGCGACTGCAATCAGATGGCATCTATCAATCCTGTGTTTGCAAAAACAGTTTGTTAAGGCACTGCTTCTTCCCTGACCAAAGGCCGGCAAGATAGCAAGACAGACACGAGATCAGTAAGACTAAAGCGTTGTCATCAGCCTGACTGCTGCTATTATGAATTCCTGTGAACACCCTGGACTGTTGATTAACTTTATCATTTTTGCAAGACCCCGTACGTGTGATGTATTGGCTCGATCTGAAGTACTAAAAATGCAGATTGACTTTTGCCAAGTACCTTTACCTAGAAAAATATTCTAATTACCACCTTTTAAAATAGTTGAAAGAGCGTTAGTTCTCATATTTGAAGGTCATCTTGAAAGTGGCAGGTAAGCAAGAGGTAGCGGACATAAAGATCCTAATAAAATCTTATTATTCCTGTGGAAGTAACGTTAGCTGTTTGCACTGAAGAACTGAAACACTAGTTTGGGAGATTGAAAATTCAGAGTCATTAATTAAGAGCACTTTTGAGAAGAAAACAGCATGGTGCTACAAAATGCATAATTGAAAATTATTCCACTCTAGCCCGCCATACGCATACGTCAATCAAAAAGTGAGCAGAGAGTAGAATTATGGCTACCGCAGTTGTGGCACTGTTGCCACAAATGTCCAGCTTTTAGAAAAGACAGAGCAGATGGGCAGTAAATCTCCTTTTGAATGCTTGGCTTGATTTTTCATCGCTTGGAAACGGTTTCTGCTGAAGACCCCGGAAATCGGAAAGCTTTTATCGAAGAGGATTGTTTTACTCGCTCAGGTCAGAATCACTTGTTGGCATAATTGAAAAAGAAGCCGGCAAAGATAGGATTCTTAAATACCACTCGTAATTTGATTGCATGTAAATTTTTGAAGGTGGTCAATGTTGCTGTCAAAACAAATCACCTTGAACTCTGTTGGAGAAACACCTGGAGTAAAATACCATTTGCATGATTATATCGTAGTGTAGACTGAACATGTTTCCCGGGCTTTATTGAATTCAATTTGATTTCTCACCAGTAGAAAAAATGGAAACATTTTACAGGTTTTCTATTTCGATCGGGATATGTTGAAGACGTTTCAGATGCGACCGATCACTATCCTAATGGCATATAATAAATCTAGCTCCGTGCTCAAATATGAAGTTACTTACGGTTTGCCACTTTTTACCAGTTTTGTCATGTTCATTATCGGAGTAGCTTAAAGGGAAATCCCGCGAGGGTTTGGATTGATTGACATTTTTTCTTTTTTACTAAATGCTACATAGAAGAACTCATCGACAATGGTGATAGCAGGTTTGATCAAGGATATTTATCTGCTTCACCTGTTCACCTTTATTTTGTTTGCCTCTATTTAAAATGAGAACAGACTTGAAAAAACACAAAGTGGCAATTCAGAAGGTAAACTGTTTTCCAAAAGGTCTAACCAGCTGAGGAAGAGATAAAATTAATTATATAGATCGGGACAACCAAAATGCGTAGGTTTTTCAAAGGTGGTAGAGGTCACACAAAATAGTAGCAAAGTCTACAAAAATTCCCCAAAAGATGTTAGGAAACTTCCGTTGATCTGATTCTCAAGAAGCATCAAGTACAGATAGAGTAATTTAAGATGATGTTTCTGGGGCTTGCAAAGAGCTGGTTCTTAAATGAACACAGCGTCACTGATCAATTTTGTCGCTGTGTCCATACTTTCAAAGCCACGAGGAATTCAGAAAGTCAGTTCACATAACTCCCCCGTGACAAGTGGAATCCTTTGGGAATCACGCGTTCTTTAAATTTGCGAGACCTTCTCATATTGGGATCAAAGAACAGTTTGACCAAGTGAGAAGCAGTGAATTTCTTTTTCGTTTGAAGGGCTCCGAAAGAAAACAATCATACTGAGTTTCCGAAAGCGGAGACGCAAAAATCTGTCATTACCGGCTTATTCATTACCCAAAAAACACTCAGGAACGAGTGTTTCATTTACAGTTTCTTATTCAAATATCCACGAAATTCTCCAAAGGTTAAAGTGTCACCGAAAGATTCTCCCATTTTCCATATACGCGATCAGTTCCTGTCACCATGTTCGCTGGCTAGACGAATTCACTCAAGTGTCCATATGGGACAAGATTGGAGAAGCGGTTGTTTGAAACCTAAGTTTGCATCCCCGTCGTACAGATAAAAGGTTAGCACACAAATGCGCACACACGCACACACACACACACACACACACACACACACACATTGGAATACGTATGAGCCAAGTTCTTTCGATCAGCTTCGAATGGTCTGAAACGGACCGAACTGTACAGAGATGCAAAGTTGTCTAACGAGGGCTGTCTACGGATATAACCGCTGAAGGCGAAGACATGTTGAGTACCGTGCATGTTAGACATTCTCTGGTATTCACTGAGTCTTTAAATTGATCGAAAACCTACCCACATCTTGCTACTGATAACGGGTTTACTTTTTCTGTGCTCGTATACAATGATTTTTGAATGCCAATGTTTCCGATTTTCTAGTTGGGTTTCTTCTCGTGTATGGTGGCCAATAAATTTCAAAAGTGAACATTTCTGTAGTTGACATTTTCGTTCGTTTTCACAGGACGGAAATGAGGATTTTCCGGAATAACTGATAAAATTTGGTTGTACTGAACTCAGCGCACTCTGATAGGCATGCAAAGGACCCTGTAGAGTAGGAAATGGTTAACATAAAAAGCTGACTGACATATGTTCCAACCGTAAATGGCAGATCTCCTAACTAGGGGAAACGTTTCACCAACACAAAACATGTAGCAGCAAAAATCGGACTGCTTCCGTGATCCTTCCCTCAGTAAATGGTGCATTACTTGTCTGATATTTGGCACAATGGGAGAAAATGGGTGACTGGTTGGTTGGACAGAGCCACAACGTACTATCTGCATAACCATGGCGAAGTGAATGAAATAGAGTAATATTCATCTTTTCTAAGTGAACTCAAGTATGATGTTCAAACTATTTCCAGACCATAATGAGCAAGTGGAAATGTGACTGAAACAATTTTTCCCAATACCAAAAAGAAAGAGATGACATGAGCTGCTTTCAGTTGTCACGAGAGAGTATAGCAATATTCTTTGAACCATTTCCCTAGTTACAGTTTAATTTGGAATGTAGTGTGCATTTTTCCTGGTATTTATTATAACGCATTTATAAATGTGAAAAGTATACTGAACTGGTGAGAAAAAAAACGATTACTATTTGTTAGATTTGTAACCTTAACTTTAGGAATGTTTTACGGCTGGTGTTAGTCGAAGTTAATTGCTTTGCTCCCAATGTTTTCTCGTGCTGAACACTTGCGCCTTACACTTTGCCACACGCGATGTTCCGCACAATGATTAATGCACCGGCCTGTTCTCCTTCGTGAAACGTTATGAAGGAGAAAGATCGAATAATTACCACTTTCCCAGTCGAATTAGGGGAACGTAAACATGGGAAACGTTTTGTTCTCTCCGAAATGTTACCCAAATTGAGGTTATTATAGTTGGTCACACCGAGCAGATGTTTTAAAGTTCATGCCTCAGGTAGAGTTTTGTTCTCGAGGGTTTGCATTTTTCGTCCCGAATACTATTCAGTGTCACGAAATGGAACCATTTACGGTAGTAAATACTGTTACAAGCCACCAGGAGTTTTTCATATGATGAGCTTCATCGTATCCACCGTAGGATTCCAGGTGGGAGAGTAAAACGACTCACGCCGTTAGTAACTTGACGTAAAGTGCGGTTGCCCCAAACCATTTCGGCAATTATGAGTTGTTGATTTGGAGCCTTTATGTAAACACAGTGGTGCAGCTCTCGTTTTTGAACTGCTCTTGTAGGTTGTGAATAAACATTTCAGCGATTTCCTCACTGTACACAAATGTACCGTTAGAAAGCAATTAATGCAATGAACTATAAAGAGCGGTGCGAAAAATTGTCAACAAATATAGCGGGGAGACACTGATTATACCGCTATTGATTCATTGTTACTGTACACAAAGTTACTTTCACTGTTCACATGAGAACAAACTATAAAACAGGCATATATTTTCGTACATATTGACCAGATATCAGAGTTTGTCCCGATGCCGAAGAGTCCCAAACAAGACAAGCTGAGCGTGACAGATACTGTTTCCCTGATCAATAACTTTCATGTCCATGCCTTCGCAGTCCGCCTAATAATCAGCAATCTGTGTGGACGTTGGGGGTTAGGATTGTGAGCGTTTACGGTGTCCATAACTTCATGATCAAGTGGTTATGCACAACTGAGCAGCCATATACTTAGTGTTGCTATGAGTAATTCATTAGGCTCCATTTACATCATTAAAGGAAGGCCGTCTGAAGAAAGAAACGGTTAATTTGATTCACTGCTGAAGTTGTGCGTTATATTTAAAGGAACGTACCTAAACCAAAACGGGGTAAGGTGAAACAAACGAAAATAAACTCTGTCAAATTCCAGAACGTTCTACGCTTGACCACATGCTAGCTTGATTGTCGAATCCAAGAAAAATGACTTCACGAAGACTGAGTGTAAGATATTTCCCTTTGAAACCAGATCATGTAAATTTGCACAATGGATCCTACTTGGGAAACAAAGTAACAGCCGGTGATTAAAAAGTATTTCCAAGTGTTTTCAAAGTTGTTTCTCTTCACGAATGATTCGATTTAAATCATTCATAGGGTTTACAGGACTATGCAGATAACCTTATTCCCAGTAAGATCGAAAGGAATTAAGGACTGAGATTTATGTAGTATACTATCCCGTAAAATGTTTTTGATTAGCAAGAAATATGGTAAACGACATGACTCATTGGGACCCGGGAAATTAGCCGAGGAGTACGTCATCTGCAAATTTCTGAAAACTTTCCATGGGTCCCCATGAAGTCTACATTTGGCTTTACCGTACTTGGAAAGGATAAGAGATGAGAGTAATATGAATGAAATTGGGGGAAATCCGATCAAATGCGTGCCTACGCAAGAAGAATTAGGAACCGAAGGAGGTATGAATTTTTCACCTGAGGAGCAAATATATAAGACCAAATTTTTGCATGAAAATTATTTATTTTGTCCCTACCGAAGAGGCACGATTCAAGGTCTTTAGAATGCTGTCAGCTTTTTTCTCCTCAGAATATTTGTCCATGGTTTCGAGATATAGTACTTGATAAACTTGAAATAATACAGTTCTTTCTGAACTGACCATGGTTCACCACACCACTTTGTGAGTTTATGACTTAGTGTGTCTTCAAGTAAGATTAATTGCTGCGTGGGAAGCTTAGACAAGGAAAAAACTCTTTTCGATCTTCTCAGCAACAAAATGTTTGGCATGAAAGTTCATTTATCACTCGAGGTTTGGTAAAATTCGAACAATAAGTAGACCACGCAATTTGTATTTTACTCAATTTTGCAGAGGGCCTAAAACCTCGGGAAGCCCATCTTAAGGGTAGAGTTGAAGAGCATAGATTTTGATATCCTCGCTCTCTGCTGAACTGAGCATTCAAAAAGTCCATAACTCATGCAAATCCACTCTTCTGACTTTCACTTGTCACGCCTATCTATCTGATGTCCTGTGTGCTTCTTGGTAGATGTTTGCAGTAATGATCGTGTCACCACTGGCTCAGAACCACGATTCTTAAAACGCATTTTTCAGAAAGATTGTTGTCTTTTATTTTAATCTATGAGATTGCACCAACAACTGTCTCTAGACAATTTAGTAGGCGCTTTTGGATACCAACAATCTATAAATCCACAATAAAACTAATTCCCTAAGGTGCAAATTAGAGTCTTCGAGAACAATACGGTTTTATTTCTGAGAATATAATCCAGCGACGGCAACGATTCCCATAATGCATTATTCGGAATTTTGCTTCACCTTTGCTAAAATTTATTTTCTGTGATCCACAGTATATCCACAAGAATTTTCTCAATAAATCCATACCGAAAATAACTACTGTTTTCTTTCATAGCCACCATCGAGGGTAGGGAAACGCGCTCTGTTCAAGTAACAACGCTGTGAGTCTAATTACCTGTTCATCAGGTTTGCTTAAAAGTAGAAGTTGGGAGTTAATCAATAACACCGACGTGTTACTTAAGATGCTGAACTGTTTATGGTGCATATAATTGTGATTCTTATGACCGTAGTTATACACAAATTTGTTTCCAACTGTTGTTGTCAAGTGGATGAGCTAAGCAACCAACATCTGTTCGATCATCTCCAATCGTTCAATCGTTGTCCTCACTAACTAGTCGGACATGTGCTTGATTAGCTTGGTGCCTCTCCGTTTCACTGAATAACGCGAAGTCTATCTAAAGCAAGAACATTGGGCGTAAATGATCATTACCCCTCTTGATCAGTACAGGTTTTGTGCAACATTTTATGAAGCAAATGACGATTTCAGTTGATATCCGCCGTCATATTCACATGAGTCGAACGGTATGGAGCATTCCCTCCTGATCAATAGGCAATCAATGAAAATTTCGATTGTAAACATGATTAATCTGGCTGCACTAGCAAAGATTACACAAAGTGCTACGAGATGTTCTACGGAAATCATTAATGTCGAGTTCTCTTTATCTAGGTATATGTCCGAAAATTCAGCACCATTACACCAAATGATCAAGCAATTCTGCCTTTAATAAATTCAATGAAAGTTATGATACCAGGCTGTATAGTAGATTACTAAATATATTATCCAAAACCGAATTATACTTTAAAATCTCCCAGGGAACATCACCACAGAATCCGGATCAGCATTTATAACTAGGTTTTAATTCATAGATCAACACTCGTATTCTGAATCCTCCCTGAGAATCGACTGTTATTGGAACATTATCGCACTTTACAATTGTGTTTCATCTTCACCCACGATAGAGCAGTGATGCCTTGATTGTCTGTCAACACTTAAATATACTCACGTCCGTTAGGTGATTGCAGGTAGGTTTATGGAATCCAACGAGACAACCTTCGCTTTGTTTGCTAATAGAAAATTAACCATTGGTGTAGGTAGACAGCCCTACCTTGGGAACACGTGTAGCCTAAGATTGATAATGATGACACAGAACCTCAGTATGTAATGTTTGAGGCTTTCATTGTAAAGGGACATTTATTTAGCAAAATATTTCAGCGGAAAGTCTTCGTTGTTGAATTTACGCGTCATTTTCTATGGTCTGATGAATGATACGGGTCTATTCGTATTGTTTGATTTTCTTCAAAAAACAAATACAAACGGGGGAGAAAGCTAGTTTTTGGGCTTCAGCCAAAGGTTAATGTAATCAACTACTCACAAAAATAGTGGTCGATATATGCTTGAATGTAAAAGTTAAAATGTTAGGCCTCATTATTTTGCCAAATAACCCAATGGGCAGGCTAAGGGTGCAGATCAAGTAAACGACGAAAGTCATTGAAATACCTTTTCATGTGAGGTGGACTTGTAAATTACGTTTGTATGCATATATATACCATCAAACGGATTCGGAAATTGATATAAGCAAGTTTGATATATGACTTGATCACGAAAAGTGCTAATAACACGAAGTAAAGGAATGTGAATACATGAAGTAATAAGAGGGATGTATAGACAGATAGGTAGATAGATAGATAGATAGATAGATAGATAGATAGATAGATAGATAGATAGATAGATAGATAGATAGATAGATAGATAGATAGATAGATAGATAGATAGATAGATAGATAGATGGATATAAGAACACATACCTATGGATAGATTGATGAGTGAATAAAAACCATTGTCCTTGAAACCTGAAATTTGTTTTCATCGAAAGGTGGGTCAATTCAGTGATCTTTTTGAGACTTCGGATAATGTACTTAGACCAGCCAGGTTCTTTTTGCTTCTGAATTATACAAAAGTAAAGACTGTGTTATGTGTACTGAAACGACAGTATACTAAAAGACCAGAACTCCTGTTTTACACTGATGACTTCAGGGAAGAAACATCATATTACATAGTGGTTTAGTTGTGTAACTCAGTCACTGGCTGTTATGCTTCATCGTAAAATAAACAAATACATAGGCGAGATAAATTATTCATTCATCGTTATTTGTTGGTAATTATTCTGGCTAATTAGTGAAGAACACTTTGAAAAATCCACTTGAATTTGGGTTGGCTATTTTGTTGAGAGTTAAGGGTCGATTGTGATAACTGATGAGAGAACGTTAGAATAAGAATGGAATGCAAGAAATGTGCCCGGCAAACAGTCTACATAATTTAGTATGTGTTATAGAAAAATGAAAAACGCCGAATTATTGTTGACTCAATGTGACTATCAGATAAAAAATGAAGAGGTGAAAGATGTCTAGGTATTTTGAAACTGATCACCCTGTTATTTCGAAACTACTGTGACCACGGCAGCATCACTGAAGTTTTGTTAAATTGGCGCTGACCACATATGTCTTGAAAAAATAGAGGACCCTGAACAAGCTTAAAAATGCTCCACTCACTTTGCTGAAACTGCGTTTGTCACAGATGTGTCTGTTATTAATCATCAACGGAGACTTTCAATAAAAATTGGGCGAAACTCAGAAGTGAATTAACAGGTACGTCCAAGGAAGCGTACCTGGTATCCATTCTTTCCGAGCAGGCCTTTTGCCAAATATGGTGTTGAGAATTTAAATGTTACATTTAAAGGCCTCACTAGCTATCGCGCTTGCCTACCATTCTTCTATTATAAACTACCTGGTGCTACGATACCTGAAATTTGTGATTGGTGGTACAAATTAGTTCCACCATTATTATCAGCGTATCTATGTATGTCATTTATCGAAACCGAGGTCTGCTCGAAGTGTTTCGAAAAATCACGATGTGCTATTTGGTGTGGCAAAGACGTTGTCGGAAATGTAGGATTTCAGTCAAAGTTCAGGTTACCCTTGGTGAACTTACTCGAGACCGGTTTGCAATTGGTCGTGTCACAAAACGGTAAACCCTCACGCATATTTATTCATTGCTTCATATTGTTATTTCAAGCAAATTCTTCGTCATTCTTGAAGTCTACAGTACCTACTTGCTCTTCTGGTGCTTTCAACCGCTAAATGGACATATCATGCGCGGATCTAGTCGCCAGGTACATGTAAATGAAGATGATGTGGTAAGACCTACGTCAGCTAATTACTTTGGAGCGATTCTACTATGAAATCTGACGAGGTCTAATCATATAGCCGTTGATTTTTAGAAGTTAGAAAGTTTGCTTTTCCAGTTGTAGTTCACGAAAATTTTTGTTAAGCCGCTTGCTTCAATTTAGCAATTTTTAGGCGCGTTCACTTCATCGCATCAGCTTTAGGGTTCTCTTGTTATACTTCCAGGACTACTTCAAACTCATTTTCAGTCACCTAAGAGTCCTTCTCGATGTATGATGGAGTCAATAGGATCCAGCGTACGACACACTGCGCATCCACTCCACTTTGACCTCACCAATGGCATTTCTAATTCTTCTACTCATTCAAAATAAAAGCCCTTATTTGTTTATACAAGTATATATATATATATATATATATATATATATATATATATATAATGTTCCAGCATCACCGTTTCACTTGAATCCCTTCAAAGGCTATTGTTCTACAGCATGTTTTATGTTCAGATAGAGTGGAATAGTCCCGGACACACATTGTATTATGTTGCTGCTCTCCCTTTTCTTCTCAGAATCTTTCAAGTGTTCTGTGGTAAGGTGTTAACTTGAGAAACTCCTTAACATAAAAGCTTACATTTTTGTTGAAAAGAAGTCAAACTTTACAACTCCCATAGCACCTATGTATAAGTGTGACCAGTGAACATGCACTCATGGGATTCCTAGAATATTTACATATGCGATCTGAAAAAATTGATCTGGTATGTGGTCAGACCAAAATCAATGAAATAGAAATAGACATTGTTGCGTCACCAGTTACAGTTTCAAGTAAGAATAGATCTAGTAGAGTTTACTACCTGGGACGTGACTAAAATTCGAATCCGTGTGGATAAAGTACTCATAAGAGGTCGCCGTTACGATGCACTGATTTGCATGACTGCAATGTCCAATGAAGCAAAGATGATGCACGCCTTGCATTCATAAAATGGGTCTTGTCAGCCAAATGCTTACCGAAAAATGTTCAGCAAAATTAGCTTGAACTTGTCTCTAGATTCTTTAACAGTAATTGCAAAAGACGGTCACAAAGCTCGGAGTCTTCCAGTTTTTCGTCTTCGTGGTATAACATTTTAGACAATCTGGTGAACAATCAGAGAGAGAGAGCTGTGTTTGCAAAACTTCTCATTTGGAACCGAAGATGAAGAGTGTCAGCCAATCCAGTCGGTCAACTTCCGTCTGAAGCAGGCTAAAATAATGACTTAAAAAATGGAGCTTGATGAACCATTTCAGGTTGAAAATATGCTAAGCGGAGTTAAGAAGGATCTGGCATACATTCGGTCAAGAAAATGGTTCCATCGAAATTCGGACAATGATATATATATATATATATATATATACTTTCCTAAACAATCTGGGAGAAACATTTTCACACTAATCTAGAAAGTATTTCGTAAAAGCTCCCAGCGGCTTTACCCTCTGAAAACAAAAATACCTCAGACAAAAGGAAATCACGTTAGACAATATTTGACGCCAAAAATCCCTTTACTTGGATAAGTATTCGAATGAAATTATTTTAAGTTGATGAACTCCCAATGTAACTTATATGAATTTACACGTAAGCACAGCAACATTGCGCTAAGGGTCAGCTGATAAGCCCCATTATCTTTACAGTACCTATGCTGGTACGCGAACCATACGCTTAAAAGCACAAACAATATTTCGCTAATTTATAGCAATTATGACCTACTTAACGTAAATTTGTATTTCAACTAACTTCAGCAACTTGGAAAGACCTCCGTTCTTAGCTTAGTGATACAAATAACTATCACAGTGCAACATAGCAAACTGTCTTCTTTCAGCAAATACGCATCTAAAAGCTGACTGGAAAATAAGTTGCCGACATTTCGGCAGAGAATTACATAATGCGAATAGCATATGGCCTGATCCCGTTAAATAAAGGCTTTCTTTTCCGAAGGATTTCGAACATTCCCAGAATGGGATTTAGAATGACTAACGGCTCTTTACTGGTAATTTTCAAGATCCAAAACATTTGATATTCTGAAGTCAAAGTTCACCATCACTGGAAAGCTTTGCATTTTGAATACGTATCATCATTGGGTAGTTTTTCAGAGTATTGCACAACCGCTTTATTACAAGTGAGCAACCCATCGTGTGGTTTCTCAGCATCTTCCAACTCACGAGGTAATTTAATTGGTCTTGTTGGTAGCTAGAATCTTTGAAAAAGCGGACCCTAACATCCGGAGACGAGATCATTTCTCAGCATAAGAGTGGGCTGACTTCTCATTGGGCAATTCCTGTTTTTTAGGAATATTGAGTGAACTCTTTTTGATCAGATTCCTTTTCTCTGCCAGTTTACTTTTGAACCTAAGGATAAATATAGATAATCAATTTGATGAGATGGATATTAAGACTAGGTTAGACAATAATTTTGCTCACGCCGTAAGTTTCTACAAGCCATGATGTCAGGTAGGGAAGCTCGTGCCAAATTGCAGTATTTCAAATTGGGGCTACATACCGTGAACCACCTGATTGGTGTTCGAGTAATGAATGTGTGGGGCCTCTTTTGAGATATTTACTCGCCTTTGGGGTCACAGATTTTCCGTGGTTTTGTTTTGTTCTGATTGAACAAGTGTACCTCCTCCCTCTTCCACTGAAGATTATTGGCCTGGCCTACAACAAAAATGGTGACCCTGCCCGCGAATCCGGTTAGAAACGGATGCTCTGCGTATTGGGTAGTTTTGTGGCTGCCGCCGGCAGCTGTTTAGTGGAATGACCTGTCCAATATGTAGTCCCGGTGATTTGACTACTCGCGGTGTGTGATGTAGGTGTACGTGACAACGTGTGTAGTGCCAGTGGCGACGAAAGAGCATTAGGTGTTGATGTTAACGGTGTATTTTCCTAAATCCCTTCCCTAGATTATTCTAAAGATAGAGGAATTTAATGCTGCAAAGGGAGCATAGTGAACTTTCATCTGGGAAAAATTACCAATGAGTAAAAAAGATGAATAATGATAGATGATGACAATGATCTTATCAAGGTTGCATAATTCGATATTGGGCAGGTGAATTTGTCGACTATCTTATCCCTGTACACCTTACACCTGATGCAAAATGTATATTCCCTGAATAAAAAGACATTAAGAGCAGTAAATGTTCAGTAAAAGCTTCTTATTTTTCCCCTTTAAAATTGAATTTTCCAGTACTTAGTAGTAATTATTTGGACAGTTTCGTCAGATTGTTTCCTAATGCTATAAAAAATTTACTGAATAATATAATGATGTTATTTTCGACTTTCTAAAGTATTTTTCGACTTCATTTAAGCAACAGAACGACTCCACAAACGAGATTCTGCAACACTGTGTATATAATTATGAACTTTGTGTATGTCCTACTGAGAGCGATTAGTTCCCACGAAACTATCTCAGGTACAACACAAGTGCAAAGTGATTCAGAAACTAGAACTCAGGTATATTAAAATTTTGGTGTGAGTTCACAACGGAGCATTGGATTTTTCCATTATGAACTGCAAAACGTTTATGCGGTCATTACATCATCATCAATGCATTTCCCATCTCGGATACTGAAGCCAGGCCCGGTTACATGTTCGAAAACAACAATTAAGCACTGTAATGAATAATTTTACCCACATAATCTTTCTAACATCGTGATTGGGTTTGAAAATAATTTCCATTCATTTACGGAAAACATGAAATTGGGTTTTTGAGGTTCTGCAAGCTCAATTGGGCTTCACGTGACAGTCAATGCAACCCACACGTTTTGGTGTGTTGTCAGTGGATGACGAACGCGTGGAAACAATTTGAACAGAATAATTGGTCACAAAAATCACATGTTTAATACGCGTTATTTACTGTGAGATTCTTTTCTGCCTCTGGTATGATTAGGCACAAACTTGGGGCACCGTAGGTTTTTCACATTAACTTTGTTGTGATTCATATAGGGAGGAACTGTGCACTTATTGCTGTTTATCGCAAAAGTGCTTTGCTGAACTGATGTTACGGAGAATCAGTATATTCTGAGTAGCTGCGTAGGCAGCAAGTTGGACTACTCACTGAAACTGTCCGCTGAGTTGTTGTTTTTTCTTTCGATGTACTCAGTCTTCTGATCAGTTTATCCCACGGGTAGGTCCGATTTTCCATGTTTTTTCACGCTCCTACAGAAAAATCCACATTTTGTTGCTGTTATTTTAAATGTCAACAACCCGGCGCAGTGTAAACACAACATGATCATTATGTGTTCCCACACACACTTGTGTGTCTGTCCGGTCGAAGACAAACTTTCGAGAAATAACATGAAAATTGTGAAAGCCAAACAATCATTCGGCGAAACTCACTTGGCTAAAATGCTGTTGATGAAGTTAATAATAATGCGACCTTGAGCGCCCGTTATTTCTGAAAGAGGGTTTACTGTGATCAGCCAAGTATGTACGGAACAAACGATGTGTGTTAACAAGGAGTGTATTGTAAGTGACATGTGAATCTATGAACGGATGTTGGGTTTGAAAATGTTACTTCATCGCATGCTGATCACGTGATACACGATATGTTATGTTTGAGGTTATTGTCACACTCCTGAATGCTGATTACAACTTCTTTTTATAGCCACATATATAACAGAATGTGTTTCGTGCAGAAATGCACTGAATGTAATTAGTGAAGGTTTCGTTCTGCCACAAATCACGGAAAGGTAAGTGTGAGTTGAGATTGTACCTATCTTTGAGATCTACTTGATCTTACTGTGAAGCAGTTTTACAGATTTTCCTGCTTCTGTTTTTTAACTCTCACCAGAGTCACATTAAAGCATTCAAACAAAAAAATCGATCACACTATATTTAGCACGAAAGGACTTTCAAGTAATTTCTGTCCCTTGAGGTTAACATGCAGATTTTCACTCCAAATTGGGTGGTTGCGGGACCTAACACGGTCTTAACAACTTGCTCGAATATCCGTTACTTTATCAGTCCTGCTTAGGATTTAAAAATGTTTTTAACTTCCGTGTTCTGTATTTACGAAAAACACTTTTATAGTAAACTAATTCTTCGATTGTTCATGATATTAGGTCATTTACTAACCAATCTGACGCGCATAAGCGATTCAACGGCAGTGAGTTCAAAACTGTCAAAGTGAGATTAAAAAAGACTGAGGAACTGGTTTGCTCTTGATCGGTCCCCGTATTTTTAATGACGTAACTTGTAAGGGTAGTACCTGAATGATATCTTCCCGATAATAATGCTAATCAATCAAATGTGTTGGTAAGTTACTAAACGGGGCCATTACAGAGACAATGGCGGGAAAATCGTCAATCTGATGTGTAAGTTCACAGTTCATTCTGTACGGAGTTACATACTTCCAAGTGTTCATAGTTTTACTCACCATATATTCACGTTCATGAGTGTATCTACTTTCTTGAACCTATGATATAAGGCTACACGCTATACTTACTACATTCCCGCATGCATTCCTCCTTTCAGTGGCGTGTTTGCTTTATCGACCACTGTAAATGTCATGCTCATCTAATCTATCCGGCCTAGGCAGTAAACAGTATAAAGTTTATAAACTTGGGGCAAATGTTAACAGCTATGATTGTGCACAGTGATTGGTTTGGTTTATGAAGTAAACATTGTTAAGTTTTGAAAAATGAATTTACAACTAGGGTATCATGGTGAAAATTACCAGGAAATTACCTTCTGAAAAATCCAACTGGAATGCAGAGATCACGAAACACACTTGCATTGTTTATGGCCATTATTCCAAGCCCACCAATAGTATGTACCTTTTACTTACCAAGCAAATTCTCTACCAGCCAAATTATCGAGAAAAGGTCATAGGACGTGATTAACTGAGGCAGATATTCAATGATGTTTAACCGCTATTCCGATGATACATGACGATTCTCTTTTGAAAATTGAAAAAATTGTGTTAACTTCAGAAATAATTCAATCATCCCTTGAAGCATCTAACCAGCAATAATTCTCTTAGCTCAGTTTCAGTGTGCAAACAAAGTTACATCTACGAGACAGAGTATTATTGGAGTTCCATAATAAATAACCAAAGTCGTATTAGGACCATTCGGTTAAAGCTGGAAAAATTAGCGGACTGAAAAAAGACTGTCCGCAATTAAAGACGATGATAAAATCGGATGTTCACGGAAGAAGTGATTCTGGTGTTTTGTTTCACTCTTAGTGTATGCTTTACACTGCCTTTTAAGGAATGCTGATCCACTTTTCCACCGGTGCCCGATTCAAGTCTGTTCAAAAGTGCGTGCTTGAGCGAGCCTCAATCAGAAAAAAATCTTTTCCATTCCCAGGCACTTGGGGATATCGCGCATGAAAACAAACAAACCGTTGAGACAAACAAACATTATTGCACACGAAGAATAATTTTCCAGTTACAGGTAAAATGCATTTTTCCTTGCGGCACATGCAGGTCTGGAAAATTGGATTGTATTTTACTGTTTACCTCTACGTGTCGTCGCGAACTTGTGCTATTTGAACAATTAGTTATTATTCATTGAATTTATTGTTGGCACGAGGAGCCCGAATCTCACATAATAAAAAATTCATATGCATTTTTCTCATCCAAAAGTTCAATGCCGATAACTGGAATAGAAATGAGACATTCCGTTGAACTAGGTTCAATTAGGTGATATTCAGAACACATCCCAGGCGCTGTCTTTGTCCTCTCTGTTTAATTGTTTCTAAAAACTTCCCCACAGTTTGCAAATGTAAAACAATTTAGTTTCCTCATTTCTTTCTTGATAAATCAGAAAGGTTTTCTCCATACAACCCATTTCTTACAACTCCTTTGTTTTTAACTACAGATCCTATTTCTAAGAAGAGGTCATATAAGTAACCAAGTAGCTCAGGCATTTTCATTTCCAAAACTTAAGGAAACCTCAGCATTTCCAGTCAGTGGTTATTTAATTTTATACAATCGTCAACAACAGATACTTTGGGCTTAGAGTCAGATAGACTCTGATTCCACGTGCCGAAATAGGAGAATTAATACCGATTACATTTTTACCGATGCTACTCAGGATTCAAAATCATTTTTGTTCAGAACTGTCTTAAGAAGTGGTGGTGGAATGACCAACCTGTTTGTGTGCTGTGAACCGCTACCATAGAGTGCAAAACGAGTAGAGATTCTCAATTACTCTTAGGGATTTTGAAAACGAACTCAATGAAAAATATAATTTTTATAAAGGGTTAAAGTCTTTTCGGCAGGCTTTTGAGCTCACTATTTTTATAAGCTTTATTGCTGAAAGGTAAACCAGTCCGTGAAGCTTCCCATTCCTGTATTATTCAGGAGAAGTGATCCTTTCTCCCCACACGGCCTTGTGGGCTGCCTAAATTCTGTTGTAGTATATCACATCTCATCAGAATACTGGCAACGCCGACTGTTTTGCGAGTCTTATTTGTGCCCCCATGGTTGAAGATGGCAAATATTTTGCCGTTGGCAACAACTTTGTGCACACAAGCAATGAGACAACTAAAAGAATTTAGTGCCAAAGTCGTTGCTTGGTGTTCTGGTGAATTCTGAGCTTTGGGAACAAAACAAATAATACGTATCATGCAAATATTTTTCCACTAAAACGTTCATCTCAACCTAGCTCGCTGCTAGTATTGCCGGTTGGTTCGACGGTCACATTTGCTTTAAAAACAGATTTGATATTCGGTGTTTGCAAGTGAGACTTTTTAAAAACCATTTAGACAGGGATCTCGTCGTGAGCTTCGAAAGTTCTCGAACATTTATTTTTTAACATTAAAAGATGAAAAAAACTAGGATTTCTCGTTTCACTGAAATGGTCTGACGGAGCCTATAGTTCCTTCTATAGTGGACTGCAATTCCACAAATTTACAAGCAAACTTTGATGAGATTAGTCAAATACGGATTAACACTATCTTCTATGATAAACATTTATGGGAAATGTTTATCAAAAAAACTAGGTATCTCAAGATTCAACTCGATATCATTCGATCCTTTACATTCACTTGTTTCTGAGGTTTCTGAAGCTGATCAAAAATACTGAGCGACTTGTGCTTACCGCCAGCTAACCTGTAATACAGGTCAGATTCTTATTTTGAAGGTCGTATTCGGCCAAATATTGACATCAGTGTGAAATTGCTCCTCTGAAGTGATTGAAGAGAACTCGTCAATTTATTTTTTTGCTGATCTACTGTCTTGCCTATGAAGCTATTTTTCATTTATTTTACCATGTACATTTCTTTTTTGTTACTGCAATTGATGGGAAACCATTGCTTTCTTTTGCAAGTAAGAAGGCAATTTCAATAGGTGACTACGTGGAACATATACTAGACATACGGATAGAAGATATATATACATATATATTTAAAAGGTTGGTTAATCGTATCATGGTTTATCCACTAGCATTTTAACGACCGAAGTACTAAACGCAATTTTCGTGTATGTCTGTCGTGCAAAATTATTTTCTAAACAAAATCACTCGTAATTCAATTCTTAAGTTATTTTAAACATCTTCATGTATGCATAACAATCAACGTAGACCCATTTCTGTACTTTTGGATATTAAAGAAGAGGCTACAGAACGTTTTAACGAGCAAATCTGAACACATTCCGCAGTTTCACAGATAGAAAATGTTTCCCTATTCTGACCCGTGGATATTAGTATAGCGGCCGAGAAGTTTAACTTAGCTACATATATTCACCGTATCGTATGAGGAACCTGGAGACGTGGACTGATAAGCAACGTGTACTACTTGACAAACCAAGAATGATCTTGAGCTCACAAATTCCTATGGGTTGTGAACTTCGAACCTACTCTTGTCAATTATGTATATTTGTAAGTATTGATGGAATAAATGCTTCTTTCGGGGACTCTCTAGCTAAGAATCCTGTATTCCACAACTAACCTTTTCAGCCAATACATAGGAATATACAGGTAATCAGATGAGGTTTGTATTGTGTTCTAATTTTTACTGGTAGTTTTTCAAGGTTCATGGAAAGAAAAGTTTTCGGCTGTTTTATCGGAGTTGAATGCAAAGGCCCTTGGGAAGTCACTACACATTTTTTATTCTTGGGACATCTCATTCGTTTTGCTTTAGAGATCTACATTTCTGAACGAAATAACCATGCCCGTCAGAGCAACTTACTCGAGTGAGCGCAGCGGCGAAGCAAGTGCTATCCGGTGCGATTGGTGTACACTTACTAGTACGTGTTCTGTCAGACAGATGACGAATCTTTCAAAACAATCCACTGCGATAATCAACATCTGTTTGTCTACTACAGAATCCGTAGCTACCTCATTATTTACCTTATCTCTGTTTCGTAGAAGTAGTTTATTTAGTATTTTAACCCGAAGCCGGAGTCATAATCAATTATGAAATCGATCGTGACCTAACGGTCGAAGACGAGAAATAATTATACTTCATTAAGGTCTAATTTTTGCCATATCTTCTTCTCCAAATCCAAATCCAAGACTTCGTTTTCCATACTGCAAGATAAGTAATTTTCTAACAAAATCTGTGTCTTGCATGCACACGAAAACTAGTCCATTTTGCATCTTTTTCACACAAAAAGATGCAAGTGGGTTCAATAAGTGTTATCCCATGCAGGCTTACAGGTCATCTTGTTATTGTTGACCTTAAGATGGCATATTTTCACACGATATGTAACATCGTATCACCAAGTTCAAAATCCGAGATCATGTATTATTTGTATTTCTAAGATTTTAGCCTGCAAACGAGTACAGGTTCAACTGTTTGAAAGTCACAAATCTCAAAATATTTCAACAACTGAGTAGTGTTATACGGCCATTCCGGACTGTTTTCGATTACGAATAAAACCTCGGAAGGAAAATCAGTGAACCTACACGAAAATTGTTTATGGTGGCCTAATTAGCAAAGAAGTATAGCTTTTCACATAGAAGCTATTTACCTGGAAGAACAAAGTACCTGTTGCATCCAGACGTCATTGAAAGAAACGCCTGATTTTTTTTCACGATCAGTATAAATGAGGGCACACAGAAGAGTGTTCAGTGATGAATTATCATTTGATCATCGTACCTTTAAATCATCAGTTTTTAGTGCTTTGTGCTGTCTATCAGTAGTAACTTCCGTGAAATCCTATATCTTTTATCAAGACGATTAGAACAAAATCATTTCAGAGCAACGGGAAAAACATCAATTCGAGGGTTGCCCCATCATCTTCCGGGAAGTTGTTTTTGTCTAACCCAATTCTCGCTTGTTTGTTTTGCGTAAAATAAACAGAACACAGTGCAGCTTTCTGATGTTGCTTTTATAGATACACCAAAGTGAATTACAGGTCAAGTTAGTGTCCCAGATCAAAACGTCTGCTTTTAAGGACTGGTCATGGGACCCTTATAGACGAACTTTGAATCCCCAATAAATTTAACTGTTATCAACAAGCTTTTGAAAAAAAAAACAAGTAGAGCCCTCAAATCTCGCTGTTCGTCTAACAACTTGAAACACATACTTGTAACAAATAATGCCCAATTATTGACCCACACAATGGTACCGGGTTGCCTGCTACTGTCCGGAGCAATGAGTGTTCAACTGCACAGAATGTGTTGGTGAATTTTCCACTGGATGGGTAAGTGCTGACTGTGATTTCATCAAGAATTCCATTGGTGTGAGGATGTACTGTGTTTGCTTTCGATGGTGATTCGATTTTTGGTTGAACATAGAGAACCCTTCCAACGACCCCAATTTCAGCAACTTGTTGGATGGGCAATGATATTGTCAAGCAGTTTCAAGCAACCACGTCAATAATTAAAAAAGATGGCTACTAAAGGAGACCGAATAAACAACCCTTTATTTAGAATTCTTGTCTATGGAAAGACCTGGAAGTACTTTTTTAGTAAGTCTATCGCATTTCGTAGAATTTGCCGGCCGATTTTTGAAAAAGCTTGTAACAGGGAGGAATTTCTATTTCGTTCGTCACTTTAGGCATCTACATATGTAGTACTGGGTAAAGGATACTTTATGTGCAGCTGTAGATAGCAAACAGTGAGTGAGTAAGTGTGCATCGAATTTGGCTGCTTGAGGACATGCTTTGACTTGATGAACCTTGTCCGTTGTATGAACGATAGTAAGACTGAAATGTATAATCACATGGCATGGAAAGACAGGTATGAAAAACGGTGTGAAAAAAGAGGTGCTAGACTGGAGGAGGATCCGTACATGGTAACCATAAGAGAATCACTTGTTACGGCCACGGCAACAACAACTGTTGCGCGAGGTTACGTTTGTTACACAATTCCGGCTTCAATAGTCGAATTGCTATAGCTTCTGATGTCATCAGCAACCGTCTGCGTAGTCCTTTCGCGTGAACTCTGGGTGCTGTCAGGACTGATTTGAAGGCAATCGCCGTGTCTATTTGGTGTCCACTAGCCACTGAATTTTGCAGGATTGCGTTGTTGATAGTCCAAACTGCTCCTTTGCGTAAAGAAGCCGGGAAGTGTTCTGAGATCCTCTTTGACAGGCGTCTCGTCGTATGTCCAATATACTGTGCACTTCAGGAACACGTAAAATGATATAGAATAAAAGGTTGAGACTGATGAGGCGGTCAGCCTTTGGATTGTTGAACACCACATTTGGCAATTTCGTACGAGATTGTATAATATTCTCCCAGTATGTTGATACTGTTTTTATTTCCTTTCTAGGTACAAATCAGTAGGTTTAAGCCAATTTAGGAGCATTTGCTTCTGCCTCCAGCCCTAGTTGCGTTGCACGTTGTTTTCACTGTTTGGGCACCTGTTTGTGAACTACATCTTGCGGATCCTGAACATTTCACCTTCAGAAGCCTTCTCCACGTTAATCCTAGATGAGCCCAGAGTCACTAAAACTAACAGAAACAACAAGGTGTTAAACAGAACTTATGTACTAGTCGTGCTTTGTTAAATAATATGACAGGCTTAGGAAGCATGAATGGCTGATGTATGAAGTACATTTTCCTTCCATTTTTCACAAACATTGTAGTTGTCAGCACAGGCTACATCCAATCGATATAGAAACAAATCAGTAAGCCGGCAAATAAAGTCAAGACGACCACTTATTTCATTTAAACAACTATTTCAAGAGGAACATTTCTCTCCATTTTTAATGAGTAATTTGAAAGAACACTTGACGAAACAATGAGAGTGCACAAAATCTGTATGTGTTTGAATCCTAAATTTGTCTCCCATCTAGGAAGAGACGTGGTTTTCCTTGATGGGACCACGTTCTTTGAAGTAGTCTTTCTCTGTGTTGTCCAGTATGATTGCTTCTGTTTTTGAGATGTTTTTGCGATAGTTCTTTGTGCAGTTGTGTTTTCACTCGTCAATCGGTTTCACAATATTCATACACAGTTCTTTCAACAGACCTATTAGGGATTGTCATAGGTATACATCTGCTGAATTCGAACGCACATTGGTACCGGAAATATTAGGTTTATTATTTTCGTAACTTAGCAAAACAATTTTTGGCACTCTTTCAACGGTTGGTTTCACGGAAACTTTGTTTGATCACTGGCTTTGAACGGTTAAGCTTGTTTAGTGTTCAGCTTTTGGCTCCTACTGTGAGGGACGTCCCTATTTAGGAAATTTAAGTGAAAAGAAAGCCCAATACCAGATTTCTAACTGCAGTAGTTCAGATTATGTTCGAATCCCAGTGGAGGCTCGATGGATATGCACTGCTGAGGAACCATGACATGGATTAAACAAGTAGGCAGAGTACTCCAATGATTCTAATTGTGAGTTGAGTTTTGATACCGAATGATCTATCAGTTAATAAACAGTTGACACTCTTACTGCTGATAATGATCTTGTAATGTGGCAGGCCCCTGTCACCGGTTTTAGGTCTATACCATACGACGGTAGAATACCAATCAAGTCACATATAGACGTGTTAAAAATGTCATAAGGTGGCTACTTATTCAGCTTGGGTAGAGTGCAACGGGACGAAGGTTTACATTCCTAGCATCGTTTTTTCTGGATTACAGACCTTGTTTAATCCAATTTGATTGAAACCATTGTCCTCAGGATTGTTTTTCAAAATGGTAACAGCATATGCGAGAGAGGTACGTAAACCGACTAATCTCTGGCTTCTACTCTGCTATAATTATAAACGATTTTACATTCATTTCCGCGTAGGCGTGAACTGACGTAAATGCTACTTAAATATTCCCAACCCATTTACAAATAGACTTGAGGTCATGTTTGCAGGGTTGCGAATATAGCAGGGCGCATATCCCCTAATATGTACGCAATTTGGTCCCAGTTAAAAAATCTAATTGGTAGACTGACCTGATATACTCATCACAACGATTTACCCTCCCTGCAGTTGGGTGAAAGGCATACGAATACAAGACTAATGAGTAATTATGTTGTATGGCGCAAGAGAGCTAAGCGAATACGATAGTCATTATTTGCAGGCATAAATAATGCTTTAATGAGACGAATACGTATAGCACCAGATAGCCATCAAATATCAGTATTTTCATGCATAAACGTAATCATTCAAAAATAAAATACACAGTCAACACCGGATGTTGCATTTTGTGCCACAGGGGACCGTTGGGATAACTGGATTTGAAGTGACCTCAGAAAATCAGCGAGCAATGAGACAAAACTAGAAATGAATAAGCTGGCTTTCAGTCAATAAAAAAGGGAAAAATAGCGAAAGTCAAACTAAATGACAAACTGAACACATGAACTTTGTTTCATCAAATGTTTCATGTTCATACTACAATGTTTCTTTTGATTGATATCTGGCTTATGCATCATGGTACCTCAACTCCCCTCCCTGTTCAGATAGCGGGAATTGAAATGAGCTTAAAACAATGGTAAAAAATATCAGTGTCTAGTGATTAATTTGCTGAAAATCAACGGACTCTTTTATAAATCCAGCAAAAAATGAAGTTCGCTTATAAAAGTATGAATAAAGAGGAGATCATTGGAGGACTGGTCCGAAACTCAAACCAAGAGGCGAGGTATATGTCAAGCACAGGAAGAGATTTGTGAACCAACGACGGAGTTTATCATCAGAACCATTCGTCAGGTGGTTGGAGTTTACGCCAGAATTGGTCATGATTGCAAAGAGAAGTTTGGCGGGGCAATCCTGAGGAGCTGCGTGACTCTGACAGTGGAAAGTATTCCCTTCATACAATATAATCAACATTCACTTTTTCCCCGTTGCTTTTTTGTAAGAATTCCTACTTCACGATAGTTATCACTGCGTCCATAAGCAGACTACTTCCGGATTCTTTCAAACAGGTTTCTCAGAAATCAGATGTAACTGGGTGTGGTACAACGTGAAGAACGTGAGAAAGTCCCGCGGGGGCATAACACCTCATCTCCAAAAATGATTCATCCGCAAACTGGGGCCACGAAAATGATTTCTCAGCAGATCGCTAGTATTCTTTAAAAACCTCTTCGATTTTCTAAGATACCACTAAACCATCTGCCTTTAGGATTGCAAACATGAGAATCCAGTTTTAAATATCCTCTAAAATATTCCACTGCTAATTTCTGCCAAATTTTGAAAACCTTTTGAAGGACACTAGTTCTTTATAATCGAACCTGTTCATTTTTTCTTAGAATTGTTGCCTGAATTGTCTTCTTGGTTGCCTCTCTAAAGGAGTGAAAACACTCCATGAACTGCGACAACTCATTTTTGGTGCTGTGCTGATGGTAGGCAAGCCTTCTCAATTTTATTTGCACTTGTCGGAACATTTTTGTTCGAACTTTTTGTCAATCTTCCCTTTCTTTTCTGCCTGATAACCATTTCAGACGAGAACGTCCATCAAAATATCTCACTAATATAATATCTAGCCACTTTTCTGTCATGTGAGCTGATAAATGAGTCAAGATTACCTAACTACCTCGTAACCGACAGATGGAAGGTAACATTCACTTGGAACTCTGTCAGCGAACCCCAGCTGTGATACGGTAACATACATTGGCTAATTCATCTGGTTCAGCTCAGTCACTGTCTGTCATTTTTTTTCTGGTACATGTATTCAGTTTATTGTCTTTTACAACTGCACGATAATGTTGAAATCCATATTTCGTCAGTGAATACTCTATCCCGAGAGAACAGATAAAAACTCGATCATTTTATTCATAATCGTATCCATAAATATCTTACGTCATGACTTAATGGCGTACTTTTTATTTAGAGGTTATCATTTATTTTCCGGAATGATGATAGAAAACAGTTTCAGTGAGACATTTGATTGTGAACTTCACCTTCATAGTCACTGTTTGGTCAGTGAAATCCACTTGTTCGTAACGAATTTTGTTCTAAACACCTGAGTTTTTTACAACTCACAGAATAGCCCGAAGTTCAAGATTCACCCAATGAGGCAGATAATTAAATTTTTTTCAAAGTGAGACTTTTGAAACTCTGACCTTCATATACAAGTGGGAAAAGTGCTTTACAACTGTTTTGTTCTTGTTACGAAGCATCAGCAGTGCGCATCTACGGAGCAGAACCAATACTACGAGATCAAGATTCTCAATTCAGGCGTAACGTGACACATTACCGCTCACCAATGTAGTCTTCCCAGAAATATCTCTGATCTTTCCTACCGAACGTATCTATGTTTTCAGCCTAACGAAGACTGTTTTGCTCAGTGTTGCAAACAACACCGCTTTAACAATTTTGATCCTTCTAATGCGGTCGATATCACTTGTCGCGATCAGTTTTACAACACATTAGTGGTTGGGATAAGTTTATCTGTGAATTACCTTCTATGGTTGTAGCCTTTATGAGACCTCTGAGTCCCACTACTGACGGCTCAGAGGAAATCAAAATTCAACACTGTAACCGAGAAAACTCTAGTTCCTACACGGTAGTAATGTTGACCATTGTTGTTGATAGTATAAATTTGGTTTTAGATCTGCTGAAAGATGGAATAATTTATTCCGTTTCATACTTCCTCGCAACGGGGTTTGAAAGTGTACTGATAAATCTCTTCGGATATATTTATTGCGCTTTTTGAGTACTTCTTTGTCTAAATCTAGAACGAACATAATTAACCAAATACTGAACTTTCAAGTTTTATACTTCTCATCTTGTTTTCGCTCCACGTTGTAGCTCATCCTCGTACTTTTGAAAACTCTTCATATGTGAAAGTTTACCAAAATTTTCTTTCAGGCTTCACGCATATCCGTTCGGCAACTTTCATACATTTGTTGTTATTTGGACCACTAAAACTTCGGAAGTATTCAAGACAGGAACACGTTTTTACCACTTTTAGTTCAAATGATACAAGATTGTTGTAAGTGCTTATTATCCAATGATTATCGTGAGTTCATCAGCTTTTCTAAGCAGGAAAATGGAAGTGAATCCGGAATATCAAATGAAACGGGCTGCGGACGAGCGATTTTCAAAGAGATCAATATTCAGTGATACTGCATCAGTCGTGCAAGACCCAATAGGGGGTGGAGCAGAGCTAACCCAAATAGACATCTGTTTACACCTTATGAGGATTGCAAAACCTCCATTGGTGATTTCTAGATATAGGCCATGATGATCTAATCATTTCGTTTCCAAACTTATCTTGTCTGTTTTGTAGAACAAATAACAGAAACACTTCAGAAATGTGCGAGGCACTGAGGTGCATCAGCTCTGATGGTAGGTGGAAATGTGTAGGAGTTTAATTTCGTTTTGATTGTTTCTTGACTAGGAGATTCATTCACGTTCTGAGGCTGACCGCTCCACAGAGAGTTCGTTCTCCAGGTGAGAACTTCTCAATGAGAATTTGTGCAACCTTGTGGCTTGAATTCTGTGGGGAGCACATTGTAAATGTAATCCAGGGTTAATGGGTGGAGGATTGATATATTTCACTGGGAAAATGTTACGGGTAATGGTGACTTTCCTACAGTGGTGCGGAAGATCTCACATCTAATATAAATCCATAGATAAATTGAAAATGTTCTGTGTTGAAACAGTTACTCAGAGATCAAAATAACGCCTTTACAATGAGCCCGAGTTTGCTAATTTTAACACTTACAATGACAAGCTTAAATCTCACCAGTCTGTCATTTCTGAAGCCTTTTAATCAATATTTATATATACTTGAGATACGATTACAGTGCAATAAATACGGAAGAAAGTTATGGTAGGCCGTTGTTCGTTGAGAAAAAGGGATGAATAATAAAGGCCAGATTCCAATCCGAAATTTCGAGTGAGCTAAAATGACTGTCTGACCATCACTGCTTGCCTATCCTGCTGAATGTTTATTGTAGAAAAACCATCCGGTTCATTATTTAATTAAAAACTCTCGAAGTGCAAGCTGAAGACGAATTCCATTCTGAGAAACCTTTCCAGAGAAGTAGAATTTAAATGTTAGTTCCAGTGGAACAGAAATCTCGCTAGCAGTGACGGTATATTGATCATATTGTCACTTGACGTTTAGTATTAATTCAAACCCCCACATAAAAAGGGGTTTAGAATGTGCAATTTTGATCAGTTCGTGAACACCTTTGAGGGCCTATATGGCATTTATTTGCTCATATCTATTGGGACACCGTACTGTCCTATTAACTGTTTTTGTTTCTGTGTGGCAGGTCTAGAACTGGACCGACTGCAGACCACAACATGAATGGTCTCCTGTACAAAGAATGTTCAAACCATGAGAATGAAACTTCACGTATACATCGTTTTTCTGATACTATTTTCCGTGACATTAGGAAACGTTAATAAATTCTCTGGAAGCTAGATAAATTAAATATTCAAACTGTGCAACGATCCCAAAGGGGCCTGTTTAGGCAAAGCTTTAGGAAATGTGGTCAAACAAGATACAGTTGAAGTAGCACAGATTTCTTTCGCCGAAGAATGAGCTACTCGGGGTTGTAATCAGGATCCCTGAAACTTCCAAGATTCCTCTAGACATTTTTTCGTCCACTTTCTCTCAAGCAAGATATCCTTTGATCTTTTCTGTCGAGTTTGTAGTTTAATTTGTCACGTATACCCGTGTGCTTGGAGAGTACCCACAGTGTTTAATTCATGTAATTTCAGTGTACGCACTCGTATGCGTAGTCGAAGCAACAGCGTAACTGCGAAAATTTGCTGAATCTGATTTGACAGGGAACTGAAAATTTGAACTATAACCAAATTCTTGATAACTTATCACTAAAAATGAAATCCAAAGCTCTTTTTGTGAAGTTTTCTCTTCAGATACTCCATGAAACAATGCAGAGCTACAAGTTTTCCTTTCTGATAGTTGTTCTTTGGTGTTCCGGGAAGTTGTGTTTGTTCGGCTGTGACAGTCTTTTGTTTCTATTCTCCAAACAAATTATTTGGCAATCAGCAAAGTGTACGGCACAAAACTGTGCACGTTAGGTTTCACCAGAATACTCAAATTTTATTCCGCATAAAATGGTAACCAGTAGTTAAAATGGATAACAAAAAGAGTTAAAGGTATTACGGAAAATCCCGAATGAGCACTTATTCGAATAGTTCAAGGCAGTCTAATAAGAAAGCTGGAGGGGTTAAGCAGAATGAACTCCACGAAAATGCTCACCCAATTCGGACCCAGAAAGGAGCAAATCTTCGTACAGTTGTCAGACATTTCGAAAAAGAGTGCAAACGTGCTGTCAGCGGATGATCAACGGAATTTCAGATATGTTAGTCATGTTCACTTGATATTGCGTTACGAGATCTACAATTTCAGCACGACATGAGTTATTCTGAGTGGGTTCGATAGCTATTACGGTTTCTAAAATTGTAATGGAGAATGCTAGTTTTCAAAGTGTAACTGTGTATGCAGAGTTTTTTAAAATTGTAAAGCGCGTCTGTTTTCCATTCAGAGTTGGTTTAGGAAGGAATAAAAAATGTCACTTTTTGTTCATACTTGCAATGCTTGCATTATGAAACCAACAGAAGTTCACATACTCCTGTGATTGGTAATGAATCTTCACTTGGTGGTTGGCAATGAATTGGAATATATTTCACGTACTGTTTTTACCATATTATCGTATAATAATGAAGAAACACTTTGAAGCAAGTAATTCACATTATATGCATACGTAAATAAAGAACTACTGAAGATTTCCCACCCAACATCAATAGTTTAAAGCTCTTGCCTTGTAGTGCCATTTTGTGTTGAGTGAATGTGATACTTTGGGACATCTCTATTTCTAGACCACCAATAAAAGTCACCTTCGAAGATGATAATGTTTATCGCTCCCACTCGCAGCTATCGTAAGTTATTCTTTTAGAAATGCACCCAGTAGATAGGATTTATGACTGTACCGAGTTCAAATAATGTGATATTTTTGGTTAATGTTGGCACCGACAGAAGGTAGGAACAAGCCGATGTTCGGCTCATATATGGTTACCGTGGTTATCTAACTTTAGTATGAGGCAAGATCACTAATACGGAATATTACCAAACAGTATGATAAATGTTTACAATACTAACTATTGTTACAATGATATTATTGCAAGTAAGAATAATGAAAAAAGCAAGATTTTAAGATCGCCAACGATATTGGTGTCCACACCAAAACTGTACCTTCTTGTAATAAGGTGAAGTCCTATACGGATGGATAATTTTGGAACTTCCGTGTTTTATCATTCCAACCGGTCCTTTAATTTTTACCACCCTCGATAACCGGCAACGCTGAACGATCAGAAAATTAGCTTACCTACTGGTTTATTCCCTGATATTGCATATGTTACTTCTGCCGAAATTCGGCACACATCATCAATTAGACATGTTAGTCACAATTGGTATGAACTTGTAAACGGGTAAACAAGGTCATAGTAGTTAGCTCTTGACCATAACCAGAAAGGGAATGCAATCAGAAATATGGTCAGAAGAAAAGTGTCCTCATGGTTTGTCCGGAATAATTAACTGTGGTTCATTCTCTTAGTTCCATAGGGGTCACAGTGAGGTGCTGAATGCTTTTTATTCCTAAAATTCCGATTGATTTTATCTTTCTTTGCTGTGTGGAGCAGATTGTCAGTAAGATCCACTGGCCACGCAAGACTGGCATCTCCTTATTCTGACTGAATCAAAGATCATCCACAACGTTTTTTTTATTTCCGTGATGCAAACCGTTTTCCATCAGAAAACTTGAACAACGGTAAACTTGTGGACTAATAATGTCACTTCCGGTTTACATAAACTGTTAGATCTTGCGGCACTTCGTTTTCCTCTAGTCACCGTCCAACTGGAAATGAAACTGTTACATGCAAAGCAGTTTTGATACCTTCAAAGCAAATGGGTGCATTTCTATTGTCCAGTCGTGCCAGAAATACGTATACCATGACAGTGACCCCCCCAAAAACACGCGGACTTTGTAAATGAAAATATTTACAGAGGTCGGGTTCACGGTAAATTTGTCAAAAGTGCAACTATTCAATCCTTAAAAAATACAATATGAAATTCATATGAATTAAGTGATTTTTACATTTAAAATATCCTGCTTCTCTTTTGTCAAAAAAGGCTCTTTCTTACCACTGTAAACGACCGTACCTACCTCTGTTCACCAGAGAAACGAACATCTTTTTTCGAAGCTCCCTCTTACCGCGGTTTCCTCATTCCTGCGGGTTTTCAGATTGATAATTACTGTAAATCGTCACTTTTTATATTTTTGCTGGGGTTTTTTCACTTCAAGTCATCCCACTTTTTTCCACAACGTGCTTTATGTTTGTGCTATACGCCCCCTCCATAGCGTAAGATTTTTCGGCCTGTCTAGGGAAAGATATTGAAGGGAAGTTTGTAAACTGCCCCGTACTTGCCCAATTTATGTTCATCTGAGTACACCATGGAATAGGTCAAGGAGACATTTACTATTTGTCAGGTATCAGGCTGCTTTATAGGCTTGTCGTAAATGCTTCAGCATTTGACAAACAACATTTCGCCAAACTTGTCACCGTATTTCCTAGAGAGTGCTGACTGAATGAAACTCGTCAGAAGTTAATCTACCTCTGGCCCAATTATGATAGAACACTGACCGACTGCAATTCATTGGACTTCAGATATAGCCATGACGTCCAAGTGTATTAGATCTACAAACAATCAATCCGACAGAGATTGGTGGTAGGTGTTCCATGACTCTCCGTACATAGTGATAAACTTGGCTTACTAATATCCTACTTGAAATTTACTGCCCCTTGTTCCATTCAGTGCATTCGATCACTAATAGTTTATGGCAGTAGAGACCACCTTTATAATGACATCAAGTCGGTCTGGTACACACACCACCATCCGAAGGTCTGGCAAGTCATCCATCCGGAAAAAACTGGAGGACAGCATCTGAAATCGGTTTCAGTTTTGTCAAGTTTAATTAACTGACTACAGTATAACATCCCCGAAAAACCAATGCATATACAAGCAAAATGGATTCGAGGCACGCAAGAGCTTACCTCAGAACATGACGTGGTGCAAACCCCTCCCACACGTTTGTAAGGAAAATACAACTTGATCGAACAATTCTTCGCTGTAGTATGTTTGAAGAACCGAAAGTCACAGCTCACAACTTGCTACTTCAATGCTTGTTAGTAACCAGAATATTGTTTTCATCACTGACTAGCTCACCGGATTAGGTTTCCACATTCTGTCTTCTGCAGTGAGCTCGCACATGCTGATACACACACAGTTCTTATCACATGGCACACAAGTATGGGCACTTAATCAAGTGCGGACCGCAACATGAAGCGAGCACAAACAAAAGTACATCATGCTCTGACGATGTCAGCTCGACTGGTGATGAAACGCTTGCAATCTAAACGCCAAGCTCAGCAATCAGAACATCATGACAACCAACAACCTGAGCTACAACCAACACGAATATTTAAAACCATTGAAAATACATCGTGTCGTCCCTGTGAAAGTGGTTGGTGGAATAAACAATGTGTCTAGTTTAGTGGCTGCTTTATGAACCCTGTACAAACTCCATACAACACCACAAGTAAGGGATCGTTGGAATTCGGATATTCGTGAAATGTAGTCAATCTATAGTCGACCACTTTGTAAATTTCGACACTGTTAGTTAACTTTGGATTAGATAAAGTCACTTGTCCAGACAGATTACCGCCCTGAGAGCCGGCGGCTCGTGCTTTCATTTCATACCCAGTGTGAACTAGTCAATCAATATGAAGACCAAGGAGAACAAATGAGAACTAGCCATCAAGTCAACTAAAGGGTAATTTCTATAGCTAAGTCGACGGTCACGCAACCAGTACTTTTCATCTATGCAAGCTTTACCTCACTGGTTGGCCGTACTCCATTTAGTTACTGAAATCACCGCTGTAAGTAGTGAACATACTCAGGCCACTCATGACCTTACGTGCCTCATCATCTCAACTAGCAGTCCATATCTGAGCTACTCGACGAACTTTTCTGTGGAATCTGGTAAAGTCGGTTTCCGTACTCGACTAACTATCCAAATTTGTGTATCATATGACACGAACTGTGTTTGTGCTGTGTGTGTGCACGACGCAAGAGGGTGACTTAGGAAACCTAATCGAGTACGACCAGCCGTTACCGGGAACGCGCTGTTTTAGCTACTAACGAACTCTGAAATAGTGAGTTGTAAATTTCACATTCACCGATTGCATGCATAATCTTGAACACCGTGTACAAAAAGACGATACAAATTTGATGATTTTTCACAACTGCATCATCGCACCCTTTTCAGTTTATGAATTTTGCTCCTCATTTTGTGCCTAAGCCTAATATGAATTTTTGGTAACCGAGCGTGATAATTACTGAAGTAGGTCAGAAAATTATGTTGGGTCCTCGCTTATCAGTGTTTTGGGAGTCCAAACCCGTATAAAATAATATTTATTGAGTGCAAGTAGTTTTTAGCTTGCTTTCGACGTCAATCAGTGGCAGTAAAATCTGAATTTACCGTCTTTTCGACTACTGCACCGCTAACTTAGGGGCAAATTAGTATTAAAATGTTATTGTTCGATAACAGCGTAAGCAAAATCGTTGGTAGGTTGTCGACGTCCTGGTCACCACGAGTAACCTTTCTTAAGACTGTTTTTACAGTCGAATGAAACCAGTTTCATCTTATCTAACTGGACCTTGAATCGGTGGTGTATTATATTAAGTCCCACAAGTCATCTTGCCTTACATCAGCAATGAAAAATTAAGCTGCCCTACTATTGAAGTTGACCAATTAGCCAAAATGAGTGGGTTGTCTTCAATGTCTCCATCCTATGAGAATGTCTTTTTTGAGGGTCAGTCATTCCAGAAATGATTGTTTATAACCAGTCAAAGCCAGTGACGGATGAGTGGTACGTATCTTAATTAAGAAGGTTCATGCAAGGTGCACAATCATATGGTATCACAGCAGAACAATTTCAATAAAAATAAGATGTAATTTCACCTGTAGACTAATAATAAAGCCACATTTAATTTCCCTTGACTTTACTAATAAAAAATCGGCTTTCGACAGACATTGAGAGAAGGGTTGTTGGAAACATTGACGTCAAGGTTCCCCATTGGTCCAGACTGGCCCCGTATTTTACATGCTCAATTTTTCAGTACATATTTGGCCGAACACACTCAAAACTAAGACGAACAGGGGTACCGAGAACGAAGGAACGAAAGAACACCTTGGGAATTTCAGTAATGGTGCTTTTTGTTGAAAGGATAAGACAGATCAACGAGGATATTAAATGTAAACGACGACCACATAGATACATATGGGTACGGTTTGAGTGGAATTTACTGACATTCGTCGTTGTTCGTGGGGTACTGCAGTCGAAGGCTGCAATTTCATCTAGCTCTAGTCTACTTGCTTAGGTTTGAGAGCAATGTAGTATTTCACTTCGTAATACTTATACTGCTCTCTAGCAGAACCATCAGATATCAATGACAGGCGATGCAACAAAGTTATCAGAAGTGGTCATTCTGCCGCTGGGGTTGGATTATTTCTCGGGAAAATATTATGCTTACTTGTGCTCTGCTATCTACGAGAACCTTTCTTAAGACCATCAATCACAAATCTTAAAAATCGAGCTGTTATTAGCACGTTAGCGGCGAAATGCATTAATTATTATACTGATAGTTAAATGTCGTTCCTTTTATTGAGGGTTTTGAACTAGAACGTGGAAAAGGAATATAGATTATCCAGGCACACTGCATGGTTGAGCAAAGTGAGCACGTGTTTTTACTTATAACCAACATTTTATTGTTTTTTGACGCTTCATTCAATTAACTAATACTATTTATCTCCGTCTTTCTTCACAAGTCCTTTAACATACATGTTTATTGCATCTTAGAGTTCTTCACACATGTCACTCTAGTCCAGTTTTGCAGTACCTGCCTTGAAAGAGCTTCCATGCAGTTTTCAAGTGTTTGTCTACACGCAATCAGCCTTGTGATACCGGATTTCGAACTCCGGCTGTGGATAACATTTGTTTAGATCTGCTTTGTTTACGAAAGGTTAGGTAAGTTGTGTAAATTTTTCCTGCTTTCTTTTGTCACTTGCGATCATTTGTGCACCAGATAGGCTGTGATTAGGCTGAATTAAACTCTTCTGCAGTTTGCTCGGTATGAGGTAGGTAGATCTGGCTTGTTAATGTCAAAGTTTTTATATAAAAACCGCCAACTAATGGATCGTGATAAGAACTGCTTCAATAAATACCAATGTTTTCTCTACTGGAATGTGAAGCGCCACTCGGAAATATTGGGTCATGTCAAAATGGTTGCCCAGTCAAGTTTATTGTCTTGTGTTTGAAGAGGCTGAAGACTCCACATCGTCCACAGTGCATTGCTTTTTAGATTTTGGCAGACATTTGGGTATGTGCTCTGACACTCGTTGATCCAAGCTTTGATCTGTCCTCCTAGTGGATAAGTCACCTCAATTGCAAGTGAACTGATAAATCACAGGTGAGACACTGGCACCAGCAAGACCTTTTAGTGTGGTATTGAGAACCGAACCCTTCAGCAGTCGATAGTAGGCTCAGCTGAGTCACAGTATACACCTGTCTAATAGCCGAATCATATTTCGATTTGGTTGGTCTAATAAGTAGCGACATTCAAACGGAAAATTGAGAGGAATGTCTTCTCTTTTGTGATGACTATCCGTAACCTAGTTATTCAATATCGTGGCTTTATACAGTTACATACATGAAACCTTGACTTGTATTAATACATAATTGTAATTCGTACTTCACATTGCGTTGAATTCTGTACTTTATCGAGAATTGGGACAGTTACTACCATTCTTTCTTTGCACCATGACATCACACTTGGAGTCTCGACAGTAGATTAACTCAACAAAATTATGTAATCTAGAATATTTGGATCTCATTTCTCTTGTGTGTGAGTGTGAGTATTATTTAACCGTGGTGCTTTCTTGTGATGATTGCTGATAGGAGTGTTTCACGTTTTTTCATTATATCTCCATGTACGTATAATCTACGATTCCACAGGGGTTCCGTTCAATCGTGTGCTCCTTCAGCTGGTGTTCATGATCCGCAGTTTCTCACGGTCTGAGCAGGAGCATTATTGCGTTCATAGTGAATAGTTCAACTAGTCAAGTGTATTTCCCAATTATTACATCTGGAGTTGCTGTCGTACAACGTACTATGGATTCTTGTGACTTCGAACCTCTGAATATTCATGAAAATTTCCTTGAATTCAAGGATTGCTTGAAGTTTTGAAATCTGGTGTTTGAGGCGGAAAATGTGGATTCCGAGAAGAAAACCGCTCATTTCTTACCTATCATTGGGAAGGATAGTTATTCTGTTGTGAGAAAGTTCGGCTTTCCATAACTCACCGATTTCTCATCCTTATGAAGCCCACAAATGATTGCTTCCTCAAAATTTGCAGCCAACCAACTTCGAGGTTTCTGAGCGAATGAAATTTCCCAGAAGCCAACAGCTCAAAAGCCGCAGCGATTCAAAAGCCTTTGTGAATCAAACAGTACAAGATATTCGTCTCCAGCTCACCGGAGAGATCAACAAACATGGAATAGTTATCACTCTTGTGGTGCAAAGCATTCACATTCGACTTGTTGCTCTCGTAAAGTTACGTTTCACAAAAGCGGTAAAATTGGCCATATCCAACCCGTTCGTCCAAGGGCTAGGGTTTTCGTAACCGACAGTTCCGGTACTCCATCTAGTTTGTTCCCCGATTTTCAGTCTCTATCTTTGGCTATTGACGGTTCGCATTCATTTCGCCATATTACTCGCTTCTACATTCATTCACACAGGATACCGGAAGTTTATATTTAAATACAGTTATTCGGGGTTTCTAACCCCTTTAAATACTGAACCTGTTAACATTTCCCCTGCTAGCACGTGGCGTAAAATGTCGTGAGGTACTTGCGTATTTACGTACTTTTTTCCCCAGTTAACTAATCTGCGACCTAACTTGTTATTTTGCACAAAAAACTCGGGCTAGCATCTCATTCTTATGCGGTCTACCAGTGTTGACTAAATGCACTGGGAATACGTGAGCACCTAGGTGATCTCATATTTCCGCTTATCAACAATCAATGAATTGATGACGCGCTTCGGCTAGGTGATGTGACACTGGTCAAATGTTGTCAGATGTGAGCACGCGCTGCTACCATAGTAGCATAACAATAGTTGGCGAAGTTGTTGACGAAAGCTGTGAGAAGTAAAGTCCCTTTTCGTATCAATTGATATGGCTATCTGGGGTTGGAGAAAAGAGCCACGATGCCCATGAAATTCAAAAGATTTTCTAATACACTGTTCAAAATGTGCTACCGTAGTATTATAGCGATGATCAGTGCAAGAAGTGTTTCAGATAAAAATGTGTTCCAAATTAAGTTCAGTTAAATTAACCGTAGCTGAAGTGGATAAATAGTGGGACATGATTTACGGCAATCCAAATGAATAAGCTGATGTCGTAAAATAGGGTGTCGCTCAAATGAAGCCAACGACGCAGTTTATATTATTTCGACAATCTTATTTTCACAGTGACCCTTATTGTTTCTGTTGTATTTCGGGAACCGTCAAATGTTCCAAATTACGACAACGAAGGGTAAGAATTCGTTGTTACAGTTTATCGTACAAATTTATACGTATAATTCCTAATATAATAACTTTCTATAAAGTTGGGCTTTCGTGAGCAGCCGCGAACTGATTCCGCCAAATGATGTATGCGGAATTGTGGTTACAGCAAACAACCAATTTCCATCGGAAGACTGCTGTGTTAGTGGATAAACATGAATGATAAAAATTATCTCCGTTCAGTGGTTGAAAGTTACTCGAGTATAACGCCAGTTGAAGATCTACTGCCTACTCCATTTAGAGCCGCCAAGGATCCATGAAAATGAACAAGCTTTCATGACAAATATGTGGGACCGAAAATGATATGACGGCTTTACGGAAATAGACAGAACAGTTTTATTCGACGCGCAATGAATCCGTCGTTTCTTTCCCTGTCGATAACGTGCAAATCAGGTTTTGCTCACAGAATTTGTCATTCTATGTATTGGAAGAAACTAATTAAATAAATAAATGACGACTGAATGGAGTCAATAAATACCATAGCGTCGTATTATATTTCAGTATAAACAAGAGATACGTGACGCAAGAACAATCCGTTTTTCTTACTAACCAGCTATTCTTCATATCTAGCAGCTACGCACATGATAAGAAACCACTGAATTAGGCTCGAATGAACCTACTTCACATATATTTGTCTGAAAATTCTTATACAGAACTTAGTAATCTTTATGTTATATTTTGAAACCAGAGGAACAATAACAGATTTTTTTGATTTTACTTTACTACATGGCGTACACGACTTAAATTCCGTCAGTGTCCCGTGTGAGACTGGATTACTACGGACAAATTCAAATTATACTCATATTTTTCTTGCCGTTTGATTAAATTCGTTCTACAGTTATTGAGGATACCAGGTTAACCGCCTGCTGAGTAACAAAAAGCTTCATAATTTAGTCAATAAAGAGTTACTTATCCAATATTCCAGTTTTTCTCATAACGGCAAGATGACGGTAAATATTTCTGAATGTTCACGGAAAGGTTAACAAGGTCTGTCCTTTAGGATATTGTCTGAAGACGATCATACGGCCAGTTAAAATTGTAGCCAGAGTTCTTTGTATCAAATAAAAAAATTTCATCACTATCCAGTCCTTTTAGATGAGATTCTTTGTTCTGTTTAGAACGGTCGTCCTTGTTTTAAGATAGGATCACGGAGACTGTACAACAGCCGGTACTTCACTTAGTAATGTGAAACAACACCTCAAACACAGGAATTACTTCAGAACTTGTAAAAGGACAACACTAAACCGTTACATAATAAATATAAGCCAACGCTGTTACTTGTTATAACCCGTTATGAACTCATCTCGTTTAAAGGAGCCAACGACATGCTTATTAGCTTCTCCAACTATCTAATCCCGGTCACTTGCTTTTCTTGGGTTTTTTATTTGCCACGCATGCTTATAATGCTGTCGCGAGATATTTTTCGTGTAAACAGTAAAAATCACATAGTAAGTGTCATCGTTTTAATCTATGATGTAACTGGAATGATTGTTAATATATCCAGCGTGAACGAATTCTCTCAAACAACCTAATCAAACAAGAACAATCTGCAGTCGCTGAATTAAGGACAACATTTTCCTAATGGAAAATGTTTTAACTTGTTGTACATAACTCCGTTTTTTGTATCACAAAGTGTTAGGAACGACGTAGAATGTAGAAAGGAGTCATTGGGGGAGCTATTTTGACAAATCGCGGAGTTCTACGCATCCTAGGTCCTCAGAGTTTCCCAAGACTAAGGCGAACAGAATTCATGCGTACTGGAAAAAAAACCAGACGAACTTGATTAGGATGAAGGGCGTGACATTTAAGACAGCTGCTGTCCTCAGAGTTCCTCAGAAAGACATATAGAAGAAACTGGGACTAATGGGGTTTCTCATCTGGCGTGATCTTAATCTCGTTCGTTATCACTCACTCCCATGTTCTTTACGAGCGCCGACTGCATGTTGGGGCTGGAGACCTACAATTATTACTACCTTCTAGGATAGCAAAGTTGCCATACAGGTCTATCCAATGTGCTCAAGAATGAAACATCACATCCCAGTATGACCCATTTCTCCTCAATTCGTTGTAACGAAAATACAATTTATCACAGTTACTCAACCAGTAAAAATGCATCTTTCACGTTGAAATCATCCAAGTTTCGGAAAATAAATCATCATGCTGTAACAAAGCTTCACTTAACATTCAAAACCGTGAAAGTACTGTTAAGCTATGTTACTACATGATGAATTATTTCTTATTAAGAAGGAATCTTCTTGAACTGAACTTCATCCCAGGAGTATTTGCAAATGGAATGAAATGAGCATATTGAACACAAAATGGAGAGATATCAGCGTTAAGGGTTCATCGAACCTAACCTTCATAAGTCGTGAATTTAGTGAATAACTCACGGAGAAGGACCATAGACAATTGCGTTATCAATGCCCTATGAGGCGGATACTTGGACAAAAATTTTCATTTGAGAAAAGTTCCATTATTTAACATGAGAGTGTACGGTCAAACTTTTTACAGGAAATGAATGTACAAGAAATACAGTTTGAAGTTCTGGGTCTGGTAGTTTATGATAACATCTCAAAAGGGGACTTGACCAAATACTATTAGGAAATCAGGAAAACTTTTATTATCCTTATGAACGATCTCCGATGACTACCACTAAAGGAACATCAAGAATGTGTTGACCAGAATTGCTTATGGAAATATATAAGTGCGTATTGAGCGCAAATTTGTAAGAATGAGGATATTCTGTTGAGTGACTGACCCACGAAAAGTCACGCAATGTACGTAGATATTAGATTATGGCGACCTAATTGTAATGGATGTGAATTGATTGCCTAAATTTGCTTCCAGTCCGCTCTTGCGTTAACCATTGAGGTTTACCCATATCAACAGAAAACAGTTAATGCACACTGTGGATAGTACATTGCTTTTTCGAACGGACCAGAGCCTAGCCATGGATAAACACCTGCTTCCAATGGAAAAGTGTTGGCCACAAGTTCCACTGAGTGGCATGGCATGCGAGGCGCTATATGACTATCAATTTGTAGGCTGAACAGTAACAAAGAAAAGGGACAGCCGACTAAATTAAATTTCCAAAATTCCATGAATCCTTTTATTTCTAGTTCGCAAGGTAATACCGCTTACCAAGACGATATCACTGTTCACGCATCAACCAGGGAATTTCGTGAGGAACGTTCTTGCTTGTTGCTCGAACGGTTCAGTGCACACAATTTAGCTGGTAATCCCGACAAAAGTATTTTTTTCAGCACTTCTTTTCGCGTGTTTATGATATCTGGTAGACGAACATGGTTTCGACCTGATCCTGATCGCTTTACTTCCTTATTGCAAGCACGTTCACCTATCTCTCGAAGAACTTCGTTCGCTTTTGGGTTTACTGCAATATTATTCCTTATTCATTCCAGACTATTCTTTTAAGGCGGATTGTTGTGGGCATTCAGCAACTCTTTGCGATGCTGGTGGAAGCTTTCGACCAAGCCACTGGCTTGTAGGTTATAAGCTGTGGCGCCAATACATTGAGTGTCGGTCATTTGGAGGAGGTTGTCAGACGTGTAGGATTTGCATTGAGCTCCTCGATCGGTGGTGGCCGTGGTTGGACAACTAAAAAGGAAAACCTAACGTGCCATAGACGCACGGGTGACAATTTCACGGACACGTCCGGAATGGGCATGGCCTCGGGTCGACGAGCGAAACGATCAGTACAGGTGAGAAGATAGGCCATACTTCGTGATGGAGGCAAGAGGCCCACCTTGTCGACGTGTACGTGAACGAAACGAGCATTTGGAGTCTCAAATGATCCGACTGAGCTGGCGGTGTATCTTTGAATTTTGGTTCGCAGACAAGCAGTACAGTTATGTGCCCACTGACGAACGTCGCGTTCCAAGTTGGGCTAAAAAAATCTGGCATTGAGAAGTCTCTATGCGGTCTTCATACCTGAAAGAGATAGACCGTGCAGCACATCAAAAATGAGCGGCTCTGTGGAAGGGGCACGATTGGTCTCCGGTAGTCCAAGGCTGTGTTGCAGGGGATGGTGCCAACCGATGACAGAAAGACCAAAGCCCGCATTCGGAGAATGGTGTCACAGATTGACTGTTAGAACTCAGGATCCTGTTAGGCGCGTGTCAATTCCTCCAGTCTGATATCAGGAACAGCAGACGATAAGAGATTACGAATCCGGGAAGGAATAACTGCAGCCACATTAGGTGAACCGGAGATGTGACGGATGTCAGTAAGGAAGTGTGAAATGAAATTCAGCTGCCGAATTTATCGCGGAGAATAACGATGTGATGCATTCCAAAAGACAGAGTAACGGCTTATGATCCGTGAAAGTAGTGAGTTCCCCTTCTCCCAGGGCGTGGTGAAAGTGACCGATGACGATGCAGACGGCAAGCAATCCACGATCAAACGCACTGTAATTGGAATCTGTAGGAGATGGCTGCGTGAGAGGAAGACGCGTGGTTCCAAAAGCCGTCAACGGCTTCTGGAGGAGGCAGCCAAAAGCAACATCGGGAGCTTCACCTGCGATAATGACGGGAACCACAGACGCCAAGGCCTGCTTGAGTTTAGAAAGACCTCCTTGGCTAGTTCGGTCCAGATGAGGGTCCGATGTTTGCCCCTCGGAAGCAGGTCGGTGAGTGGCTGCATTGGCGTGGCTCAATACTGAATTAACCGGCGATACTAGCTAACTAATCCAATAAAGCGCCTGAACTGCTTGAAGAATGCTGGTGATGGAAATTCAGCAATATCTTTAACCTAGGATTCAGCCGGACGAATGCCGTTAGAGTCAATGATGTCGCCGAGGAACAGAAACTATGGCTTTCTTAAAGCAGTCATAGCAGAGTTGGTGGTGATACCCTATTTATCAAACGGTGGAAGAGCCATCGAAGATGCAGCTGATTATTGGCGACACTGAGCTGGCTACAAGAGTGTCTGTAACATCCTGAATGATTGAAAATTCCTCACCTGTTGCCTCTCTCTATATATATTTTAACGGTTTTTGAGCTGCTCTTTTCCATCTCATTCTTGATGACACTGTTTTGTGCTTGTCGTTCTCTCTATGACCGAGGCATTTTACTTTTTTTCCTTTGTGGTCGTGCTTTCTTGGTGTAATAACTTTTTGGACATCTGGTATGGTAATGAGTCGGTCTGACTGAAGGCAGTTTGTTTTATCACGGTTCGGTTTCGTTTTTGTCGCTCGTGTTGACGGATCGTAGACATTCGGTTCATTTACATTGATTGTTGACTGCCACGCGCAGGAAATATTTTTTCTGGGCCTGATTAAGCGTGCAGAATCTATTCTATTTGCTTGGGCCACAGAACAGGTACTTTCTATCTATTCTTCTTGACTCCTGGTGTCCTACATATGTTCCTTGGTAGAAGTTTGCAGTAATGATCATGTCACCACTAGTTCAGAACCATGATTCTTAAAACGCATTTTTCGGCATGATTGTTGTATTTTATTTTAATCTATAAGATTGCACCAACAACTGTCTCTAGACAATTTAGTAGGTGCTTTTGGATGCCAGCAATCTATAAATCCACAATAAAACTAATTCCCTAAGGTGCAAATTAGAGCTTTTGAAAACAATACGGTTTTATTTCTGAGAATATAATCCAGCGACGATAACGATTCCCATAATGCATTATTCGGAATTTTGCTTCATCTTTGCTAAAATCTATTTTCTGTGATCCAGAGTATATCCACAAGAATTTTCTCAATAAATCCATACCGAAAATAACTACTATTTTCTTTCATAGCCACCATCGAGGGTAGGGAAACGCGCTCTGTTCAAGTAACAACGCTGTGAGTCTAATTACCTGTTCATCAGGTTTGCTTAAAAGTAGAAGTTAGGAGTTAATCAATAACACCGACGTGTTACTTAAGATGCTGAACTGTTTATGGTGCATATAATTGTGATTCTTATGACCGTAGTTATACACAAATTTGTTTCCAATTGTTGTTGTCAAGTGGATGAGCTGAACAACCAACATTTGTTCGATCATCTCCAATCGTTCAATCGTTGTCCTCACTAACTAGTCGGACATGTGCTTGATTAGCTTGGTGCCTCTCCGTTTCACTGAATAACGCGAAGTCTATCTAAAGCAAGAACATTGGGCGTAAATGATCATTACCCCTCTTGATCAGTACAGGTTTTGTGCAACATTTTATGAAGCAAATGACGATTTCAGTTGATATCTGCTGTCATATTCACATGAGTCGAACGGTATGGAGCATTCCCTCCTGATCAATAGGCAATCAATGAAAATTTCGATTGTAAACATGATTAATCTGGCTGCACTAGTAAAGATTACACAAAGTGCTACGAGATGTTCTACGGAAATCATTAATGTCGAGTTCTCTTTATCTAGGTATATGTCCGAAAATTCAGCACCATTACACCAAATGATCAAGCAATTCTGCCTTTAATAAATTCAATGAAAGTTATGATACCAGGCTGTATAGTAGATTACTAAATATATTATCCAAAACCGAATTATACTTTAAAATCTCCCAGGGAACATCACCACAGAATCCGGATCAGCATTTATAACTAGGTTTTAATTCATAGATCAACACTCGTATTCTGAATCCTCCCTGAGAATCGACTGTTATTGGAACACGATCGAATTTTACAATTGCGTTTCATCTTCACTCACTAGAGAGCAGTGATGCCTTGATTGTCTGTCAACACTTAAATATACTCACGTCCGTTAGGTGATTGCAGGTAGGTTGATGGAATCCAACGAGACAACCTTCGATTACTTTGCCAGGAAAAAGTAACCAATGGTGTATCTAAGACATTCTGTCGATCCTCGTATTCGGTTTGTGAAGATTCGGGCCAGATATGATACGGTAGGGTTTTTGTATATGTTAATAGGAGTAGGTATGGATTGGAGGGAGGAACGTGTAGAAGCAGAAGAGTTATATTCGGGTAGATCATTGTGTGAAGGATGAGTGCTCTCCGCAAGGATTTTGTGAACGAACTTTTCACACGCGGCCAGGTGTAGTTCGCACAGCTTAGCAGGTAGTTCAGCCAAGAGTGTAAAAGGTACCCGACTCATAGCACATAGACCTCGTTGAAGAATTTTAAAATCGTTATTCAGTAGGCCAGCAAAATAACAGGGGAACAGTGAAGTAGAACAGGAAAACACACGTTGATAAACGAAAAGGGAAGTGATAATCTACTTAGCGTTAAAACACCTAAGCCTTCGGATTTGATGAGATGGCCGACGTAGTTTCCTCACACAGTTTGAAGTGTGGGATGACCACTTCAAATTTGCGTCGATAGTGATTCCTAACTCTTTGACAGAACCCACTCTAGTTAGTGGTTCTGTGGAAGTGTCAGATGGGTCAGAAGGGTAGGCCGATTGAGAGAGGGCGAATATAAATTGGAAGCATTTGGACAAATTTAGAGTTAAACGGGATCGAACAGAGAAGTCATAAATATGGGGCAGATTACTGGAAAAGCCATTGAGAGCGTGGGTTACAGAAACAGCTTGACAAAGAGTCACATCGTCGGCATATTTAAATAAGTGTGCAAGAAAACCGGATGAAAGATCACTAAAGTAGGTGGAAACTAAGTAGGGGGAAAGCCCAGCTTCATAAAACACTCCAGAATTGTTCAGCAAGGGTTTGGGTGCTTTTAAACCTAGTCGTGTGAGTTTTATTGACAAAAATAATCAGGCAACCATGCTAGAAAAGGTGTGGGACAGCCGACAGCTTCCAGTTTACGGAGGAGCGGAGACCGCAGAATAGAATTAAAGGCGGATGGGTTGTCTAGACTAGCGCATCTTGCCGACTTCGCCGATCCATTAGAAGATTTCATTACTTAATGAACTGTCCAAGCAGCACAATACCCAATCCGGTTGGGCTAAAAAGACTCCTGACAAGTAGCTTGAAAGCTTGCACAGAAGTTCGTGAAATTTCATGAAGAATATAATGATAAGAGTACCCTAATATTTTTACATATATATCTGCGTTACAAAAACAGCATACTCCGTTTTATTGGATGCCCCTGTGACCAGGCAGTGCCTTGCTGGTTTTCTTTATTCTATGGTGATAGGATGTGCTCTTCGGTTTCTCTACGGAGAAAAATGATTCATCATTTATAGAGATAACTAATGCACTTTTTTACAGTATATTCTAACTCTGGTATATTGTTCTCTCCGTACATATAATTCCGTCTAAATATAAGCTTATACATGTATACGTGTACATTTATCCTCGGACATTGAGGTAGTTGCTCGTGGTGTTGTTTTTTGTCATCCTCAGACTCTAAGAATCAGAATATATCGTTATGCCTAAGTAGACGGAGTGGGAGATGTATTGGAGGGGCAAGAAGGTCTTCAGTGCAAAATGCCTCATTTGTGGCGAGATTGTAGTGATATTCAGCCTTGCTTATTCGTTTAACAGACATCATTGTTTATCTAAACTCTCGCCGCCAAGCGCGTTGGCCATTTGAACGTTGCCCGTGCATGCTACACGCACGCTTTTCCAATATACCCCAACCACTCTCTCTTTACCCATAGTGTACATCCTCTCATGGGTTGAAAGAAGCATTACACTTAGCTCTAAGCAGTTTGCGTGTTGTTCGATGCCACAGAACTGTGCGTTGTTTGTCTGCTTTCTGTAAGAACAATTGGTTTCCGCCAATTGAAAAACACATTTATGACTGCTGAGCTTGCAGACGGTTGAACCTTTAGTTCCCTTAGCTAGTATGACGTCCATTGTTGCTCCCAAACGTAAACGTCATTGACGTTGTTTCAACACAAACCGTTCTCCATCCAGCCCACTGAATTTTACCCTCTTTTGGCACGCGTTGGAACTTTTGGCTCGTCGCCCATTTCATAGGCCATTCTCGGGATCTGGTTAGTACCTGTTATCCGGAGTGTTAAATTGGTGAGCCCTTTGTCTTTTTTTAATTTTTTTGTAGATCCTCGTGTTCTGGTACATCATTTCAATTTTAGTCGGTGGTAACTCAATTTTTCAACCAGTTTTTTGCATTGCTCTCACTGCATCGGTTTTTGCTGTACCATTGGCTAGATGAGCCATCGTAAATTTACTAACTCTGAGATAAATGCACTTGTCGTTCCGTTCGCATCGTTCAGGGAAAGTAACCCTAAAGCTTGGTTTGCGCAGTTAGAATCAACGTTTGTTCTGCGCAATGTGACTACCGAAAGTAGTAGGTTTCACTCCGTGGCCGCAGTTCTTCCTCCACAAGTCGTCGACGAAGTGCAATATGTGTTGGGATCAGAAGAACCCAACCCCTACGAACGCATAAAAGCAGCGGTTAATAGCCGGCTTGGCACGTCTGACAAACAGCGAATTGTCCTTTTGTTCGTATACTCTGAGCTCAGAGATTGCAAACCTTCCCAGCTGCTTCGGCACGTGCGCACTCTTCTAGGAACTACTAAGATCAATAATAGCCCAGTCAACAAAATGGTCCCACATTCGTCCCGATTTTGGGATTATTTTTGAACACATCGAGGATGTAGCGACCTACGTGCATCACTTTTAAATTTCGGCAGACTGCACTGCATTATTTCATCTTAAGGCACTAGTTAATGAAATTTTAATAGTTTCCATTTTGGAAAATAACATGATCTTTGAGCATGCTCAAAATTTACCTGGCACGACCCGGGTACTTTCTGGTGCCTGATATCCCTACAAAATGTAGCACTTCACAAAGTCAGGGTGTACCTCCCTGTTATGAACCATACTTGAATTAACTGGCAAATTCTCCAACTTAAACCCCATTATTAAAATAGTCCCAGAATAGCCCCTCAAGGTGTGGTGCCGTGTATATACTACTTGGTTAGTTGTTGATTGCTGAAACGGAACTATGGACAGTTGTGGATTACCAAACGCCGTTATGCCCAAGAGACCAAACGGAATGAGGTAAACGACAGCATGCCAACCGTATGACTCCTCCTTTGTCTAGATGGCGATTGTCTTGCAGTGGACAGAAAAGAGTTATTTGGCAAAGAAGCATGTTTGTAACATTTGGTTGATTTCGTCCAATTAACAAGCCACCGCACTTCTTGCGGGCTTTCCTGGAACTGTGCTTTCCCTTCTCACTGACCGGGAGGGTAAACCAAAGCATTTTTATGATGAAGTAAAATTATATTCCGTGTTCCAAGCCTGTCCAGATCTCAAGATGACAAAAACTCTTCTCAAACTACATTCTAAAAGAAGCCCTTTGCGGGACTTTTTCGGGACTGAAGTGCGCACCCCTGTGCTGGTTGTGAGTCTCCTGAAGGGGATATGGCTGCAACGTCTCCCCAACGACATACAGTTTCTTGGCGTGTCAACACAGGAAAGTCTTGAAAAACTTGCCGGGACGCCCGACAAAATTAGCGAAACCTACGAGCCAAAGGTCAGTCAGGTTACTTCCTCGCAAACCGAGTTTGATATTGCCTCTTTAGCGGCCACTGTGCAAGATCTTGTCAAAAGGTTCAAGGCACTCAGTATGTCGTCAGTTGGACACCACACCCAGACATCGCCGGGCAGAGAGTTTCGCCTAAATAGATCTCCCAGTAGTAACCGTATGAGAATTCCTGTTCAGCCATCATCAAGTGACGCTCTTTGTTGATATCATCAGCGGTATAGTTCTAAGGCGTGTCCCAGGAAGCATATAATGGCCTTCAACCTTGGTTATTTTGTTTAACACATATTTATGTTTATCTGAACTGGCTTTACCAAGCGCGGTGGCCTCTTGAACGCTGCCCATGCAAGCTGCACGGAAGCTTTTCCAATATACACTAACCACCCTACCTATAGTGTTCACCGTCTCATGGGTTGTGGGAAACATTTCCCTAGTGATCGTGGTAGCATACTGCAGTGTACCTCTGTAACGGACAGGTGGTCCAAGCTTGTTGGAAAGGATCAGCAAACGCATGTAATAAGGGAACGGCTTGGTAAGGTCTAATCAAACTTATAAGCACGGAGCCCAACTCTGCGGGGGAAAAATCAGGTTGACTTTGGGCTAAAAAGACTAGTAACATGTAGCTCCAAAGATAGTACTGAAGCTCGTGAAATTTTACAAATGTGATATTAAAAGTACCACAACATTGATTAAAGTTTATCCGCGTCACAAAAACGGCATATTTTGTTATACAATTTTTCAACATGCCATTCTTATAATCAACTATCTAATTTTCACAAAAAAGTACTTTATCAGTGGTAAGTTAGTGGTTTCGATCGAAAGAAAGAGTAATGGGTAAAAAGACTAGGAAACAGGCAGTTAAGGTGGATTGGGAAAAGAAAAATGGCTACTTTTCAGGGATTACTTAGGACACTGGGCCAGCCCAATGCGCTCCCAAATGGGCGCAGTTAGAGCTGCCCAAAGTTTCTAATAATGAAGCCCAATGTTAGACCAACGAGGTCCAAAGCGCACCCAGTTGGAGGCGAGTAGGTCGAGTTGCTTGGACGAGGAAGCGATAACATCCACAGTGGACTTGTTCGACTTATAGGCAAACTGTAAGGGACTGCCAAGAGAGTTTATAGAAGAATTCAAACATTTGAAAATGGCACGCTTTGTAAGTTTAGAACAAAGTGAAGTCACAGCAGTGGAACGAAGGCACTTGGCCGTGATACCAGAACTGCAAGGTTTAAGTAAGGGGCCAATAGTGACTGGCCTCCAGCAGTGTGGAATAGAATACGGGCACAAAGATTTGTTTAGGAGGGGAGAAAATATATCGGTCAGGGCAACAGGACCATGTCTCAAAGGCGGTGAGCATAGGTTATCGAGGACAAAACCTGAGATTATTTTAGAGGCACGAAGAGGATTAAATAATTCTCCCGCAGAAAACGGGGTTGTGTATTCACAATCTTCTAGGATGAATGGAGTCGGAGAGTCATTTGATGGGTGAATGAATGCACCGTTGACACTGCCAACATCCGCAGCAAACTTCACCTGTTTCGTTCAATTTCCACACAGAGGCCAAATGCCGTGCAATATCCGGTTACTGTTAAGGCTAAAGAAGAATTTATTAAGACACAGAGAGCCAATGCGTCTAGCTTTTTTCTTCTTTCAAAAGATAAATATATCTTACTCTCGAAATATCATGGGCTTTGTAGAAATATTCCCGCTGTATTCTGAAAGGTTTCAGCACAAAAGGAGTGGCACAACCGTTACAGAGAAATGAGATTCCCAAGGGCGACACGTCGAACAATAAACTTACCCCCACGAAAATTTGAACACTTCCATTTAGAGACGTTTAGAAGGCAGACCAGGAGGATGTATGAAAAGGGATTTCTGTAGGAGAAAAATAATGTCACATGAAAACTTTCGGAGATACCCAGGCAGCACACAGGGACACTCGACCATCACCTGAGTGTCTCCTAGAGGACGGTAGCAGGAAATCGGTGCAATATCCCCAAAAACAATCGAAACCTCTATAAAAACCGGAGAATCCGTCATAAATGCAAAAAATTTCGAACGAGAATCTCTGTTAAGCCATATTTCTGAATATTTAATAGCTTGGTCCCCACTGGATTTAGATACAGAAATCTCCGGAATCGTGAATGTATGAGAATTCCGGACCTAATATTCCATGTTAACAAGCCGTAATAAGAAAAAATTTTGACATTTACTGTCCATTTTACTGTGTATTACAAATTTGGATGTTCCATTTGTTTTAATGCATTCCTGTCATGGTGGCCAGTTTTCGGTGGTGGTTGTTCGCTATCGCCTCTCAGGCTACGCTGTTAAACATTGCACTGCGTTTGGTCGGTTTCCAATGTTCTTCGGAGGGTAAATCCCATTCATTTTCGTTTATCCCTTCATCTTTAGATGGAAAAGACCCCAAAATGGCTTGGCTGTTCCAGAACTACAGTATGGAGGCGCAAGAAGCAGATCACAGTTTGCAGGGTTAATCGGGGCGATTTCAACTCATCCCTCGTATGGGATGATGGTGTAAAAAGTTAGCTGCATTGAAGTTCGTTACAAATTCCCATGCACTTGTTCCGTTTCAACGAACAACGAGTCCCATGATTTAATTGATGACATCGACAGTCCTGAAAAACTGAAGGTCTCATCGGCAGCAGTTGAGGAGCAACAAATCACAGCTGCTACAAACTCTACCGCTGTTAGGTGATGCACACTGAATTTCTAAATGTGGGTAGTTGTTAGTACGCGAGGAGGGATAACACGTGCATACCAGAGGAGTGGGAGTCAAGTTATTTGGCTGTGACCACCTTCACGAAAAGTTAGCCTCATAGTGATCAGCAGTGTACGCAATAGAATCATCATTGATGGATGGATAAGTAAAATTTACAACACCGAGCGAAATGATAACTGCCCTCATAGAAGGTAACTGAATTATTAAACCTATACTTTCCAGCTGTTCCTTCGGTCAAAGATGTTGTGAGGCAGGCCGCTATACAAATGAAATCATCAATGACCGACTTGGGGATTTTATTACGAGCTCTGAGTAAGTTAAAGCTTGACTTGCAATTAGATCCGAGGTCGTTGCTGGGGACGCCAAGGAGAATCCAAAAGAAAAACGTTTTCGCCGGCAGATAAGTGCATTTTTGACTTAGTGAAACTTTGCAACGAGCTCTGGAGTGTAGACCTGTCACAGCCTGCTGCTGCGTTTATATCCAGTTGCACACTGACGGCATGAGCTTGTTTCGTGGCTCATCGCACCTGTTGTGGTCATTATTGTGTCGTTTCTTGGACCCCACGTCGCGAGTATTTATCTTTGGTCTATATTGTGGAATGTCCAAGCCTACTGACGTGCATTGATATTTGGAGGACCTGATACAGGAATTGGCATCATTATTATCCGATGGTATCATTATTCGTGGGAGTGGTTTTCATTGCAGAATCGGTTTGCAGAGTGTTGTGGCAGATAATCCAGCCAAGGCAATGCCTAAGCAGTTTAAGCCTCATTCTGGGTTGTACAGCTGTCACAGATGACCACAACGCGGCTATTGCGTCCAGCGCCGTCTCATTTTCCCATCAACCACAGGAACGCTGCGCAATGACGTTGACTTTCGAAATCGTCGCCAAGGTAGTCATCATACTGGTAGTTCCCCTTTCTAAGTAATACCGGTGGATATGATAGTCCTGTTTCTCAATGGAACGGAGTCAAATGTAAGCAACTGCTGATGTCAGCTATTTTTGGTGTCCATTAGTCACCACGTACGTATTTACCTATTTTGATGACGTGTTCATATCCCAAGCCATAAGTCATTCCATTATACCAGCAACATCAACCCCTATTCTAGACACTCGGGGGCACTTTGTACAGTACGTGCATGTTTAAAATAGATTGTCACCCTTTCTACATTTAAAAAAACGGAAACAGTAACGGAGGTTAAAAAAATGCAACGGATCGAGTTACGGAACATATTACTTATGGAAAAACTTTGGTGTGTATGTCCAACTTCGGATGTTACGTTCATTATTTGAAGCTATGATCAATGATCCTACCACTCGGGTTGTGGAACTGCAGAAAACGATGGAGGAAGTGAAATCTAAACTGTTCGAATTTGAACATGTTGCCGGTGCATCGTTGCAGTTCATGCAGTGCGCTATTCCCGTGCGTTTCGCGCAGGAGTTCAAGAGGTTGAATGAAAAACTGGAAGATGAAACTTTCTACGAATAAGTGGCAGCCTATGTTGTTCACAACTTTCTGACTAGCAGTTGCATTTCCTTGTTGCAATAGGAACGCGAAAAGTTGAGGATTGTGTACGTCAGATAATGCGTACAATGATCTCCGACTGCTTTTCGCACAAATTGAACAGGCGCAGTTTTCACGGGCGTCAATAATTTGACAATACAAGAGTCTGTAAAATAACTGCCGTTCTGTGTTATTCTATCCTGTATTTTTAGACGCTTAACTGAAGCACAATTTTCCCGGAGATATAACACTTTTCATAAACGAAAAGATCCAACGTTGGATTCAAAGGTGCAGACCGATTGAGGTTATTAGCACTGATTCACCATTTTAGGACGTGGCCGTCCAGACCGAAAGTGTTGAGGTCAGTTTTGACTTGGTCATCGTTAATATATTACGTATTGCTGGACCCTCTCATAAGCCGATTTCTAACGTTGAAAATTATAACGACATTTCGTACTGCGTCGATTCAACAAGTATTACATTTCCTTTGTTCCAGGTACTGCAAAGTACTCAAAAATGACCCATGGTTGGATGACGACTGTTCGCTGACGAGCCCAGTGCACGAAGATTTACCAATAGCTAAGTAGTAATTATCACCCGTAAAACCTGTATTTTATTTGAACTCCGGGATTTAATTCCGCTAAATGTATGCGGAATTATGATTAGGTTTATTGTAAGATGGTCGTGCTTATGAGCCAGCGCTGAACTTCGGCTATTCCGTAGATTACCAGTATATTATTCAGCGTGTACGTATTTCGGTGTTGAAGTTAGTGTAACGAATTTAATGGGATCAGAGGAGTCCGCTTCGATAAGCTTCCGTGACCGTCACCTGAGAGTCCACTGACCGTCACCTGAATGTCCCTTTTTGTTTCAGAAGGGACACTCAGGTGGCTTTCATGCTGCTTGGGCGGATTTTTGCTTCTCTGGTATGCCTGAAAGAGTAAAATATAGACCGGGATTATATCTTAAGCCCCAGCAAACGCAGACAGTGGTAACTGGTTTGGACGGGTGCACGCCACTTTAGGGGGAGTGAATCAGGCTGGTTGGTGATAATCCTGACTAAAACAGAGTTGCCTCCATTCCAGTATCATTCGGCTGTGAAACCAACCTTCAAAAAGGTAAACAGTGATGACCAAAAGGTCGAAAACCCACCAGCATTTTCCATTACGCTGTGTTATTCAACGATGAGATTTCACCAGATTTACCTGTGGTTGGAGAAACAAAAGAATATTTAAGTCAAACGCAATGGTAGGTTGACTGGGAGCATGATTCAAATAGTCTACAACGACGTGCTACTTGTCATCTAACAAGAAAGCAAGGCAAAGTAAAAGGATTCGTAGGAAGATGGAACAGGATTCTGTGTGGAATACGGAGCTGCTTATAAGTCTTTTATGATAGTGTTCCTACAGCGAAAAAATTAAGGATGGCACTGCATGACTAAACGATCAATACCGCTAACTGTGTATGAATCGATGGCTTCAGACTTGCCACATCAGGCGGAGGTGACATGTCGCCATCTTGCCTCCAGTCTTCTTGATGGCGAAACTCTTGTCCTGTTGGAACAGTTTGAAGCTATTTGTTGGCACGACTGATTCAACGATACTTGGGTTTAGCCACAATTCCTGTATACAGGCCTCACAAGTACGAACATGAATTCCAGAGGGAAGAACAAGGATTGGATCCGACAGTTTCGAGAACACAGGACATATGCTGGTACTGAACAAAGACGGGATGTAAATCTTTGCTGGATGGGTGCAATTAAGAGCATCCTGGCAGCCAGCTGGGAAGCGTTTTTTGAATCAAAGTGTAATTCTTTTGGCATGCGTACTTTGACTTGTTGCTGCTTTTAGTTGGCCGTTGCTGAAAGACCCTCTCGCACCAAATGCTTGACTCGGGAAGCATCTATTAGGGGCTCTAGTACGTGCTGATCGTCCGCCATCCGTAGTTCGGTAACGACGGACACGGTGTTCTCATTGAAAAATTCTACGACGACAAAAGCCTGAAAATGCAAAGGTAATAACCACTCCCAAGGACTTACTAGGGTGATAGGCGCCATCCGTGGACGATGGGGTAAAATCCGCGTGCTGTCGTTAAGGTGATAATAGATCTTTGCATCTTATGGCATTCACGCTGCTCGAAAGAACATCTTCTTACGTCTCTTCACAAGTTTGACGAAGGTATGAGGTGCGTGAAGAAATTGGACGTCCGCCGTTAAATTGTGCATTGGAGGGTATGCTGGTCAATACGCACAACTTTGACAGGCTCTTTTCTTGGTAGAACACATTTGTTTGATGGTTCGGTGGCATACACCGTGTCCCGTAGCTGGAAGGTATGTTCACGCAGGCCGCTTCTGATAACCGCACAGGCCGAGGAATCATCCCTTAAAGGAATGTCAGCTTGCATTTTTGCTTCCGCTATGCTTTCCGCTGTATGCTGAAAAATCTGTTCCGCGAAGGTGTTTCTGCTGGCGACATACTGACTTATCTTTTGCATGTAGGATTCAGATGGAAGCGCCGGAAGCTGATCCAATGAACCATGAATCCGTGCATCTTCACAAATGTGTACCCAAGCATGAACTTTGAATATTGCTTCCGTTTCACCGTAAAGCTTGACAAACTCCTGAACCATCAATTCTGAGTAAGTTTCGGTGAAGTCATTATGGTGATGGCTTCCTTTCCTGCTACAGAATATGTACGTGAACGCTGAGAAGCTCAACAAAACTGGCGTAACTGTCAGCTGGAGGGATATCTTTCGGAACATCTGGCCCAGTGTTCAGCAGAAACTTCCTGAACTCGGAGGCTTTCCATTATTCCAAGCCCCCAGATAGCGGCAAACACGAGGAAATTCACAGGTTACGCATCGCCGAACTAAGGCGCAATGTTGATTGACGCGATACAATGCTTGGGCAGACAGCGGAACCCTCCTTGGTTCACGAAACTTGCACCGTAGGCCCAGCATTCTCTTCAGCCGTCTTAAACATAACTTATGCACGTAGTCGGTTAGGAACTTTGATACCATGTCAAAGGTCAACCTTCAAGACGGTGAATTTCCTGTAAGGCATTCTTCCTGCCTCCTGGACCGGAGGTCAACGTCAGTCCTTCTCCTTGCCTTGTACCCCAATGACACTGACCGCCGGAAAACACTACTACCTTGCTTTGTGCATCGAGGGCAACTATGGTAGCCGCTATGGTTTGTAATTTGCTTAATCATTGCTCTGGCTGGGGCATCAGATATGACGCTGGATAGCACCACACAGTAATAATTACCAGTTTCTCGTATATGAGTCCCAGTAGTTATCAAAGTTTTCAATTGCTGGATGCAGTCTTCTATATGTTTCCCTACATAGGCAGGATTTTCATTCCGCATTAAAGACCAACCATGAAAACTAGGGATAAGGGATGAAGCTCGCTGGTCAGTATAGGCCACTGCTGCTGCGATTATCCGCGAAATAAAGTGAGCCCGTATACGTGCAACCGAATGACAATCCTAGTTATGTCGTTCAACGGCACGGAAGATAGTGCACGCTGTATGCGCTCACGTAGTCCAAAGTGTACGTAATTTCCACTGCCAACACACTTCTTCGGGGTTTGAATTGGCGGACCCAACAAAGTACGTGGATCTATGGGCAACTCTTGATGAATCTGCCCATATGTGCGAATCATGTTTCTACCATTCGCAATTGAAGGACGCATTTGTATTGCTGCTTGTCCAGGGACGGAAAGTGCTGACAGTTCCGGAATAAAGTCCAAAGTATGGGTCGGAGTAAGTTTAAGTGAGAACATATCATTGGGATTCATGTTCTTCACAGGTTGGTTGGCTGATTCGATTTCTGGAATGTCATCCTAAGGTTTGTATCACATAAGACCAAAATAATCACCCTCAGCGCGAAAGGTCAGTACCAAGCTGTACTCACCTAAAGTGTCACCTTGGGCAGATGAAATACTCCGATGTTGTGCAGTATTGTTCGTGCTATGTCACCTACTTTCAATCTCATTTAAAGTTGAACCACAGTGGAAGGCTCGTGGCAAGTACTGGGGGTTCCATTTCTGCAGGAAGACCAACGGCGTGGAAAGCATTTTTAGATACTGGTCCGATGACTTAAGATGAGGATGGAACTTCATATTTATCTGCCTCATGTGGATCTGTTGAACATGAAGAACATGAAGAGATGAAAGAAATGAATGGGAGTACACCGGGGAACCTTGGTGAATATGAGGAGAACGGCTCTATATGAAGACGATGATGGCCCGGAATGACGGATATTCCCGGTCTCAATAAACGGAGTGCTTCATGAAACGGGAAGATATGAACAAACTGTGTGGAAGTGGACTAGGAAACGTTGATGAATGTGGAGGGAACAGCAATTCATATAAAAGGTGCGTTTAGGTTCAGGATCAATAACCCGTATCATTCAGAAAAAAAGGGAACGCAACTTGAAGGCCTTGAATTGGTGAAGAATCAATTTCAAGCTGGATAACGATCGAAAGAAAAATGAAATCTTGCAAGAGAAAACGGAGTGAAAAACCTCCGCGTAGGCTCGAGCCTTATTGTTCTGTTACGCTGACAAAAATAAATCGACTCATTGATTCTCTGTGATATTCGGCGTCATTATTGGGAACCACGGATGGAAGGGGATAAGTGGACTTGCGTTCGGATGGCGTATCGAAATTTAATGAGTAAAAAATTCCTGTGTTGGGTATTCTGGCTCTGTCATTGGATTGTTTCACATGAGACCAAGGTGATGTGCAGCATTCCGTGGGTATGGCTCATCAGGCGGAGTAAGGGAAGTGTCAATCAATCAGTAGAAGGTAGCTTGTAAACTGTTACTTGTGAGGACTCCAGCAGCGACATCAGTAGTAGAGGTGTTGCGTTAGAAGATGCCTATCAATCTACTGGTAAGCAGTTGGGAGTGTTTCAGGTCGTGTGGCTCAACTGCAATCCCGTTTGGTATAAAAGATTCCATTTAGGTCTCTGTCGGTACGGGTCAAGGTGTGGACATTGGTCACCGAAAGTGGAGCCCGAGAGAGTGGGCGACGACAAACCTGAAATAAATGATGTAAGCAGTCTGGACGTGGTTCCAGCTGTGAGTTATGATGATAAATGGCGACAGTTAATAATGAACTGGTTGGGTTTATATGAACGGTCGGTGGCACATTTCATATTTTGGTCTGGGTTTTAATTCGAGAGTTTAAGTAAAGTAGGGTTGCTGGGGGTTGATAAGTACTACTACAGGCTTGCAAGATAGCGTAAACCGGGTGGGCTGCTGCGTCTGCATTTCAGAGGATAAATGGTTTGCACGCAATTAGAAGTTCTGAGAGCAATCAAGTAAGAATGCAGAAAGAACCACTAGGGAGTCGGTGGTGATGGGTTAGAGAAGATTGTTATCATGCAGAGAAACGTGGACGTACGTTCGTCTGTGCTCCTACTCGGTAGTGCCGGCCTACTGAGATTTAATTTGAATGTGAGCAGGGAAATCTCATGACTTGGTGGTCGCTTGAATACCATATTTGCTATAAGAGTGAGGAGAGATAGTTAGTAGGGAATGGAAAATATGAACAGTTCTCCGTGTTCATTTTTGTAGACTCGAGTGAGGCAGGTGTTGGTCATCTGTTGCCTCCATATGTTATCCATGTCAGTGGGCTTTAAGTCCAGTCTGCGATAGTGATTGCAGTTGGCAGGAGGCCGTTGCTACTGTTAGGTAGGGTTGTAAACCTAGGAAATCGAGAAGGCCGCTTTCTAAGAAAGATGACGGAAGATGGAGGGGTATGGATGGAAAAGGTGACCGGTTTCCACTATGTTCTTTTCTCTATTTCTCCTTTTCCGGGCTTCACCGCGGTTGCCGTTATTCGTCAGGTACGTCTACACGCTGTCCAGGTCAATGGATTGGAAGTCAGGGCTATGGTAGCGATTGTATTTGACGTCAACAAGCATGCTAGGTGCGCTTAGGGAGGGTATGGGGTGGTTGAAAATTAGAGCGGGGGGTGGGTAAAAGTATGTGGAGAGTCCAGTGCACTGTCACCCCAGTCAGTCTCGTGCGTGAAAACCAAAAGCTTTTCGAGCGAACAAGGGCGATGTGGAATTTCCTCTTTCGCAGGGTCAGGCCTGAGCTGATGGGAGACATACCCATAGATGAAGGTTGCCCAATTCCTTCACAGCCCGACGTCAGTGGTATTTGGAGATCGAATCGATCCCACGAGGACTTTTTTTGTTTCTACTGTTCTTTTTTCCAGGTTTCTTTTCTTTCTTTTTTTGTTTCCTAACAGAGGGCTGGTTGAGCCCATATAGGAACTTTCCATAGCCCCTCCGCCCGATCGTAATTGTATGCCTAATTACCTTTTTTCGCAACTGCTGGGGGTCATCTGTCTTCCCCACGTTCGGACGACGCTATGGTATGGGTGGCGTTGACATCAGGGGTTTCGCTAGCATGGGCTGGGAAAATGCAGAGTGGGACTATGCAAACACACGGAGTAGGACAACGAACGTTGTAAAGCACAAGCTGGCATACGTGTATCAGTCTCATACAGCGCCAGACCATGCCTAAGACCATCAGAGACCATTCCGGGCTAGCTGGTGTAGATGAGTTTACCTCAGCTGATGGGAAATAGTGTGATGTATAAGAGGGAATATGATAGTAGTTGGTGGATGGTAGATACAGAGGTGAAACGAGAGGACAGGCCACCAAGTAGGTACTAGCAGGTGGGCCTCTGGGATAAGAGATTCTGAAATGAGATGATTAAAAAAGGCAAAATGAGGCCGGATATAAAACCCGGGCCGGTGGTGGCAGCCAAAATGAACGGTAAAGGAGTGAAAGATCAAGTAAGGTGGTAGACGGCGGAACTCAGTGTCCTAGGATCCAAAGCCACATACCTATTTGCTGCAGAGACATCTAAGGCTGAGGAACTTTGGTTGGCCATAGAACACGAACATTGTCTAAAATTTGGAGAACCGGCAAGCATTAAACTAGGTATAGTTACAAAATCAGCAAACTGTAGCTACCGTAGTATAGATTGTATGCTATATAACGTAAAAAGAAATAGTTGTCCTGGCGTTTGTCATCGGGCGAGAAATGAAAGTTCTGGTGCAATAATCCTAGTAATCGAACCCGTTTTCGTAGGCCGCCTCTTCGGTGACGGTCTGGCCGGTAAGAAGGATCACATTGGGAACAGCCAAGAAGTGATCCAGCGAGCCTCTGAACTGGGAAGTTGAGAGACTCTCGCGGATGTTTGGTGGGAGTTTATTCCATAACTTTGTGTATTTTGTAAGGAAGAAGTTACATCTTAACGCTAATTTTGATCTAGGAATAGAGAGCTGGCATGACCGATGGCGTAGGGCGAAATTCATGGAGGGAGTGAGACGAATGGTTTCAGTACATGAAAAGGCTGTACAGTGGTACAGCTTAAACAGGAAGCATAAATTGAGTTTCATGCGACGCAGCCATAGAGGGTCAAGACTGAGTAGGATGCATCGATCCTTGTAATACAAACTGGAGGAAAATCCCACTAATTGTTTGGTGAACTGACGTTGCACTATTGAAGGTCTACAATCTTTCCATCAGGTTTGGCATATTTCCTTCACAACGGAAGACTACGGTCATCATCTCAATCCATAAGAAAGGACCAATACATGACTCCTCAAATTACCGCCCTATCAACCACACTCCAGTTGCTTCTAGGTTGGTGGAACGCCCCATCAAACAGCGGATGTCCGACTTCCTATTGTCCCATAACATCATCCATAGTGGGCAGCATGGCTTCTTAAAGTCAAGTTCATGCACCACTTGCCAGTACGACTTTTTTTAACCTCATAACGGCGGCCGCCGACAACAGTAAATCCATTATCATTACATACCTTGATATGACAAAGGCGTTTCACCGCGTCCCTCACGCTTTATTACTAACCAAACTCAAAGCTCACGGATTTTCCGGTTCGCTTTTGTCGTGGTTAACATCATACCTATCGAATCGCTCACAAGTGGTTTCCATCGATGGGGGTTTCTCACAGCCTGCTTCAGTCATCAGTGGAGTTATACAAGGCAGTGTGCTCGGTCCTTTACTTCTTCTCATCTATATAAATGATATATTTCCCACCTTGCACCATGGAACCCCATTCCTTTTCGCTGATGACGTTAAGATTGTCTATGAGTTTCCTCGTCAGAACCTCACCATTATGCTGGATAAAATTTCTAGTGACCTAAAGCGACTCGGGGATTGGTGCAATTCATGCAATATGGACTTCTCGACCTCCAAGAGCTGCTACACAACCTTCAGATGTCAACTGGCCCCCGGAACCCTGATTATCCACTACCTACCAAACAATTAGTGGGATTTTCCTCCAGTTTGTATTACAAGGATCGATGCATCCTACTCAGTCTTGACCCTCTATGGCTGCGTCGCATGAAACTCAATTTATGCTTCCTGTTTAAGCTGTACCACTGTACAGCCTTTTCATGTACTGAAACCATTCGTCTCACTCCCTCCATGAATTTCGCCCTACGCCATCGGTCATGCCAGCTCTCTATTCCTAGATCAAAATTAGCGTTAAGATGTAACTTCTTCCTTACAAAATACACAAAGTTATGGAATAAACTCCCACCAAACATCCGCGAGAGTCTCTCAACTTCCCAGTTCAGAGGCTCGCTGGATCACTTCTTGGCTGTTCCCAATGTGATCCTTCTTACCGGCCAGACCGTCACCGAAGAGGCGGCCTACGAAAACGGGTTCGATTACTAGGATTATTGCACCAGAACTTTCATTTCTCGCCCGATGACAAACGCCAGGACAACTATTTCTTTTTACGTTATATAGCATACAATCTATACTACGGTAGCTACAGTTTGCTGATTTTGTAACTATACCTAGTTTAATGCTTGCCGGTTCTCCAAATTTTAGACAATGTTCGTGTTCTATGGCCAACCAAAGTTCCTCAGCCTTAGATGTCTCTGCAGCAAATAGGTATGTGGCTTTGGATCCTAGGACACTGAGTTCCGCCGTCTACCACCTTACTTGATCTTTCACTCCTTTACCGTTCATTTTGGCTGCCACCACCGGCCCGGGTTTTATATCCGGCCTCATTTTGCCTTTTTTAATCATCTCATTTCAGAATCTCTTATCCCAGAGGCCCACCTGCTAGTACCTACTTGGTGGCCTGTCCTCTCGTTTCACCTCTGTATCTACCATCCACCAACTACTATCATATTCCCTCTTATACATCACACTATTTCCCATCAGCTGAGGTAAACTCATCTACACCAGCTAGCCCGGAATGGTCTCTGATGGTCTTAGGCATGGTCTGGCGCTGTATGAGACTGATACACGTATGCCAGCTTGTGCTTTACAACGTTCGTTGTCCTACTCCGTGTGTTTGCATAGTCCCACTCTGCATTTTCCCAGCCCATGCTAGCGAAACCCCTGATGTCAACGCCACCCATACCATAGCGTCGTCCGAACGTGGGGAAGACAGATGACCCCCAGCAGTTGCGAAAAAAGGTAATTAGGCATACAATTACGATCGGGCGGAGGGGCTATGGAAAGTTCCTATATGGGCTCAACCAGCCCTCTGTTAGGAAACAAAAAAAGAAAGAAAAGAAATCTGGAAAAAAGAACAGTAGAAACAAAAAAAGTCCTCGTGGGATCGATTCGATCTCCAAATACCACTGACGTCGGGCTGTGAAGGAATTGGGCAACCTTCATCTATGGGTATGTCTCCCATCAGCTCAGGCCTGACCCTGCGAAAGAGGAAATTCCACATCGCCCTTGTTCGCTCGAAAAGCTTTTGGTTTTCACGCACGAGACTGACTGGGGTGACAGTGCACTGGACTCTCCACATACTTTTACCCACCCCCCGCTCTAATTTTCAACCACCCCATACCCTCCCTAAGCGCACCTAGCATGCTTGTTGACGTCAAATACAATCGCTACCATAGCCCTGACTTCCAATCCATTGACCTGGACAGCGTGTAGACGTACCTGACGAATAACGGCAACCGCGGTGAAGCCCGGAAAAGGAGAAATAGAGAAAAGAACATAGTGGAAACCGGTCACCTTTTCCATCCATACCCCTCCATCTTCCGTCATCTTTCTTAGAAAGCGGCCTTCTCGATTTCCTAGGTTTACAACCCTACCTAACAGTAGCAACGGCCTCCTGCCAACTGCAATCACTATCGCAGACTGGACTTAAAGCCCACTGACATGGATAACATATGGAGGCAACAGATGACCAACACCTGCCTCACTCGAGTCTACAAAAATGAACACGGAGAACTGTTCATATTTTCCATTCCCTACTAACTATCTCTCCTCACTCTTATAGCAAATATGGTATTCAAGCGACCACCAAGTCATGAGATTTCCCTGCTCACATTCAAATTAAATCTCAGTAGGCCGGCACTACCGAGTAGGAGCACAGACGAACGTACGTCCACGTTTCTCTGCATGATAACAATCTTCTCTAACCCATCACCACCGACTCCCTAGTGGTTCTTTCTGCATTCTTACTTGATTGCTCTCAGAACTTCTAATTGCGTGCAAACCATTTATCCTCTGAAATGCAGACGCAGCAGCCCACCCGGTTTACGCTATCTTGCAAGCCTGTAGTAGTACTTATCAACCCCCAGCAACCCTACTTTACTTAAACTCTCGAATTAAAACCCAGACCAAAATATGAAATGTGCCACCGACCGTTCATATAAACCCAACCAGTTCATTATTAACTGTCGCCATTTATCATCATAACTCACAGCTGGAACCACGTCCAGACTGCTTACATCATTTATTTCAGGTTTGTCGTCGCCCACTCTCTCGGGCTCCACTTTCGGTGACCAATGTCCACACCTTGACCCGTACCGACAGAGACCTAAATGGAATCTTTTATACCAAACGGGATTGCAGTTGAGCCACACGACCTGAAACACTCCCAACTGCTTACCAGTAGATTGATAGGCATCTTCTAACGCAACACCTCTACTACTGATGTCGCTGCTGGAGTCCTCACAAGTAACAGTTTACAAGCTACCTTCTACTGATTGATTGACACTTCCCTTACTCCGCCTGATGAGCCATACCCACGGAATGCTGCACATCACCTTGGTCTCATGTGAAACAATCCAATGACAGAGCCAGAATACCCAACACAGGAATTTTTTACTCATTAAATTTCGATACGCCATCCGAACGCAAGTCCACTTATCCCCTTCCATCCGTGGTTCCCAATAATGACGCCGAATATCACAGAGAATCAATGAGTCGATTTATTTTTGTCAGCGTAACAGAACAATAAGGCTCGAGCCTACGCGGAGGTTTTTCACTCCGTTTTCTCTTGCAAGATTTCATTTTTCTTTCGATCGTTATCCAGCTTGAAATTGATTCTTCACCAATTCAAGGCCTTCAAGTTGCGTTCCCTTTTTTTCTGAATGATACGGGTTATTGATCCTGAACCTAAACGCACCTTTTATATGAATTGCTGTTCCCTCCACATTCATCAACGTTTCCTAGTCCACTTCCACACAGTTTGTTCATATCTTCCCGTTTCATGAAGCACTCCGTTTATTGAGACCGGGAATATCCGTCATTCCGGGCCATCATCGTCTTCATATAGAGCCGTTCTCCTCATATTCACCAAGGTTCCCCGGTGTACTCCCATTCATTTCTTTCATCTCCTCATGTTCATAACTGATTCCTTTCATAGGACCCCAACGGGCCTCCGTTATCCACGGATTGCATTATGTTGGTTTATAACACATTCTTAGCGCTATATCTTCACGAAGTATTTTGCATTCCTGCCTGCTATCACCAACCAACCCAGATTCGACCCAGACCGTACTTGCCGCGCAAAGCGTTACTACTTCAGTTCAGTTCAGTTCAGTTTGCACAGGACTTGGTGTGGCTAGAGCCAATCGTGTGTCCAGATAGTTGTGTTGTCGGCGCGTTTCCGTAGCTCCCAACACTGCGTGATTTTCTTTTTCTGAAAGGCAGAAATTTTGTGCAGTATCAGCCCTGGCAGAATAAGGTGGAAACAATAAGTAAATTGCATCCGACCCTAAAAGCTGCTTAACATAACTCGGGGTATACTGCCACCCAACATAGGTCTACTGCTTTCTTAAAGGCCTTCACTGTTGTGGTATTTATGACCTCTTCCGGGAGCTTATTCCAATAGGGTACCACTCTATTTGAGAAGTACTTCGCCCTAATTTGGAGCCTCGAATGTTTCCTTTGTAATCTAAGGCTATGCCCCCTTGTGCTTCTCTCGGGGATCAGCGAAAAAAGGTCTTCTCGACTTATTCCTGACAGTCCTTTCATTACCTTGAAGGTTTCTATCAAATCCCCGCGAATGCGCCGTCTTTCCATCGAGAATAGGTCTAGGGCACGGAGACGCTCTGTGTAGTTAAACCCCCTTTGCCCAGCCACCATTCTAGTGGCTAGCCCTTGCACTTTCTCCAGACAGTCGATATCTTTCTGGTAGTACGGTGCCCAGGCCTGCACGCAGTACTCCATATGCGGCCTAACTATGGCCTGATATATCGGAACGAATATCTCCGGATCTCTACACGACATAATGTATCTAACTCGAAAGAGTTCCCTCCTGGCCGTATTGGCTGCTGAGGTGCACTGCTTTGACGGCTTAAAGCTGTTGTCCATTATAACGCCCAAGTCTTTGACCTGCGAGACCACTTGCAACGAACCCACACTATTCTCACTAGCCCCTGTATTTGTGGTCAAGCATTGACACTTGGTGAGGTTTAGTGGAAGGTCCCATTTCCGTGCCCAGTTTTGTACTGCTAACACGTCAAGTTCTATATCTACTCCAGCTATCTTGACGTCATCGGCAAACATAAAGGTGGGGTTTGTAAGCCCACGTGCTAGGTCGTTGATGAAGATGAGGAAGAGCAGAGGGCCGAGCACCGAGCCCTGTGGCACCCCACTTGTTACACCTTCCGGTTTTGAAACATGGCTCCCCACCTTAACACTAAAGGTTCGCCCTGCTAAGAAACTACTTATCCATTGTCTTGCCTTTCCAACAATTCCCATGGACTGCAGTTTGACGTCCAGAAATCTGTGGTTCACGGAATCAAATGCCTTGCTGAAGTCCAAGCAACAGACCGCAATCGATTGCCCTTCGTCCAGACGCTTGGTTACCTCATCGAGGAACAGCAGGAGATTCGTCAGACAGGATCGCCCTGCCACAAACCCATGCTGAGCATTTGATATGAGGTTGTGTTGAACCAAATGCCTAGAGATCTGCTTCCTGACTATTCGCTCCAGGCACTTACACAGTACTGAAGTCAAGCTAACCGGCCGGTAATTTTCCGCCTTTTGCCGGGGTCCACTCTTGTAAATGCCTACCACTGTTGCTCTCCTCCAGTCTCCCGGCACAATTCCCTCTCTAAGTGACGTTTCATACAGCTTCGTCACCGGAGCCTTCAGGACCTCGGCCAGAGGCTGAACGATTGCTGGATGAATCCCGTCTGGACCTGCTGCTTTGTTTCTATTCAAAGTTTGCAACTCCGCGTACACTTCTTCTTCTCCTACAGTAAGTTCGGGTATTGGAGGAGCCTGTGGGCCCTCCATTCTTTCCTCCAAACTGTTTTCTGGTCGATATATGGTCTTAAAGAATTCCAAGAGCATGTCAGCCTTGTCTTCGTCGTTTAGAGCTAGTCGTCCCTGTGCTCCTTCCAAGGTTGCTACGCTCTCTCTCTCTCATACGTTTGTGAGATTGCACGTAGGCGTAGAATCGCTTTGGGTTTGTGCGGACCGACGCCGCTAACCGACGCTCGAAAGCATATTTCTCCACTCTTTGGATCTCTTGAGCCCTGTTCCTAGCCATCTTATAGCTATTCCATGCCCCCTGAGTTCTGTACAGCTTGTACGCCGCCCATCGTTTCCTTCGAATAACTATGGCCTTGCGGACCTTTGACTTCCACCATGGGGGTAGACTTCTACTGCTTGCCACCATCAGGGGTGCGAACTCATCTGTAAGTTCGAGTAGCCCCATCTTGATGGTCTCCCAACGTTCCTCTACGGAGGCACTTGTGTGTCTCGGTGTCCACTGAATTTCCTCCGCCGCCCTCTTTAGTTCACCTACGTTGATTCTCCCATAGCGCCGACGTAACATGATTTCCTTCGGCGCCTTGCTTAGTCTTGGTGTGACCCTTAGGACTACATGATCACTTTTTCCAAGTGGCTCTTCCCACTTAATTCCCTTAACGTCCTGATGGTGCCGCGTTATGATTAAGTCAAGGAGAGACGGGTGCTGTCCACCTCTGTGTCTAGTGGCCTGTGTCACATGCTGCGTAAGTGCATGTAACTGGACCCACTGCAAAAATTTGTCGCCCGTAGATCCCCTCGGCCGATTAAAACAAACTCTAGCTATATTATTTTGCTTCTGACGATTTTGACTCGCTTCCTTTAAATTCGTGTAAAGTTCATTGTTTTGAGTATCGTTGCACACCATGATCATGCACTTGCGCGTGCTCCCCGACAATGGTCGAGAAATATACCATTATTATTATTATTATTAAATAGTATTGGGAAAAGGGAGGACAGCGGTCAGGTTGTTGACCCGCAGTAGGTGAGGGCGGAGAAATTACCAAAAGAAAAGGAAACGCCCAGAGCAAAGTGAGGCCTCTTCATGTGGATGCGAATGTGCTGGTTTTCCATGGGGTCATGCGTAATCAGATACATACGCTTGCTAGGTGGAATGGGTCCTAAAGCACCTTGAGCGAATACCCTGATCGGTGAGTATTGGTTATTAAAGGATGGTAATCTGCGCGGTAGGACTCGAGTAACGGAGGATTGCAAGAAAAAGGACGATGTGACCACTGAGTTATAGCCTGGGACAAGAGAACTAAGTGAAGGTGAGCACCTATCATTAAAGGAATAACGGTTTACTAAGGGAATTAGTGTCAGTAAGAATTTTGGTTTTGTAACTGAGTCTATCTGGTAGCAGACTTTGGACAACACTTTTAGTGCTTGGGCTCGAGGGGGATAGAAAAAGTAAACTTGTGGATAATAGATTATAAATGTGCAATGATTTTGTTCCTCGTTCCGACAACCAATACGGGTGAGGCTTTGCCCACATCTGTTAAGCGTAGGCGTATCAACTCCGGGGTGTCGTCAGAGCAGAGGTTGCAAGATGTAACTATTCAGACCGTATATCGACTACTGCAATAGGCATCAGCAAGCTGGTCAAGGATTTTGCAGGGAACCCCAAAGGGTTGAAACTGAGCAAGGCGGGGTCGGCAAGCATATGTGGAGAGCTCGAACGGCTTGCTCTCACCCCGCACTGGTCTGGGCAAAAGGAGCTGCAGGTTAACTCGAAAGTTTCGGGTCTCCCGTAAGCACGGTCGGGTCTAGGCTGTTATCAGAAATCAGTCTGTAATGAAGGGGCAGGGGGCGTTAACCCAAGACCTTTCCAACCTGAAGTGAATTTTTTCATCTTTTTTATTGAGGAGATGGAGGGCGAATTTACGCCGTAAGGTAAACTTCCCTTTTCTCCTTGACCCGCCTTTCTTTACACGTGACCATTTTGGTCCGAGACTGATAGGGATGGCTGTTCTCTCTTATTGTGAGACCGCTACTGACCAGATGTCATAACCTTCAGGGGTGTCGCTGCCACAAGCAGTAAAAGAAAAAAGATAGGATGGAGCAATCACTCAGATAATGGCAGCATTCCTGGGGCTATCACTTAACAGTTTGCTCTTGCCGATAACAGAGTCGGAAGGGGTCTTGATGGCGAAACTCTTGTCCTGTTGGAACAGTTTGAAGCTATTTGTTGGCACGACTGATTCAACGATACTTGGGTTTAGCCACAATTCCTGTATACAGGCCTCACAAGTACGAACATGAATTCCAGAGGGAAGAACAAGGATTGGATCCGACAGTTTCGAGAACACAGGACATATGCTGGTACTGAACAAAGACGGGATGTAAATCTTTGCTGGATGGGTGCAATTAAGAGCATCCTGGCAGCCAGCTGGGAAGCGTTTTTTGGATCAAAGTGTAATTCTTTTGGCATGCGTACTTTGACTTGTTGCTGCTTTTAGTTGGCCGTTGCTGAAAGACCCTCTCGCACCAAATGCTTGACTCGGGAAGCATCTATTAGGGGCTCTAGTACGTGCTGATCGTCCGCCATCCGTAGTTCGGTAACGACGGACACGGTGTTCTCATTGAAAAATTCTACGACGACAAAAGCCTGAAAATGCAAAGGTAATAACCACTCCCAAGGACTTACTAGGGTGATAGGCGCCATCCGTGGACGATGGGGTAAAATCCGCGTGCTGTCGTTAAGGTGATAATAGATCTTTGCATCTTATGGCATTCACGCTGCTCGAAAGAACATCTTCTTACGTCTCTTCACAAGTTTGACGAAGGTATGAGGTGCGTGAAGAAATTGGACGTCCGCCGTTAAATTGTGCATTGGAGGGTATGCTGGTCAATACGCACAACTTTGACAGGCTCTTTTCTTGGTAGAACACATTTGTTTGATGGTTCGGTGGCATACACCGTGTCCCGTAGCTGGAAGGTATGTTCACGCAGGCCGCTTCTGATAACCGCACAGGCCGAGGAATCATCCCTTAAAGGAATGTCAGCTTGCATTTTTGCTTCCGCTATGCTTTCCGCTGTATGCTGAAAAATCTGTTCCGCGAAGGTGTTTCTGCTGGCGACATACTGACTTATCTTTTGCATGTAGGATTCAGATGGAAGCGCCGGAAGCTGATCCAATGAACCATGAATCCGTGCATCTTCACAAATGTGTACCCAAGCATGAACTTTGAATATTGCTTCCGTTTCACCGTAAAGCTTGACAAACTCCTGAACCATCAATTCTGAGTAAGTTTCGGTGAAGTCATTATGGTGATGGCTTCCTTTCCTGCTACAGAATATGTACGTGAACGCTGAGAAGCTCAACAAAACTGGCGTAACTGTCAGCTGGAGGGATATCTTTCGGAACATCTGGCCTGTAGTGCTACCAATAAAGCACTCGATGACGAAGACTATCAAATTTGTTTATTCGAACAATGACCGTTTTTGGTGGCGCCACTTGCTCCGCCTGTGTACGTCGTCTGCACGCCGTTGCGCTCCTCCAATACACACGTTGTCCCGCTCCAGCGTTTTGAGTTCTGCTTTGCGCGCTGCCGAGTATATTCACTATCGTGTCACATACCGAGGACCACGGGCTATAGACTCTATACGGGAGCAGGTCCTGACTTAACTGACATAAATCCTAAACTGGTGAGCCCGAAGAACAAATTAATTCTCGAAGTACATTCGTAAGTCCCTCAATCACATTTATTCGTTTACATATACACTTTTCCGATATATAAACGGTAAATTCCGGATATCAGTTACCATATCCCTTATATATATTTTCTCATATCCATATTATAAGTATTTCACTTTTGCTGCACTGACCTCTTTATATCATTTTACATTTGATATACCATTGCAACTATGGCTAGCAACGACCGTAAACCTGACCCGGAACCGTCCGTTTCGACAGTCTCCCTAGCCGTCCCTCAGTTTTTTATTGATGACCCTCAGCTCTGGTTTCATATGTTGGAGGCAGAGTTCGAATCACATAGAATTACAAGCGAACGAACCCGTTACTTGTGGACTATCGGTCGCCTTCCCCGTGCCGTTGCTACTCAGATACGCGACGTAATATTTAATAACAGTTCTTACACAGCCGTGAAAGACGCGGTAATCTCTTGTCTTTTACCGTCAGAATCGTCCAGACTAAAACGGCTGACCCAAGGGACAGAGTTAGGTAGCAAGAAGCCCTCTGCATTACTGAGAGAAATGCAGCAGCTGGCAGGGCAACTTTTAGAGGAAAACGTCCTCAAAGAGTTGTGGGTGCAGCGACTACCACCCAACATTCAGGCACTGCTCGAGGTTTCCAGCCACCTTAAGCTCACAGAAGCGGCTAAACTAGCGGACGGTATTATGGACCGGTACCATCCACAAATTACCGCCGTAACAAACTCGAGCAGCCCCCAGACCACAGCTCCCACCGTAGAAACACACCCCGAGGATACTCTGATAGCTGCTTTCGAGCGGGCTTTCAGACGTTTTTCCTCTCCTGGTTGTTCTCACTGTAGAAACCATATATCTTATCACAACTCTGACCGACGTGAACGTCTCAGAAGCCCTTCCCCTAACCGCCTGGTTAACCCATCTCGATCAACGTATTGTCGATACCACAAACGGTTTGGGGAGAAGGCTCGGCGCTGCGAAGCCGGTTGCACCTTCCCAGGTGCCAAACAGGGAAACTAATATCCCGACGCGTTCCGGCGACTAACGCGGTCGGCAGCCATAATAGCAGTCGTCTGTTGCATGTCCGAGATTTAGTTTCCAATAGCCTGTTCCTAATTGACACCGGTGCCGCAGTAAGTGTCATTCCAAAGGAGGCAGGTGATGCAACGAACCCGTCAGTCCAACAACTCCGTGCTGCCAATGGCACTCCCATTGCTACTTATGGCCGTAAGTCACTCACACTCAACTTAGGACTACGCCGCACCTTCCGCTGGATGTTCATAGTAGCGGACGTCCCTTATCCCATACTAGGCATCGATTTCCTAGACCATTTCGACCTCCTGATCGATGCACGAGGCCGGAGAGTTGTCGACCGGCAGACTTCTCTTTCCGTAACCGGGTCGTATTCCTCCGTGAATCACATCACGCCCCTATACATCGAACCGCAGGCCGAACACCCGTACGCAGACCTACTTTCAGCTTACCCGGCAATGCTAAGACAATCTGGCCCCCTTCCCGCGGTGACCACTAACGTTACCCACCATATTGTCACTAAAGGACCCCCAGCATTTAGCCGACCACGTCGCTTGACCTTAGACAAGCTACGCGTAGCACAGGCTGAGTTTGAACACATGCTAGAACTAGGCATAATACGCCCGTCCAGTAGCCCTTGGGCCTCGCCCCTTCACATGGTTCCTAAACCTAATGGCGATTGGCGCCCCTGCGGTGACTACAGGGCCCTCAACCAGGCTACTGTCCCGGACAGATACCCCATTCCACATATTCAAGATCTTACTTCTACCCTGTCTGGTTGTTCTGTTTTCAGCAGAATCGACCTCGTCAGAGCATACCACCAAATCCCAGTAGCAGAGGCTGACATCCCTAAAACCGCTGTCACAACTCCATTCGGACTATTCGAGTTTTTGCGCATGCCTTTTGGGCTCAGCAATGCAGCCCAAACCTTTCAAAGGTTTATGCATGAGGCAACACGCGGTTTGAAGAATGTCTACGTGTACTTAGACGATATTTTGGTGGCAAGTTCTTCAAAAGAAGAGCATATGACACACCTGCGTGCTCTTTTTGAGCGCCTTAGCCAACACGGTGTTACCATTAACTCTGCTAAGTGCGAATTAGGTAAGACGACCATCACGTTCCTAGGTCACGAAATCTCAGCCTCAGGCATACAGCCCCTGCCTGACAAGGTGGCGGCAATTCGCGACTATCCTGAGCCTCACTCTTACCGACAGTTGCGCCAATTTTCTGGCCTGGTTAACTTTTATCGCCGCTTTATCCCACACTGCGCCGAAATAATGCAGCCTCTAACAGACCTTTTACGTGGAGGTAAGCGGAAATTCATTTTTCCCGACACGGCGCAGGCAGCGTTTACTTTGATCAAGGATGCTATCGCCAACATAGCACTCCTTGCACATCCCGATCCTTCTGCTCCCCTGGCATTAGGAACAGATGCTTCGGACACGGCTGTTGGAGCAGTGTTGCAGCAATTCGTCAACAATTCATGGCAACCAATAGCTTTCTTCTCCAAGCGTCTCCAGCCCGCGGAATCCCGATATAGTACGTTCAGCAGAGAACTTCTGGCAATCTATTTGGGTATCCGACACTTCCGGCACACACTCGAGGGCCAATTGTTCACAGTGTTTACAGATCATAAACCACTGGTGTACGCCCTCCAGTCAGCTTCTGACCGATATTCGCCACGCGAGATTCGCCACTTAGACTATGTTTCGCAGTTTACTACGGACATTCGACACGTCTCTGGGGCACACAATCCCGTAGCAGACGCACTCTCACGCGTCCACAATATCGACTACCCACTACCCATGGGCATAGACCTAGAAGCAATCGCCGCAGCCCAAACGACAGATCCTGAGGTAGAGCAACTCAGACACAACAGCTCCCTGCACCTAGTGGCAGTGGCCCTTCCAACTTCGGACGTAACTATCATTTGCGATGTGTCACAAGGTCGACCCCGACCACTGGTTCCTGCCAGTTTTCGCCGACGAGTTTTTACCAGCCTCCACAACTTATCGCACCCTGGGGTAACCGCCTCAGTGAAACTAGTCACCGAGCGATTCGTCTGGCCTTGCGTCAAACGTGACGTACGTCTTTGGGCTCGTGCTTGTCTCCAGTGCCAACGAGTTAAGATACATCGTCACACCAAATCTACTTTAGGCACATTCTGCGAACCGAACGCACGCTTTCATCATGTGCATGTGGATCTCGTGGGGCCACTTCCGCCATCCAATGGCTGCGTCTACATCCTCACTTGCGTAGATCGTTTCACTCGCTGGCCACAGGCCATACCTATTCCTCGCCCAACCTCAGAGGAAGCTGCAAAAGCATTTCTAACCGGTTGGGTGAGTCAGTTCGGTTGCCCTGCTATCGTGACCACTGATCGCGGTTCTCATTTCGACGGCGCCTTCCACGAGCTACTAAACGCATTCGGTTGTCGACACAACAAGACGACAGCCTATCATCCTCAGGCCAATGGCATGGTGGAGCGATTCCATCGCCAGCTGAAAGCTGCCCTTCGTGCTCGTGATAATCCATTATGGAGTGAAGTTTTGCCGATCGTTCTCTTAGGACTGCGTAACACCGTTAAAGCCGATATGGGTGTTACGGCGGCTGAACTGGTTTATGGTTGCACACTACGACTTCCAGGTGAGTTGGTTTCTCCATTACCACCTATGAGTTTTAATTACGGGGATTACGCAAAACGGCTGTCGCACCAAATGCGGGTGATAAAGCCCACCCCACCACGAGAACAAACCCTGAGCAACTACATACCTACCGCTCTAGCTACCACCAGCCATGTTTTTATTCGAGTAGATGCAGTGCGATCAACACTGCAGGCGGCTTACTCTGGCCCGTTCCGCGTCGTCCAGCGAAAGGAAAAGAAATACGTGGTGGACGTCGAGGGCAGGAAGGAGACCATCAGCATAGACCGCCTCAAACCAGCCTTCATCGAGGCAGAACCCACCTCGAACAACCCTCTCAGTGTCCCTACCTGCTCACAACCTTCGGTTAGTCGTCACGAGTCGGCCCCTGTCACTCCCACTAACGACCCCTCGTTACCTGTTGCAACACCAAACTCCACGAAAGACACAGCTGCACCGATCAACAGGAGAAATCGACGCGGCCGCGAGCTGCGACAGCCAACGAGGTTTTCTGAATATGTAACAGTTGTATATATTTAAGTTTACTCTTCATATTCAACTTGTACATAGTCCTATTATACATGGATGCACGACCACGTGGCGATCACAACAAGAGTGGCGGCAGCCTGTATTGCGCCGGTATGTCCCCCTCAGTCGAATATCCGATCGCGCCTCGAGGCGCAGCTTCCTTGTGTTTCTTTCCTTCCAGCTCGTCCCGTCAGACAGAACCAGATGGAATTCCAGGATCTCGCATGGCTCCAACACAAGGCTCACTGGATCGCGACTGGACCCATTTGACGCCAGACGCTGGCTCGCTTACGAAGGCAATGACAACCACAGGGACACGGAACTTTGGGATATGCCGACAACGACAAACCCTACAACACAACCACCACTGCCAGGTCACGAACAGGATCTACCCCGGTCGGAACATTTTGAGGAGGACGCAATTTTGCGATCGACGCACAGCGACCAGTGTGAGTCATGGAGAACGGCTTGTGCTGGCTTCGCTGCTGTGTTTGACCGCGGCGGGAGGCATGGAAAACGTCTCTCGCCACCGAATCCGACGTACCCATCACGGGTCGAAGCCCAACTGCGTCGGCCTTCTAGGGGGAGACCCCTGTAGTGCTACCAATAAAGCACTCGATGACGAAGACTATCAAATTTGTTTATTTGAACAATGACCGTTTTTGGTGGCGCCACTTGCTCCGCCTGTGTACGTCGTCTGCACGCCGTTGCGCTCCTCCAATACACACGTTGTCCCGCTCCAGCGTTTTGAGTTCTGCTTTGCGCGCTGCCGAGTATATTCACTATCGTGTCACATACCGAGGACCACGGGCTATAGACTCTATACGGGAGCAGGTCCTGACTTAACTGACATAAATCCTAAAGGCCTAGTGTTCAGCAGAAACTTCCTGAACTCGGAGGCTTTCCATTATTCCAAGCCCCCAGATAGCGGCAAACACGAGGAAATTCACAGGTTACGCATCGCCGAACTAAGGCGCAATGTTGATTGACGCGATACAATGCTCGGGCAGACAGCGGAACCCTCCTTGGTTCACGAAACTTGCACCGTAGGCCCAGCATTCTCTTCAGCCGTCTTAAACATAACTTATGCACGTAGTCGGTTAGGAACTTTGATACCATGTCAAAGGTCAACCTTCAAGACGGTGAATTTCCTGTAAGGCATTCTTCCTGCCTCCTGGACCGGAGGTCAACGTCAGTCCTTCTCCTTGCCTTGTACCCCAATGACACTGACCGCCGGAAAACACTACTACCTTGCTTTGTGCATCGAGGGCAACTATGGTAGCCGCTATGGTTTGTAATTTGCTTGATCATTGCTCTGGCTGGGGCATCAGATATGACGCTGGATAGCACCACACAGTAATAATTACCAGTTTCTCGTATATGAGTCCCAGTAGTTATCAAAGTTTTCAATTGCTGGATGCAGTCTTCTATATGTTTCCCTACATAGGCAGGATTTTCATTCCGCATTAAATACCAACCATGAAAACTAGGGATAAGGGATGAAGCTCGCTGGTCAGTATAGGCCACTGCTGCTGCGATTATCCGCGAAATAAAGTGAGCCCGTATACGTGCAACCGAATGACAATCCTAGTTATGTCGTTCAACGGCACGGAAGATAGTGCACGCTGTATGCGCTCACGTAGTCCAAAGTGTACGTAATTTCCACTGCCAACACACTTCTTCGGGGTTTGAATTGGCGGACCCAACAAAGTACGTGGATCTATGGGCAACTCTTGATGAATCTGCCCATATGTGCGAATCATGTTTCTACCATTCGCAATTGAAGGACGCATTTGTATTGCTGCTTGTCCAGGGACGGAAAGTGCTGACAGTTCCGGAATAAAGTCCAAAGTATGGGTCGGAGTAAGTTTAAGTGAGAACATATCATTGGGATTCATGTTCTTCACAGGTTGGTTGGCTGATTCGATTTCTGGAATGTCATCCTAAGGTTTGTATCACATAAGACCAAAATAATCACCCTCAGCGCGAAAGGTCAGTACCAAGCTGTACTCACCTAAAGTGTCACCTTGGGCAGATGAAATACTCCGATGTTGTGCAGTATTGTTCGTGCTATGTCACCTACTTTCAATCTCATTTAAAGTTGAACCACAGTGGAAGGCTCGTGGCAAGTACTGGGGGTTCCATTTCTGCAGGAAGACCAACGGCGTGGAAAGCATTTTTAGATACTGGTCCGATGACTTAAGATGAGGATGGAACTTCATATTTATCTGCCTCATGTGGATCTGTTGAACATGAAGAACATGAAGAGATGAAAGAAATGAATGGGAGTACACCGGGGAACCTTGGTGAATATGAGGAGAACGGCTCTATATGAAGACGATGATGGCCCGGAATGACGGATATTCCCGGTCTCAATAAACGGAGTGCTTCATGAAACGGGAAGATATGAACAAACTGTGTGGAAGTGGACTAGGAAACGTTGATGAATGTGGAGGGAACAGCAATTCATATAAAAGGTGCGTTTAGGTTCAGGATCAATAACCCGTATCATTCAGAAAAAAAGGGAACGCAACTTGAAGGCCTTGAATTGGTGAAGAATCAATTTCAAGCTGGATAACGATCGAAAGAAAAATGAAATCTTGCAAGAGAAAACGGAGTGAAAAACCTCCGCGTAGGCTCGAGCCTTATTGTTCTGTTACGCTGACAAAAATAAATCGACTCATTGATTCTCTGTGATATTCGGCGTCATTATTGGGAACCACGGATGGAAGGGGATAAGTGGACTTGCGTTCGGATGGCGTATCGAAATTTAATGAGTAAAAAATTCCTGTGTTGGGTATTCTGGCTCTGTCATTGGATTGTTTCACATGAGACCAAGGTGATGTGCAGCATTCCGTGGGTATGGCTCATCAGGCGGAGTAAGGGAAGTGTCAATCAATCAGTAGAAGGTAGCTTGTAAACTGTTACTTGTGAGGACTCCAGCAGCGACATCAGTAGTAGAGGTGTTGCGTTAGAAGATGCCTATCAATCTACTGGTAAGCAGTTGGGAGTGTTTCAGGTCGTGTGGCTCAACTGCAATCCCGTTTGGTATAAAAGATTCCATTTAGGTCTCTGTCGGTACGGGTCAAGGTGTGGACATTGGTCACCGAAAGTGGAGCCCGAGAAAGTGGGCGACGACAAACCTGAAATAAATGATGTAAGCAGTCTGGACGTGGTTCCAGCTGTGAGTTATGATGATAAATGGCGACAGTTAATAATGAACTGGTTGGGTTTATATGAGCGGTCGGTGGCACATTTCATATTTTGGTCTGGGTTTTAATTCGAGAGTTTAAGTAAAGTAGGGTTGCTGGGGGTTGATAAGTACTACTACAGGCTTGCAAGATAGCGTAAACCGGGTGGGCTGCTGCGTCTGCATTTCAGAGGATAAATGGTTTGCACGCAATTAGAAGTTCTGAGAGCAATCAAGTAAGAATGCAGAAAGAACCACTAGGGAGTCGGTGGTGATGGGTTAGAGAAGATTGTTATCATGCAGAGAAACGTGGACGTACGTTCGTCTGTGCTCCTACTCGGTAGTGCCGGCCTACTGAGATTTAATTTGAATGTGAGCAGGGAAATCTCATGACTTGGTGGTCGCTTGAATACCATATTTGCTATAAGAGTGAGGAGAGATAGTTAGTAGGGAATGGAAAATATGAACAGTTCTCCGTGTTCATTTTTGTAGACTCGAGTGAGGCAGGTGTTGGTCATCTGTTGCCTCCATATGTTATCCATGTCAGCGGGCTTTAAGTCCAGTCTGCGATAGTGATTGCAGTTGGCAGGAGGCCGTTGCTACTGTTAGGTAGAGTTGTAAACCTAGGACATCGAGAAGGCCGCTTTCTAAGAAAGATGACGGAAGATGGAGGGGTATGGATGGAAAAGGTGACCGGTTTCCACTATGTTCTTTCCTCTATTTCTCCTTTTCCGGGCTTCACCGCGGTTGCCGTTATTCGTCAGGTACGTCTACACGCTGTCCAGGTCAATGGATTGAAAGTCAGGGCTATGGTAGCGATTGTATTTGACGTCAACAAGCATGCTAGGTGCGCTTAGGGAGGGTATGGGGTGGTTGAAAATTAGAGCGGGGGGTGGGCAAAAGTATGTAGAGAGTCCAGTGCACTGTCACCCCAGTCAGTCTCGTGCGTGAAAACCAAAAGCTTTTCGAGCGAACAAGGGCGATGTGGAATTTCCTCTTTCGCAGGGTCAGGCCTGAGCTGATGGGAGACATACCCATAGATGAAGGTTGCCCAATTCCTTCACAGCCCGACGTCAGTGGTATTTGGAGATCGAATCGATCCCACGAGGACTTTTTTTGTTTCTACTGTTCTTTTTTCCAGATTTCTTTTCTTTCTTTTTTTGTTTCCTAACAGAGGGCTGGTTGAGCCCATATAGGAACTTTCCATAGCCCCTCCGCCCGATCGTAATTGTATGCCTAATTACCTTTTTTCGCAACTGCTGGGGGTCATCTGTCTTCCCCACGTTCGGACGACGCTATGGTATGGGTGGCGTTGACATCAGGGGTTTCGCTAGCATGGGCTGGGAAAATGCAGAGTGGGACTATGCAAACACACGGAGTAGGACAACGAACGTTGTAAAGCACAAGCTGGCATACGTGTATCAGTCTCATACAGCGCCAGACCATGCCTAAGACCATCAGAGACCATTCCGGGCTAGCTGGTGTAGATGAGTTTACCTCAGCTGATGGGAAATAGTGTGATGTATAAGAGGGAATATGATAGTAGTTGGTGGATGGTAGATACAGAGGTGAAACGAGAGGACAGGCCACCAAGTAGGTACTAGCAGGTGGGCCTCTGGGATAAGAGATTCTGAAATGAGATGATTAAAAAAGGCAAAATGAGGCCGGATATAAAACCCGGGCCGGTGGTGGCAGCCAAAATGAACGGTAAAGGAGTGAAAGATCAAGTAAGGTGGTAGACGGCGGAACTCAGTGTCCTAGGATCCAAAGCCACATACCTATTTGCTGCAGAGACATCTAAGGCTGAGGAACTTTGGTTGGCCATAGAACACGAACATTGTCTAAAATTTGGAGAACCGGCAAGCATTAAACTAGGTATAGTTACAAAATCAGCAAACTGTAGCTACCGTAGTATAGATTGTATGCTATATAACGTAAAAAGAAATAGTTGTCCTGGCGTTTGTCATCGGGCGAGAAATGAAAGTTCTGGTGCAATAATCCTAGTAATCGAACCCGTTTTCGTAGGCCGCCTCTTCGGTGACGGTCTGGCCGGTAAGAAGGATCACATTGGGAACAGCCAAGAAGTGATCCAGCGAGCCTCTGAACTGGGAAGTTGAGAGACTCTCGCGGATGTTTGGTGGGAGTTTATTCCATAACTTTGTGTATTTTGTAAGGAAAAAGTTACATCTTAACGCTAATTTTGATCTAGGAATAGAGAGCTGGCATGACCGATGGCGTAGGGCGAAATTCATGGAGGGAGTGAGACGAATGGTTTCAGTACATGAAAAGGCTGTACAGTGGTACAGCTTAAACAGGAAGCATAAATTGAGTTTCATGCGACGCAGCCATAGAGGGTCAAGACTGAGTAGGATGCATCGATCCTTGTAATACAAACTGGAGGAAAATCCCACTAATTGTTTGGTAGGTAGTGGATAATCAGGGTTCCGGGGGCCAGTTGACATCTGAAGGTTGTGTAGCAGCTCTTGGAGGTCGAGAAGTCCATATTGCATGAATTGCACCAATCCCCGAGTCGCTTTAGGTCACTAGAAATTTTATCCAGCATAATGGTGAGGTTCTGACGAGGAAACTCATAGACAATCTTAACGTCATCAGCGAAAAGGAATGGGGTTCCATGGTGCAAGGTGGGAAATATATCATTTATATAGATGAGAAGAAGTAAAGGACCGAGCACACTGCCTTGTATAACTCCACTGATGACTGAAGCAGGCTGTGAGAAACCCCCATCGATGGAAACCACTTGTGAGCGATTCGATAGGTATGATGTTAACCACGACAAAAGCGAACCGGAAAATCCGTGAGCTTTGAGTTTGGTTAGTAATAAAGCGTGAGGGACGCGGTGAAACGCCTTTGTCATATCAAGGTATGTAATGATAATGGATTTACTGTTGTCGGCGGCCGCCGTTATGAGGTTAAAAAAAGTCGTACTGGCAAGTGGTGCATGAACTTGACTTTAAGAAGCCATGCTGCCCACTATGGATGATGTTATGGGACAATAGGAAGTCGGACATCCGCTGTTTGATGGGGCGTTCCACCAACCTAGAAGCAACTGGAGTGTGGTTGATAGGGCGGTAATTTGAGGAGTCATGTATTGGTCCTTTCTTATGGATTGAGATGATGACCGTAGTCTTCCGTTGTGAAGGAAATATGCCAAACCTGATGGAAAGATTGTAGACCTTCAATAGTGCAACGTCAGTTCACCAAACAATTAGTGGGATTTTCCTCCAGTTTGTATTACAAGGATCGATGCATCCTACTCAGTCTTGACCCTCTATGGCTGCGTCGCATGAAACTCAATTTATGCTTCCTGTTTAAGCTGTACCACTGTACAGCCTTTTCATGTACTGAAACCATTCGTCTCACTCCCTCCATGAATTTCGCCCTACGCCATCGGTCATGCCAGCTCTCTATTCCTAGATCAAAATTAGCGTTAAGATGTAACTTCTTCCTTACAAAATACACAAAGTTATGGAATAAACTCCCACCAAACATCCGCGAGAGTCTCTCAACTTCCCAGTTCAGAGGCTCGCTGGATCACTTCTTGGCTGTTCCCAATGTGATCCTTCTTACCGGCCAGACCGTCACCGAAGAGGCGGCCTACGAAAACGGGTTCGATTACTAGGATTATTGCACCAGAACTTTCATTTCTCGCCCGATGACAAACGCCAGGACAACTATTTCTTTTTACGTTATATAGCATACAATCTATACTACGGTAGCTACAGTTTGCTGATTTTGTAACTATACCTAGTTTAATGCTTGCCGGTTCTCCAAATTTTAGACAATGTTCGTGTTCTATGGCCAACCAAAGTTCCTCAGCCTTAGATGTCTCTGCAGCAAATAGGTATGTGGCTTTGGATCCTAGGACACTGAGTTCCGCCGTCTACCACCTTACTTGATCTTTCACTCCTTTACCGTTCATTTTGGCTGCCACCACCGGCCCGGGTTTTATATCCGGCCTCATTTTGCCTTTTTTAATCATCTCATTTCAGAATCTCTTATCCCAGAGGCCCACCTGCTAGTACCTACTTGGTGGCCTGTCCTCTCGTTTCACCTCTGTATCTACCATCCACCAACTACTATCATATTCCCTCTTATACATCACACTATTTCCCATCAGCTGAGCTAAACTCATCTACACCAGCTAGCCCGGAATGGTCTCTGATGGTCTTAGGCATGGTCTGGCGCTGTATGAGACTGATACACGTATGCCAGCTTGTGCTTTACAACGTTCGTTGTCCTACTCCGTGTGTTTGCATAGTCCTACTCTGCATTTTCCCAGCCCATGCTAGCGAAACCCCTGATGTCAACGCCACCCATACCATAGCGTCGTCCGAACGTGGGGAAGACAGATGACCCCCAGCAGTTGCGAAAAAAGGTAATTAGGCATACAATTACGATCGGGCGGAGGGGCTATGGAAAGTTCCTATATGGGCTCAACCAGCCCTCTGTTAGGAAACAAAAAAAGAAAGAAAAGAAATCTGGAAAAAAGAACAGTAGAAACAAAAAAAGTCCTCGTGGGATCGATTCGATCTCCAAATACCACTGACGTCGGGCTGTGAAGGAATTGGGCAACCTTCATCTATGGGTATGTCTCCCATCAGCTCAGGCCTGACCCTGCGAAAGGGGAAATTCCACATCGCCCTTGTTCGCTCGAAAAGCTTTTGGTTTTCACGCACGAGACTGACTGGGGTGACAGTGCACTGGACTCTCTACATACTTTTGCCCACCCCCCGCTCTAATTTTCAACCACCCCATACCCTCCCTAAGCGCACCTAGCATGCTTGTTGACGTCAAATACAATCGCTACCATAGCCCTGACTTCCAATCCATTGACCTGGACAGCGTGTAGACGTACCTGACGAATAACGGCAACCGCGGTGAAGCCCGGAAAAGGAGAAATAGAGAAAAGAACATAGTGGAAACCGGTCACCTTTTCCATCCATACCCCTCCATCTTCCGTCATCTTTCTTAGAAAGCGGCCTTCTCGATGTCCTAGGTTTACAACTCTACCTAACAGTAGCAACGGCCTCCTGCCAACTGCAATCACTATCGCAGACTGGACTTAAAGCCCGCTGACATGGATAACATATGGAGGCAACAGATGACCAACACCTGCCTCACTCGAGTCTACAAAAATGAACACGGAGAACTGTTCATATTTTCCATTCCCTACTAACTATCTCTCCTCACTCTTATAGCAAATATGGTATTCAAGCGACCACCAAGTCATGAGATTTCCCTGCTCACATTCAAATTAAATCTCAGTAGGCCGGCACTACCGAGTAGGAGCACAGACGAACGTACGTCCATGTTTCTCTGCATGATAACAATCTTCTCTAACCCATCACCACCGACTCCCTAGTGGTTCTTTCTGCATTCTTACTTGATTGCTCTCAGAACTTCTAATTGCGTGCAAACCATTTATCCTCTGAAATGCAGACGCAGCAGCCCACCCGGTTTACGCTATCTTGCAAGCCTGTAGTAGTACTTATCAACCCCCAGCAACCCTACTTTACTTAAACTCTCGAATTAAAACCCAGACCAAAATATGAAATGTGCCACCGACCGTTCATATAAACCCAACCAGTTCATTATTAACTGTCGCCATTTATCATCATAACTCACAGCTGGAACCACGTCCAGACTGCTTACATCATTTATTTCAGGTTTGTCGTCGCCCACTTTCTCGGGCTCCACTTTCGGTGACCAATGTCCACACCTTGACCCGTACCGACAGAGACCTAAATGGAATCTTTTATACCAAACGGGATTGCAGTTGAGCCACACGACCTGAAACACTCCCAACTGCTTACCAGTAGATTGATAGGCATCTTCTAACGCAACACCTCTACTACTGATGTCGCTGCTGGAGTCCTCACAAGTAACAGTTTACAAGCTACCTTCTACTGATTGATTGACACTTCCCTTACTCCGCCTGATGAGCCATACCCACGGAATGCTGCACATCACCTTGGTCTCATGTGAAACAATCCAATGACAGAGCCAGAATACCCAACACAGGAATTTTTTACTCATTAAATTTCGATACGCCATCCGAACGCAAGTCCACTTATCCCCTTCCATCCGTGGTTCCCAATAATGACGCCGAATATCACAGAGAATCAATGAGTCGATTTATTTTTGTCAGCGTAACAGAACAATAAGGCTCGAGCCTACGCGGAGGTTTTTCACTCCGTTTTCTCTTGCAAGATTTCATTTTTCTTTCGATCGTTATCCAGCTTGAAATTGATTCTTCACCAATTCAAGGCCTTCAAGTTGCGTTCCCTTTTTTTCTGAATGATACGGGTTATTGATCCTGAACCTAAACGCACCTTTTATATGAATTGCTGTTCCCTCCACATTCATCAACGTTTCCTAGTCCACTTCCACACAGTTTGTTCATATCTTCCCGTTTCATGAAGCACTCCGTTTATTGAGACCGGGAATATCCGTCATTCCGGGCCATCATCGTCTTCATATAGAGCCGTTCTCCTCATATTCACCAAGGTTCCCCGGTGTACTCCCATTCATTTCTTTCATCTCCTCATGTTCATAACTGATTCCTTTCATAGGACCCCAACGGGCCTCCGTTATCCACGGATTGCATTATGTTGGTTTATAACACATTCTTAGCGCTATATCTTCACGAAGTATTTTGCATTCCTGCCTGCTACCACCAACCAACCCGGATTCGACCCAGACCGTACTTGCCGCGCAAAGCGTTACTACTTCGGCCGATTGAAACTAACTCTAGCTATATTATTTTGCTTCTGACGATTTTGACTCGCTTCCTTTAAATTCGTGTAAAGTTCATTGTTTTGAGTATCGTTGCACACCATGATCATGCACTTGCGCGTGCTCCCCGACAATGGTCGAGAAATATACCATTATTATTATTATTATTAAATAGTATTGGGAAAAGGGAGGACAGCGGTCAGGTTGTTGACCCGCAGTAGGTGAGGGCGGAGAAATTACCAAAAGAAAAGGAAACGCCCAGAGCAAAGTGAGGCCTCTTCATGTGGATGCGAATGTGCTGGTTTTCCATGGGGTCATGCGTAATCAGATACATACGCTTGCTAGGTGGAATGGGTCCTAAAGCACCTTGAGCGAATACCCTGATCGGTGAGTATTGGTTATTAAAGGATGGTAATCTGCGCGGTAGGACTCGAGTAACGGAGGATTGCAAGAAAAAGGACGATGTGACCACTGAGTTATAGCCTGGGACAAGAGAACTAAGTGAAGGTGAGCACCTATCATTAAAGGAATAACGGTTTACTAAGGGAATTAGTGTCAGTAAGAATTTTGGTTTTGTAACTGAGTCTATCTGGTAGCAGACTTTGGACAACACTTTTAGTGCTTGGGCTCGAGGGGGATAGAAAAAGTAAACTTGTGGATAATAGATTATAAATGTGCAATGATTTTGTTCCTCGTTCCGACAACCAATACGGGTGAGGCTTTGCCCACATCTGTTAAGCGTAGGCGTATCAACTCCGGGGTGTCGTCAGAGCAGAGGTTGCAAGATGTAACTATTCAGACCGTATATCGACTACTGCAATAGGCATCAGCAAGCTGGTCAAGGATTTTGCAGGGAACCCCAAAGGGTTGAAACTGAGCAAGGCGGGGTCGGCAAGCATATGTGGAGAGCTCAAACGGCTTGCTCTCACCCCGCACTGGTCTGGGCAAAAGGAGCTGCAGGTTAACTCGAAAGTTTCGGGTCTCCCGTAAGCACGGTCGGGTCTAGGCTGTTATCAGAAATCAGTCTGTAATGAAGGGGCAGGGGGCGTTACCCCAAGACCTTTCCAACCTGAAGTGAATTTTTTCATCTTTTTTATTGAGGAGATGGAGGGCGAATTTACGCCGTAAGGTAAACTTCCCTTTTCTCCTTGACCCGCCTTTCTTTACACGTGACCATTTTGGTCCGAGACTGATAGGGATGGCTGTTCTCTCTTATTGTGAGACCGCTACTGACCAGATGTCATAACCTTCAGGGGTGTCGCTGCCACAAGCAGTAAAAGAAAAAAGATAGGATGGAGCAATCACTCAGATAATGGCAGCATTCCTGGGGCTATCACTTAACAGCTTGCTCTTGCCGATAACAGAGTCGGAAGGGGTTCCATTTTGTATGCGAGCCGCTTGGTGAAAGCACCGCTGATTTTGACACGCAGGGCAACTTTGCTGGCTCGACGAAGTTGGTGGAGAGGTATCACCACTGGCTTTACGGAGGATGACCGCTAGCTAGTGCAGAGGCAACGGGTGATTAGGACGGAAAGCCAAAGATTTTCGGCCGAAAGACGCGCACTGAATATGTGAACTGATGAACTGTAAAGGTCATAGGGTTCAGTATACCAAAAACTGGTAAATAAGGGAGAGATTGGTTTCGGTAGAAAGTTGGTTGTGGGTCCGGATGAAACAACTTCTTGATCAGTTGCGGGTGAGTGTTTCTTAGAAAAATAAGGCATTGTCTGAACAGCAGATTGATGGTGGAGAGCTATCACAAAACACTGAGCCCCAGGCGCAATAGTGAGTCAAAGTCAGGTGATGTCTAGTGGGTAAGTATTGTCTTGATAGAGCTTTGAACTGGATTCATAATTGCGGGCTAGGTATCCGTATGCAAATTAAACTGTAATATGGCAAGGTCTGATAGGGGGGAGAAGAAGAGTGAATAGATGAAAGTCAAGAGGCAGGTTAATAATAGCCATGCCGTGGCTATGGGAAAAAAGATGGGGGGATGGGAGGAGTTGGAAAATAATTTGATGCCAGATTTGGCAACACAGATGAAGGTGGAACAGAATTACCGGAATGAAGACAAAACCATTCTGTAGGAAATCATAGAACGAAAGAAGCTGAAAGTTACGGAATGGAGAGAGAGGAGAAGAAAAAGAAAAAAATTGCTGCCGTAACTGGGGCTTGAGTCATGTTAGTGCCGCACTCCAGAGAAATTTCAATGACTCTGCCTGTCGGACTTTGTCGAGGGAGAACTAAAAAAGCAAATATCAGGATCAGATGTGGAACAGAAGCAAAATGAATGGGTGAGTAACACGAGTGGAGGAATCAAGCGCGGCTGTGGCCCAAAAGACAATGGGGTCCACAAAAATGGAGTTCGAAAACTATTAGCAACCTAACCCAACTTCAAAAGTCCCTTCTTCACTTATGTACGGATCTATAAGCTGGATTACAGTTTGTGCTGTGAGGTATTTGCTTATGTTGGTCTTAAACTTCTCAGATGGCCTTTTATAACGTATATAATGGGGTAATTTGTTCCATAAAGCTGCATACTTAACCAGGAAATAGTTGGATCTAAGAGTAGTTCTAGAAATGGGAACAGTAACTGTTTTGTCTCCATCTTAAAGAGTATTGTAAGTCCGTTAGGTTTCTGAACTGCTGTGCTGACTCGATGATTCGCTTAACAACAACACTATGAAAGAATACGAGGTTCAGCTTCATGCGTCTAAGCCATAGCGGATCTAGTTTCAAATGTTCACAGCGTTGGTTGTAATTGAGTTGAGTGGCAGAGCCAATTAAATCTTTTGTCATTAGCCGCTGAACCTTTTCGATAGCCACTTTGTCTCACTGGTGCATGCTAGAGTAGATTATGGATTAGTATTCCGGAAAAGGGGTTATCATGGGTCTTATATGTGCTGAATTTGCTTTCTGGGAGGCGGAATGTCCTATGAAGCAGCCTATAAGTCTTCCAGCCATAGCAATTTGAGTGATGGTATGTTCAGGAAAAGTGAAGGTGGCTGAATATTGCAAACCCAAATCTCGCACTAACTGGCTAATGGAAATCGGGTGACCGTCAATAATGAACACATCTGGAGGGACATTGCATCTGAACGTAAGCATGTTGCTTTTCTCCGCAGAAAATTTCATTAATGAAGTGGTGCACCAAGAAATAAGAGCTGGTAAATCTTGCCGTATATCACTGATAACTGTACTAAGTTGACTAGAGCCAATAATGTACAAGATTTTGATGTTGTCCGCGAGGAGGTGGAGACTGCCATGGCGAACGACACTGAAAGCACCATTTATGCAAATGGGGAAGAGTAGTGAACCCAAAACGCTGCCTTGTATGACACCACTGGTGACAGGTTTAGGTTTGGAGATGGAACCAATAATCTGAACCAACTGATGACGGTCGGAGAAATGAGAATCCAACCAACGGAGTAACGGGTCCATGATGCCATAAGATTTGGCCTGTGATAGGAGCCGAGTGTGTGAGACTCGGTCGAAAGCCTTCTTCATATCAAGCAGGATAATAATCATGGATATGCCTTTGTCAGCAGCCTCTGTGACTGAGTTCAAGAAGTTATGTTGTAAAGTAGAGCACGAACGGTCTTTCAGGAAACCGTGTTGGCCCACAATGAGCAAGTTATTTGTTAAAAGGTGGACCATTATCTTATTCTTGATGAGCTTCTTTATGATTCTGGAGATAATCGGTGTACGATTAATAGGACGAACATAAACAGAGCCTTTTTTGTGCAAAGGGATGATTGTAGAGGTTTTCTATTGATTAGGGGACGAGCTAAATTTCATAGACAGAATAAATAAATTAGATAGAAGGATAGGAACGTCTGGACCAACCAGAGTAAAAACAGCCGGCGGAATGCTGTCGGACCTGGGCTGTAAGATGGTTTCATAGAGACTAGAAGTGGAGAGATATCATTGGGGTGAAACGAAACTGTGGACGGAGTCTCACTGGGTAAACATGAAGAGTGTATTCCAGGAGTGGAACATTGGCCGTTAGGGCTGAAGTGAAAAGTGTTGAAAGCTTCAGCTATTACTTCCGGTTTATCCAAATGGGAGCTTCTAACAGTGATGAAAGGTATAATGTTGCTGGGTTAGGGGGTTCTTTTTCTCATCAACCTACTCAGGATTTCCGTCTTCTTGGGGTGGTACGAAGCTTTTGATTATTGCTGAGTAAGCATGAGTTCAGTTTGTGATATGATTGTCGCTGACAGTCTGCCCATTTGGATATACACCCAAAAATCCCTGGTTTTGAGTGCAAGTCGTTGAAGTTTGGAGAGTTTAGATTTCATCCGCGAGAGCCCGTTTGTTCTAGAATTCGTCAGTGATGGCATAATTGGGGTGATTGTGTTTAAAGAGTGATTGAGAATAGAATATAGCTGATCTGCTACCACCTGAGGATGGGGCAAAAGTAACGATGTTTCCCAATTGTGAGATCTGATTATGTTTAGAAGGCTGCTCCAGTGAGCTGAGTGTTATAGCCTTGCAGACGGTAGGGAGGAGATAACGATTTTTGGTACAGAAAACTCGCACGAGTTAGCCCTGTGGTCACATCTGGGGTAGCTATCCCCTACAGAGGTGGTTACCTTATTAAGCCCTTGAGAAGACAGATCTACGGTGTTGTTTCCCCTAGTAGGTGATTGAAAGTAATGAGTCCAACTACCAAGGTGTGTACAGGTAACGAAATCCTGACAACGTTGTGGGGCCATAGTGCAATGACCAACACACTTCTGGAGCGTTGAAATCACCTGCGATCAACTTGTGATGGATGAGGTGAGCGGAGGCAAAGTGGAAGGCGTCGATAATAGGTACAATACTGTTCCCGGTTTATTCAGTTGATCGATAAATGCATCCAAGCAAGAGTTATTGTGACTGCAGTTTAACTGTTGCCCAGACTGAGTCATCAACCGCGTCGAGGACTGGGTGTTGCATTAAAGAAACAGGAAAAAGATTCTCTTCAATATATTACACAACCCCCTCCTCGACAACGTATTCTAGAGTTGCTGGAAGCCTTGGAACCAGAAATTGTGAAGTTTAAGTTGGGAGTGTTTACGTTAAGCCACTTTTCCGTGATGAGGATGAAATCGTAGTTAGACACAAGGACCCGGGCACGCAGAAGGTGAATTTTTACTGGTAGTGAGCGAATATTGATGACGAAAACATACATACGTGTTGTGCTTCCTTGTACTGTTGCAACGGGCAACTGTGCGAGCTTTGGGGCTGGAGGGGATAGAGGTAGTGGCGTTGGACAAGGTCAAGGTCAACTTGGCACATGAATCAGGTTGCCTCAAATTTTTCCTTTTTCCGTCGTTAAGGCTTGATTTTGGGTCACACCTAGTAGCAACGTTTATCCACACTAAAGCGTCATATTGCCCGTGACAATAACTGCGAAACACCATTGTGCGTCCGTAATTTATTACCGCGAGAAATCTACAAAACCCTCTACCTGGAAATCTAGATCTATTACTACTACAAATAGCCCTTTGCGAGCACAACCTTAAAATACCCAGCGTTCTTCAGCTAGCTCAACTCTTTAGGTGATCGTCTGTTCCTTGGCTCCACCCCACAGTGAGATCGTAAAATATCAGCACAAGACCTTTCTAGGAAATTAGGCATGAAGCCTAACCAAAAATATTTCTGGCGACTCCATTTATGAAACCATTCTCGATTCTCGACCAATTCACGGGAATAACTGAACCATCACATTTAAGTCGTATAGTTCTTGCTTAGCTATCTAGAGTAATACTAAAAAATTACGGCTTTTTAGTTTGGTCCCATAACTCCAAAATCTTTCCAGGGATTTCCTCCGGACGCGAAATCTTGACCTAAACAGCTAACTTAATAATTCTTGCAAAAGAAGTCTTTGAATCGCTTCTCATATATATGAACTGAAGGAAACTTGTGTCTAAAATAAGAAAAAGTTGGCACCATCGTTCGCGATTGTGTGGCAGTCTACCACCCAATTCAACATATTAATTCAGGGAATTCCCTGATATAAATTCTCGTTTAATTTCAAAGACTCATTATCAACAGTTCCATAGTTTTAAGTTTCTTTGATCCAGAGCCACAGAGTTACACGTTTTTATTTCAGTAAGCCTGTACATTGGGGAACGTAAGACTATTCTGTGTATTTAGCTCTCTAGTGCAATCGCTATCAGTGTTGCAATGCCCAAACTACCAGCTAAACAAACCGCATCCTCACCGGTTGGTCGTACCAACATCCGACCAAAAGTACTCGCCAAGTCGAAAGTTGCAAAACTCCCACTGAATCCTTGTTCCGTTAGCCTGACTGATGTTTTTGGCGGGGCAAACAAAAGGGCGGAGACCATAGAACACAATCTCCTTAATCTCAGCAGCCATATTTCTTTGATTGATACGACCCTATCCAAGCTAATTCCGCTCACGTACATCTCTGACCCTCCAACAAATCCGTCAACCCTAGACCTTGTCACGGCTGGGCGCTTCATAGACGCCACTGCCCCGGAAATAGTTCGAAGAATCAGCAACTCAAAAAATGCTGTAGTATCTAATATTCCCGACAGAATCACTGTTGAGAAAGTAAAACATAACCTTCTAAGTTCTATTAATATGGCACACCACCCCTGCCAGTGCTTTCGGCTACGAAAGAACATTCAACGCAAATCCTGTCCAGTGTTGTTCAAATTTTTTGACGAGGAACCCGCTAAACAATTCATTAAGAGCCAATCCACCGTCGCTTTGAGATCCCCGTTCAAGAACATTGAGATTGCTGCCGACAAAACCCCATTACAAAGGGAATTCGCCAGGTCCACCAGCACGCATTCAGCTTCGTCTAAAATTGTCCGCCCCCAACTATCCGCTTCTTCTCAGTCTGACGATGCGCAAAATGCATGCAATATCAATTCGGCTTCATGTTCACCAAAACATCGATCCCATATGTTTGACGTCGATTTAGATATATCCATTTCAACGTAACCTCACCAGCCAGCGCCTAAGAAACCAAGAAGCATAGAGTTTACCCCTGGCAAGCTGTCCCCTATTGGGCTGACTAACTCGATTCCACCATTACCTATCACCGAAATATCGGCCACGATCGATGACGATGCAAACCGCCTAACTGGCTTAACAGCCACACCCAGAAATCCTCAACCCATCAACGGAGTCACCCCAAATTCTTCTTTGCCATCTCTCCACTCGGCTCCAATAGCCACTCTGCAATCTACGGTGCCTAGGCCATCCCCCAAACCAACAAAAACATCATTACTAGGTGGACTGCACATTGTTGACACTACGGTCAATCCTAACTCACCCACCAAGCCACACTTTCAACGGCTAAGGACCCCAAGCGAGGCAACACTGAGTGCAACAATGAACGAGAAAACGTCATTCAAGACCTATCTCCCCAATCTAAACCACCAACCACTAGTTGCACCGTACATTCCACCCAGTAACGCGTTTTCTACACCTGGTTATCATCCTCATCAGGCTGATACAACTAACCTCCGGGCCTCTTCAACAACGCCACCATTCATACCAAACGATTACTTTAGTGTTCTACATAACCTCTATTGTAGCCTAAGTAATATTTTCTCACACGAATCCCTTTCCTTTTATCATTCACATATCTCACCCACCCTGAATCCCTTTACTACGGCAGGCCACTTACAACAGTACCCACGACCTCCCAGTCTCTACGCCAACCAACACTTGTATATCCCACTTCCATTTCACATTCCCCCTCCAGGTTACAGCCCATTAAATTACTGATGTCAAGAGGGCACCTGTGTTACCGCCCGTATTAAGGCAGGTGCCAACATACCTGAGGCTGCTACACTTCCTTTTTCTTTCCCACTTAACAACTACTTAACCCTCCCTCCTCATATTTCCACGTCCCAGCCACCAGTATCTACCAGTAGTAAAGCACTCGATAGTGATCTTTCGCGGTGTTGTTCAGCACTAAGTAGACTTACCAACCGCCGACATCCTTCCAATCTAACGAAGCTCATCCTCACTGGCCATACCAAGCCTAGCTTAACAACCAAGCTGACTGCCACGCCAGGTGTTTCTACTCAGCTTATTTTACCATCCACATTACCGACTACTCCATCTCAAGGAATACTGATTGCGTCACCCGATCCGCCTTCAGCAAATGCAATTTCGGAATCCTACAAAGATCTTAACGTTAACCTTGACTCCACTAAACGGTTTTCATTGTTTATGCTGAATGCACGGTCAATAGTGAACAAGATGCGAATGCTGCGTATATTACTGCTCACGTCTGATTACGACCTTATTTTAATTACCGAAACCTGGTTGACAGACAACACTCCAAACGAAGATATCGTTATCACCGGATACCAAGCTTTCAGGAAAAATAGACTCACTCAGCGAGGGGGAGGCTGTCTTTTATATGTAAGACAAAACATGCGAGCGAAAATATTTCAGCACATCATACTCGATAACTTGCCGGATTCAGTTTGGCTACAGGTCACTACAGGATGTTCTGACTTCATTGTTAGTTGAATCTACCGCCCCCCAAATACTAGTCAAAACGACTTCCTGCCTATCATAGAGGCGTTAAACGTTGTTGCCGACATACCCGGCCCAAAACTGGTGGCCGGCGACTTTAACGCACCAGGCATACGTTGGTCCACTTTGAAAGTCCCACACCACTTACTACACTTCTTGACCAGCATTCGTTTAGGAGGGTGGACTCAACATGTGATGTGCCCAACTAGAGGCAGTATCATTCTTGATCTCATTTTTACGGTGGGATTATCTCGTGTACACACATCTATCGTGAACAGCATCCCAGGTTGTGACCACTTGCCGGTAAAATGTGAGTTTTCAGTGCCAACACGAACCGTCCACAAACCAACCGGTAAAAGACCGTTCCACCAAGCTAGCTGGAATCAATTACCCTCAATCATTCGCTCGCAGAACTGGGATACTTTCTTTTTATCTGATGACTTGCATACCGTGGTGGATCATCTTTACTCCACACTAAATGCTTGTCTTGACGTAATCACCCCAACCCAAGGTCTGCCTGGACGAGATAAACCAAACAGTTTTTGTCGATTAAAGCAGAAGCTTTCTATTGTGTCCATAATCGGCAGCAGAACACGTAATGGTGGCTTTGCATTTATTTATGCCATTGTGAACACAAAACCCGGCCGTAGCCGGCGACTAAGCGGCAAACAAGCAAGTGAGTTGGCATAAAGAATTAAACTACTTGTGCCATCACGCGCAGCAGAGGAAGACCAATCAGTACACAGCAGAATCGATAGGTCAACACTGCTGGCGCTAAAGCATGGTTAACGATCGAGGCAAATTGGGAGTATGTCCATTCATGAAAGGAATATTGATCGGTTGTCCGCGTAGTGTGCGAGACCCTAACCAGACACAACACTTTCTATGCTACAACGCAAATTCCTTAGGTCGAGAGACTTTTCTTTGTTCTTGCAAATGAACCGTTTATCTCATTCTATGAAATTGATTGAAATGTCCCTCAGTAAAAAACAGGAATTAAGGGTGCTGAGTCACCCCAAGAGGTCCGAAGCTTTATCTAAGCTGATGAAGTTGAGAAACAGTCAGTGCAGTTCTCCTACCTCATCCATTATATATAACAACAATTATATAACGAACTCCCAAGAGATCTCCGAGGCATTCAATGCCTATTTTGCTTCGTCTCTAACTACCGATGACTCCTCGTGCCTATATCACGTTGAGCCGCTGACATCTGCATAGTTCTCAGCGGTTACATTTCACCCAAACGACTTAACAGTACAGCTAACTAAAATTAGTCGGTCATGCCAGCCCGGGCCGGATGCCGTACCACCAAGTACTTTTAGTCTAGGTGGAACTGATATCCCATTCTTGTTGCCAAAGGTTTTTAATTTATCTACGAGCAGTAGCTTTTTCCCCTCCCACTGGAAAACATCTGTTATTATCCCAATTCCTGAGAAAGGTTCACGCCAGGACCTAACCAACTATCGACCAGTGAACCACACCCCTATGGTTTCCCGAATTATGGAAAGACTGATAAAAAATAAGCTGACAACTCATTTACTGAACAACAACCTCATTAACACTGGACAGCACGGTTTTCTTCAAAAAAGATCGTGTGCCACCTGTATGAGTGACTTTCTTAACCAAATAACTGCGGCCACTAACAGTGGTAAATCAGTGATCGTAATCCTCCTTGACATGACTAAAGCTTTCGATCGAGTATCCCACAATAGGCTCATGGCGAAGATGAAAACCTACGGAATTGTTGATCCGATCCTGAGTTGGTTTTCATCATATCTAACATCCCGAAAGCAGGTGGTGGACGGTAATGGCAGTTTATCATCACCTCGACCAGTAACTAGTAGAGTTATTCAGGGTAGTGTAATAGGTCCCTTACTTCTTCTCATATATGTTAATGACATTTTTAACGTCATCACACACGAGGCTGCGTTCCTTTTTGCAGACGACATAAAAATTATGTACTTTTTTGAACCTGACGCCTTAGCTTCTACCATTGCTAGCATAACGAGCGATTTACTATCGCTAGACTCATGGAGCAACCAATGGTTAATGAAATTCTCCGCTGTCAAAAGTTGTATCCTTATGTATAAGTGTCAGGTTCCCGCAGGAATGTTTAAAATTAATGATCAGTTCATCCCCAACAGTCCGGAGGTAAGGGATTTAGGATTACAATATTCTTGCACATTTAATTTGTCCGAACATTCGGCCATGCGGGTTGCTAAAGCTAGAAGGCTAATTGGTCTGATTAATAGAACCTTCGGTCTTACAGAGAGCAAGCTAAGCATTTTTAAAACTCATGTCAGACCACTTCTGGAATATTGCACTGTCGTCTTTCCTAACATGCGGCAGATTGACAGATTTGCAATTGAGAATGTACAACGTAGATTTACCAAACAACTACTAGGATATTCCTCGCCTTTAAATTATATGGAAAGTTGTGAAATATTGCACCTAGAGCCCCTATGGCTGCGCCGTCTACGAATGAACCTGTCTTTCTTTTGCAATATTGTAAAACGTACATCTTGCAATTCAGTCCCCCAGGTCAAAACTCCCTCCAACTATTCTTTACGACATAGGGACTCTATGGTCTTGATTCCAGTATCCAGGACTGCGATGCGGTCAAACTTCTTTATTGTTAAATATTCTTCCCTCTCGAACAAACTCCCACCTCATCTTAGGTCAATGTCTTCGGCCTCTTCATTATTCAGAAAAGAAATAAATAAACATCTAACTGTCCAAAAACTCATCCGAATGCATGATTCTTACATGTCCATTACCCGAGCCTACGAACTGGGCCTGGGATACTAACCAAAAGCTTAACAACTTTGTTCAGTAGACAGTTATTACCAACGGATGGTAAGGAGCATTCTGTATTTTAGCTAGCAAATAAAAGCAGTCCAGCCTATACTCCATGACTGTCAACAACACACTCCACGTGTTTGTTTAGCCACTTCCTATTTTCAACGCTTCTGACCACGACCCCCTGCTGGCCACCGTTACTCCGGTGATTCTTTTTTCATGCTGTCAGATTTTACCATAGTCGGTCAGGTTCTTTTTTTATCAGCTGCCGCCAGATATAAGAGCATTTATAATGCTAGAAAATACATAGTAGCATATATAATATTGTCCTCAAGGTACCAGTCTCATCCACGCTTCAACTATTTACTCATTGAGACCCTATTTCAACACACGAGATTCCAGGCCTCGTTCTGAGGAACGAACCGCCACAGTCGATGCGGTCTTCCATAAACCATTCGTCGAACTACACATAAGTATCTGCCCCCAGTGTCGCCTATTCTCGCCTCCTTGCTTTTTTGGTAATTCTCACTAAGCCTCACAAGAATTAGTCGCTAGTACCGGTCTTCTCCGCTTTCCGTATGTTGTTTAATCCAAAAAACCAGACATCAACGTCGCGGCCACCCATTTCTGTTACTGGCATGATTTTGGTGTTCCGTCTTTCTCCCCTAACCCACAGCTGGTAGAATTGCCAGACTGCAGCCTTCTCTGTTTTGTTTTTAGAACCTGCACCCTAAGGACGATTGTCGCCTTCTTCATCCCAGGAATAACTTGGAACCTCTCTTGCTGGACAGAACAAACGAAATTTACACACGACTTCATTTTCGCCCGTCTCACGATCGCTTTCTCCAAGATTCCCACTATCAGACTTCTTGAACCTGGACTACTCGATCTCACTGCATTCATACAACTCATTTTAACCCCATGTATCATTGTGCCCGTTCCGTGTTAGAACCCGCCAATGCTGTTCAATCACTGGCACATTTATTGTCAATGTTCACTGCCTCAACGGTCACCAAAAAACCTCCGGCGCTGACATATCTTTCGGCAGTCCTCCAGTGGGCAGCGAAGTAATTAGTGACTACCTGCACTCTTCATCGGTCCATCCGATCGCATCCGCAATGCTGTTGCATCGAGTGTTCGAATTTCGCAGATCACCACGTTCCCTCCGTGATTGACATCTCCGATACACTTCCCATGCTGCATCGCCGCTCCGTTTCAATCATTTGTTACACCTGTCAAATCGGTCATTAGAAATGTGACACTCACCGTCCACTTACTATACCATCACCGTTATCGACACCTTTGATCTTCCAGATGTTGCATTCGTGTTATATTACCGAAATTGACCCCGTTTCCAGCCTCTAAATCACACCACTATCTGCACCGGCTGATACATTTTATTTCTATATTCGTTGATCCACTGCCGCTTCCTGCGATATACCTGGGCAGTTTTATTGATCTGTCATTTTTGCATGGTACATACCACACAGCATTCATCTATTGACGTACACTTACCTGTGAATTACTCTACTTTCCCTCCCGCAGAACTGAACACCTGTACAATGGATGTAACCACACGGTCAATATTTATTAGTCTTCCACTTCCGCTTTGACATTTCATACCAAACCTGCATAAAGTTAACAGTTTGCCGCACGCTCACCTGTTTTCCTCCGGCCGTTCCCTGCCGCCACCACTCTGGTAGTCTCCCTCCCACGAAATTCGCAATTATTTGCCACATATATGATTCCTCCAGTATACAGCAACCACTTTATATACTACCATCTTTGCAGACTGATATATTTCCATGTTAATACTTCTTGACATACCTGTCGTAAAGTGAATAATTCACCGAACGTTTCGACGAGATTTCTATCCATATGCCTCTCATATTCTGTAGCGCACCAAGAACATGTCCTCTGAATTTGTTCGAATTTCCACTAGTGGTAATTATTTCATATACCATTTATGCATGCACTCCAGATCTTCAACTGACACCATTCGAGAAAGTCAAGGATTGAACTACCATCCACAATCTGAGAGGAAAAAGAAAATTAGCCTATTCTTGGAATTTCTTGAGGGGATTTATTGTTTTCGAACTTCAATCGAAATTTTAGGTTACAAATTTGCCATCAAACTACTCTCAGAAGCATATATCGCCCAAGTAAGGGTCATTCTCAGCATTTTACTAGCCATTTATTATCAAGGTCACGCCTTTTTTCAGCCAAAATTCTTGGCGCGAAAACAGTTCAAACGTTTATGTGGTAGTTTCATTCATCCTTACCACCATTCGACCCTGACCTTTAAATTTGCCGGGCATTACTACAGTTTTAGTTCACTGTAACACTCTCTTTGATACTCTGCATGCACGTGTTGTACCCTTTTGTGAATTGTCATTCCAGCATCACTTTAATCATCTGATCATGCATTCTAGCATGCTTCAGGCGCATCCGAAATATACAATTATTATTATTATTATTAGTCCCGGCACAAATGAAATGGATGAGTCAGTCCTGGGTAGATTACCGTGTGTGTAAGTCGAGGACCAATTGAGGGAAGTTTGGTCAATATCGGAATGACCAGTAAAGATTGGGGGAATGCTGGTAGGATAGGTAGCCCAAGACCTTCATAGACGGGGGTGTTTTTTCGACTTTGCCCGTGGTGGTTGCTGACCACGATGGAACAAAAAATAGAAATCTGCTCTGTCGACCGTCTTCGACCGCACCGACCCCGGGCAGTTTGATTTGACCCCAGATATCAAGATACAAAAAGGCGCTGAAAGAACTTTTGAGCTAGCGTTATCAAAAAGGGCCCCGTAAAACATGAAGTGATATTTCAGTCGAAAGGCGCCCTCGGAAAGGGACTCGAAGCGCAAATGTTAAGCAGTGGTAGAGAAGTCGGTGAGGTCGAAGCAAAAAGGAAGGAGGTCAGTACATACTCCGAAAGTGTGAACCGAGAGGACGGATGCATCAGGGGATACCAGGAGACCCAGCAGAAGAGCCTGATATGCCACGCTTCTATAATAGCAGCAGTGAGGAGGATGGTTCTAGTGGTGTTGACCACAAGCAAGCCAATGGGGCCTGATGGCATATATCCAGCAAATGTCGGTTCAGTGGCTGCTGATACAAGCCCAGACGTCTGTTGGCTGTTTCGTGCAACTGTTAGGCAAGATGCAAATCCAACCGACTGAGAGGCAGCTGCATTAGAGTCTGTCCACAAAGGCAGGCCCCGCTCACGGAAATAAAATACCTCTGGCCCTGTGAGCCCTACCCATATCCTTTTCAAATGTTTGGAGAAGCTGTTAAGGCAAAACCTTTTCAAGCTTTCGGAAGAAAGCAAGCTGCTAAGTAGATTACAGCCTGGGTTTTGAGGGGAAGATCATGTCCATCTCGGGTCCCTGGACTAATTCTCCGCACAAATGGATGAAGTGAAACAATAAAACTTCGCTATCTAGTCATCAGTAAGGTCTTCGATTCAGTGAATCACCGACTACTGTTGGGTGAAAGTAGGACCTACGGGATAGGCGGGCAGCTACATAGTCAGATAGCTCACCATCGGACTAACGGGAATTTTTTGTCTTAGGTTTACAGAAGCAAACTCTGATCCATGATTTGGCGTAGGTGATGCCCTCAGGGATCATTTCCGACACCACTTCTGTTCTTCCTCTATAGTTCAGAAGTTCAAGTGTTTCTTATTTGCAGGCAACCCGAGGACTGTTGGATCAAGTCCGTCGGAGTTACTATCCAATAATATCGGGGAGGGGGGTTCTCAAATAGGGAAACACGCGGGGATTGCTGTTAAGTGAAGATAAAAGTCATCTGCCGAACAAGGGATCGCTGAGCTTGACCGCACGGGGGAAATTGGACCACTCATGACTGAGGTGGCACAACAGATAAAGGACGTAGTTGGTGTAGTGACTGCAGACTTCAAAATGGGCGCATCAGGGCAGGATTGCCGCTCGTGGAACTTATAAGGAGCAGTTTAGACTTCAATCAAAAATTCCTTGCAAACAATTGGATGTGTCCTTCCTCCTACACGAAGCGATACTTATACTCCGATTCAAATACTCTATTCAAGCTTGGGCACTCGTCTACAAAATGTATGCAGCCTGTCTTTAAAAAGTCCTGCGGCTAGCCATTAGAGAGTTAGGAGAGCGAGGAAGGACATACGGCAGGAGAATGCAGAATGTGGGACTTTTTTCCTAGTAAGGATCAGGCTACGAGGAAACCTAACTGAAGCCTTTAGATTCCTGAGGGGCATAGTTGAAATAAAAGTCGGGGATGCGATATTGTTGGCTCCCTATGAACAAACAAAAGTCGGGGGCACAAAACTCCGGAAGGTGTCCTTAAGACCAAATACAAAAGGTAAATTCTTTTGCTCTAGGGTAGTTGAACGGTGGAGCAAGCTGACCGAAAAGCTGATAGATATGAAAGATTTATGGCCTTTCATAAAGTGCAAGCTGCAAATGGGAAGAGATATTGCCAGAAGCGTAATTTTAGAGCCGAAGTGGAACACTGTGGGTGAAATCTGGCCAGGTTTCCCGCAGACCCAGGCGAGGTGTGCTGTTTATGAAGAAGGGCTCACATTGAGGTTGACCCACTCCTGGAGGGAGCGCATACAGAGACCCGAATTTAACACCAGACAAGGGTGACAGTTTGATGGATGATCTACAGCAGCTCCAGGCATCAGCAAGTTGACCTCTAATAGTAGGAGACTTTAACCCGCCGGGGGCGGAGCGTTACACCAGCTGTGCCGTTGTCTTTCGTAGTGAGTCTAGCCGTTTTTGAAATGTTAAGAACATACAGCTCGTCCCCCCCCCTTATATCCATCTTCATCTGTGCCGATTAGATCCCGAACAATGTCAACTTTCCCACCACTGATATGATTACTTCCTCAGACAAGGCCACCTTCTCCAAGAGACTAAGTAACTTCTCCTCCGTGGCCAACCTTGCATTCATCAATCCGGACCGGACTGTCTTTCATAATGCGCTGGCAGCGGATGCAGTAAAATTTGCAGTCCAAAGCCGAGCTGCAGAGATGCTCGAGCTAAAAGCCACTGGCTCACACTTAAGGATAAGTAAACCAGCCTGCGGAGCTTGGTTATCAAATTCTTCCCAGTAGCCCAGGCAGCCGGTCAGGCTTGTAGACTATCTGAGCAGCAAATTCTTGATGTCGTTAAGAGTTTGCAGGATGCCGAGGAACGCTCCAAAACAGTCATCCTTTGAGGTCGCTTTCTCAACTTGGGTCACCCTCGTGACACCTACTCCCAAGTGTTTGACAGCCTTAAGCTCCCTTTCCCATCTAGCAGTTGGTCCACTTGGCTAATGATCAAAGGCATCAACCGAGTCCACGGCATTTTAGTTTGAATGAGCTCCACAAAGGCAGCCAAGCGAAATTTTCCCTCAGCCAAACAGAGCAAGGAGAAAATCAAAGGGCTCCGGAGAAAATCCATTGACAGACCAATTCACTCAAGGCTCATCAGTGATGAGGCTAGGCCAGCAACCCCACAAAAAGCCTATCCCTATCTCAGAGCGCTGCCCGTCGTCCAAATTACTCATCTTGAGGACCGAGCCCCGTGTTCACCATCCATCGCTTCCCTACTCACTCCATCGCCCGTCACTGAAAGTACCCCCAGCAGTAGACCTAGTGCTACCAAACGCCTGAATCCCACAAAAGTATCCCAGACCTCAAAATTGCTTATAAGACCGTATTATCGGATGAGACTCACCAATCATCGCGCCCGGACACAAACCTGCAACCTATTTCTCCTGAAAGCCACAGGGAGGAGGTTAACGCACCAGAAAAGGTTTTTTGTGCGGTCACGCAAGACAGGATCACGAACAAGAAGACTCAGGGTAATGAATCACGCAGTGTGCACACCGGTGGGCCACAAAATATTAGCCCATCCTTTTTGGAGACTGAAGGATGTAGACCGTCAGCTCGGTGTGATATCTCCCAAGATACTACAAGTCAAAAATTACCAGTCCCCCTGGCAGTTTGATTACCCTCCATATGTTTCGCTTCTTCCCACTAACTTTAAGGAGAATTCAGTACTGCCTCAGAATCATGTCCATTTATTAGCGCAAAACAAGGAGTATATGTCGCCATCACATGAACCCACTCGTTGCAAACCATGCTTTGGTCTGACTGGTGTTGTTGGCCAGGCCTTGAGGCTTGAATGCCGCTGGAGGGTTTCGTCTCGTATATCATTCCGCACCATCGATCTGCTGTCTCGCCACTCGTGGTTTCGTGGTTTCGGTAGGGGCCGATGGTGACACGCTTTTCTGTCGTTTGGACCGAACCTTTTGTCGAGAGATATGTGGGACAATACACTCACACTAGCCCCCCAATGTCCTCAGCTCTCGACTCCCCTAGGACCTCCTTTCCACTCCAATTTCTTCCTCCTCTCTCCTTCTCAAACCCCAAATCAGTTGTTTCTGGCGACTCTGCAACAACTGAGCTTGTGCTCAAGCGTTTCCATAGCAATTGCCTGAGTGTGCTGAATACCATCCCAGATCGTCGGCAGCTTGCAGTGGCTAGAGAGCCTCAGATCATAGCTCCCACAGAAACCTGGCTCACCCCTGATATACTTGACCCCAAAGTACCCATTCCGGGATAATTCATAGTAAGGCAGGGCTCCAGTAGAAGTCGTGCCGGTGGGGTTATCGTATAGTACGATAACTACATCCCTCCTCCCATTGTACTACCAACATCTCGCAGTTGATATGCGATAAGGCTTTCCGTTTCCCTCTCATTTTTAGCGGGGATTCGACGAAATACACTCGGCGATGGTGGGTGCATAACTGGTGTGCATACCATCGAAGGAACTCTGGATGCTTGTTTGGCCGTGGCCATTACCTGTCCTGTGCTAACTGAACCGAACTGAACTGAACTGAACCCCTACTTTTAGATGTGTTGATTGTTTGTGGGTTGTGCTTACACTCTGAGATAGAACCTACTGCTAGGTGTAATCTATCTCCCTCCCGCATGCAATTCAACCGATAGCCTGGGTCTCATACTTATTAGGCACCCCGAAAAGCTACACAGACTTCACCCGTCTGTTAATCACAGGCGACTTCAACTCGCTCAGTGTCGACTGGCAAAGGGCTGATGCCTCTTATGTAGCCTTTGGCAAACCCCTCTTAGATATGATACTCAAGAAGTCATGGGTACATAACGTAAAAATCCTACCAGATATGGAACAAGACGTGCCCCTTCCCTGCCAGACCTGGTCATCACCAATGAATGGTTCCAGATAAATGTGGTGCGCCACTTGTCACTTCTCGGCAAAGTTTATCACATTCTCATTGGGTTTTATTATATTGTGAAGTGGCCTCCTCTTCCCCCAGAAATTAAGATTTTGAGCTCCTTTAAAAGGACCAAATTTAACCAAGTTAATACATTTATTCGCTTCCAGCTAAACTCGGGTAACCTAGGTAACTCTGCTGACGAGACGGCAGAGAATCTCGGAGAGTTGGTCTCCCTAGCAGGTAGGCTGCTTGTACTCAGAGTTCGTCCCCCTCAGACCGGTAAGCAGTCCCCCTAGCCCCGCTAGACGCACTCTAGACGAATGCGCACGCCCCTTCGCTAGATATGAAGCCACTGCTCCTGCCCGCGATGCAGAAGACTGGAGGATTATTCAGAACAAATGCAAAGACAAGGTGAGGTCCTATCGAAATTTGGTCCAGCTATCTGTGCTTGCTCGAGCGCGGACCAAAGCGGCATTCCTCCTCCAGTACATGCACTTTCTAAGGCGCACAGCTCCGACACCAGTCGCTCTCAAATATCATACCGGATCCCCAGTCACTACCCCCAGCCAATTAGCCGAGGCCCTTAGCTCCCGGCTTCGTACGGATTTTAGCCCCATACCGATGTCATCCTACCCCGCCATGCACCCTACATCTTCGGTCATTGCCCTTAGCCATTTAAGTATATCCACTGGTGCAGTTGTACAAGTTTTCCGTCGGCTCAACCAACATGGCTTCATGGGTCTTGACTCAATCCACCATAGCTTTTGTAGGAAACGGCGGACGTATTAGCTGCTCCTTATGCGTCCCTTATGGCGATAAGTTCAGGATGACGTTTTCTTCACCAGCTGGAAAAAAGCAGTCATCGCACCCATCTATAAGAACAGTAGTAGATATCCTGCCTCTAGTTACAGACCCATAATTTGAACTAGCTTCACCAGCAAAACTTTCCCGCAAATTCTAAAGTGTGGTTCTTTCCCATCCACATAAAAATGGGATCCTCCCCCAGTTCTAACATGGGTTTCCTCCTGGCAGATCGCGCATCACCAATATATGCTTACTGTCTTAGAAAGTTTGACAAAGGCCTACGATGATGGCCAGCTCTTACACGTTGTATTCATCGATTTTGCTAAGGCCTTCGGCAAGTTCCCCCATGCCCCTCCTCCTTGTAAGCTGCAAACATACAAGATGAAAGGCTCCATGTTAGACATCTTACGCAGTTTTCTTACTGACCGCACCTTTGTAGTTCAAGAGGGGAACGTTTTGTCTCAATCCACTCCAGTTACAACTGGTGTCCCGCAAGGGTAGGGCTTGGGCCCTCTTCTTTTCCTGATCTACATAAACGATCTTTCAACAGCCCTTCCTGCGAACATGGCAATGTATGCAGACGATGAAACCCCTGAATTTCAGGCCTAAAAAACCAGCAAATTGCAGTTGATGAAACAAAACGCTGGTCCGAGGATTAAAACCTCCCAGTTAAGGATGACAAATGCGCGAACATGCGTTCGGCAGAAAGACTGGTCATACTTTCTCCATTGAAGCAGCAACCATACTGCCTAGGATTGACAGGCACAAAAAGCTCGGTTTCCGGTTAGATTTTAACCTGTCCTTCTCCCATCATCACCGAATTGTGAGCAAGTCTGCCTTTCGAGCCCTAACCGTAATTCGAATGTCCCTCCCGCGCATTTCTGGGGCGATCTCCCCATAATTTTCGGCATGTATATCCATCTCTTGCTGGAGTACTGTAGTCAGATAGTGCACTCTGGTCTTGTCCAAGATCGTGAGATCCTAGAAAGAGCTCAGAGGGCTTCCGTCGAAGCACCACGGGGTCTGTCTCACTACCTTGTCCCATCTGCTTCTCACCCATCAACCCTTATCCCCTTGACCTAAGGCGAGGTGATCCGTTTCTGGTATTTCACTTTTCTTAATCAGGTCAAAGCGACTGCTTCTCCTCCGTCTGTGCAGCCTATTCCCTCAGTGTTTACTGCAGGAGGGTTTTTAAACCGAAACCAAGCACCACTCTGAGAATTAACTTTTTTAGCTACAGGGTTATTAATCTGTAGAAAGCTCTTCCAGAAGATATTGTTCTCTCTCAGAACAAGACTATCTTCAAGAAGTTGGATCTCCACCTTAGCCTCTCCCAGTAATCCCTTGTAATAAAAGTGAGATAAACATCATTCGTTTCAATTCCATTCCGCTTTATAATAATGAATGTCGCACCCCGTTCCGCCTAAAGCGCTGTCCAGAGTAGGACACTGCATAACGTGATTTTTTTACCGCCTCCACTTCCCTTTACTCGTTTCAGCCCGGTGAATCTGACAGGCAACCAAAGACTTCCTAGAGAACCGAGACTATTTAGCCCAAAGCCTCGAACTCGTGTAATACTTCAAGACTTCAAGACTTCAAAACAGCAGGTAGCTGTATCTCGGGTAGAGCAGAGGAAAACATCGCCGACTGGATACATAGCAGAGCTCTAGTTCAGCATATTAGAGGAAGTACAAGATGCAGATTGGGACAGCAGCCTTCTCTCCTTGACCTAGTGATCACGAAGCACGAAAATGATATAGACGGGTTAGATTTGGTGGCGCGTTTGGGTAGATATGATCATGTCACCATCACATTTTCCCATGGTTTCCGGCATGCGAAAGCCATAGGGAAATTACATAGAAATTTTGAGAGGATAAACGTGGGGGAACTCGGAGAAAGGACCGCAGAAATAGACTGGAGAAGGGAGTGAGGAGGTTACCGTTAAGGAAGTGGGACGGAGGATCGAGGGCAACCTTCCGGAGTTGCAGGACAGTTGTATCCCATTCCAGGAGTGCGAAGCTGAGGACAAGCAGGCCCGAAGGATACCAGCGGTTCGACCAGCAAGCAAGAAAAGGGAAGCGGAGGAGCCTGATTCCGGTAGAAAGAGGGTGGCAATTGGCCGTAAAAATCCAGCGAGTGGCAAAAGGGACGTCTGAACTGCCACTAGCCACAGAAGTTTATCAAAATCCGAAAATGTACTATGGTGACAATCATAGTTTATTCCGAAGGCGACGGAAGCAAGCCCTACGGATGATCTAATTTTTTACAAACGACATAAGGGACAGACAAAGTTCGTGAAAAATTTAGAAATATGCACGACGAACCAGGGGCAAGAGACTTAGAAGGGAGATAAATGTATGCCTACCAAATAATAGTGGAAGGAGTTCGAGTTAACCAATGGATGGGGTCACATATGTGCCTGGTTAATTTGAAAGTCAAGGCCAAATGGGGGAGCTTGCTGGGTCAAGCGAAGAAGATCAAGATCCGTGGGATTTACATGAGGAGGAATGAATATCGGCATGAGGAACTATGGTAATTGGAAACGATGAAGAAGAAGAAAGAAGGGGAGCAAGGAAGAGCAAAATGTGAGCCGTCTGGCAAGGGATTGGGTGGCCATGACGTATGCTTCATTGCGATAAAGGAAGGCTTCAAGTGGAAAACAGGGAGTGACCATTGCAAGACATAAAGAGTGGGTCGGATGGAACTAGTGGTTCTGAAGGATCGAGGTACGGTAAATGTGAGGCACAGATATAGAAGAAGTGGAGGCATATCATGAAGAGCAGCCGCATGGTGGCGAGAGTACTGGCCGGCGAAGAACCGGAGGATGCAGAGGAAATATGTGGATGTATATATGTGTACCCAGCCAGCACAAAATACCACCTTCCATGTGGTAGATTCACCACATAAATACCACATATGTTTTTCTCGAGGATGAGTGCTTTTTTTGCTCAAAATGGACAAATTGATTATTTGCGCAGCGTAGGAACTCGTCGTTGTGCAAAGAAATTTCGATGAAAAGAGTATTACGAAAACCAGTTGACTTTGATTTGTTTTAGTGTTCTACGAGTTTTTGGCGCGTGCCTGCCAGTCCGCCCTGTTGAGTGATCAGGTATGGTTTGCGCTAATTTCTCATTCGTGATTCGTCCTCGGGTGACTATATTTTTCTCCAAGTTCAGGACAGATCTCTTTATTTCGGACCGTGTTTTCAATGTATACTTAGATTAGTGAGCTTTTTTACCAGGGCAGCGATCTGTTTGCTCAGTTTCATAATATTATTGAAAACCATAAAACAAAGGACAGCTCGTTAGTGGTCGTCTCTTTCCAGTCTCTCTTCTTGAATTGTGCAGACCTACCTATTTTAACAGTGCCTGGAAGAACATTTTCCCATCCTGGTTCGTTAAAATCCGCTAAGAAACGAAGACTACGTCAACTGCTTCGAGCATCAGGCAGGTCAACAGCAGAAGCATCTACATCGGATTTAGCCGAGACGTCTGTCTGCCCGAGTCCGGCTGGTAAGATTGGGTTACCTACACTGTTCACTTATATCTTAGACAATGCGGAACACGTGAATGCTTCTACATTTGGCAGTCATATTGCTGCTTCGGAATTCAGGAGTGTGACTGATGCGAACACATGGATAAGCACTGGAAGCATACTGGACGATATCCGTCATTTGTTCGGCCAATGCAACATGTCACTAACGGATTTACGACGATGGTTACAAATGTTCAGTTCTTTATATGCGTCCAGTTTACTTGCAGCTTGTTTTATGTAGATTACCATATCTGAACTTTCTAACCCTGTCTATTATTTTGTACATACTTTCTAGTGATTATCTCTCTGCTTATTTTCCATTAGCAGATAACTTGTTAAAAAAATTTATTTCTCAACTTCAGTATCTGTATTCACCTTCGCAATTATCATACAACTTCCACACAGTGGCGCACTTAGGGTTAGATGTCAAACGGCTTGGGAAAGTAAACCTATTTTCAGCCTTCATCTATGAGTCATTCATGTAAAATTAAGGCCAATCATCAGGGGACCTAATAGATACCGCATACAGATTTTCAGGCAAATTTCTGAGGCTTACAACATAGGCCAACGAATGCAGCCGCCAGATGAGTCCGATGATGTAGGTTGTTATTGATTCCGCGTACCCCAAGGAATCAAACAAATCAAATGGCAAAGTACCGTCCTCACTACAGAGGGTGCAGACTGTTTTGTGAACGTACAAATGAATCCTGGTAAAGTCGTAGATATTGTGGATGACGTCATTGTTTACCAGCGGTTCAAAGAACCAGATGTTTTCACTCACGAAATACCATCTTCTCCTTTGTTAATTTTCCGTGTAAGTGTACTTTTGCCGGAGAAAATGTGTGCGAACCTTACAGAAGTACTGTGTAAATATTTCTACATACTAGTTGACGACACTGGGATTGTGGTCCCTGTTTTGCATACACTACGGAGATAAAGTTATTTTTACACAGTGTTCATCTTCTTACTTAGTTCTGACTGCGGTACTTCGCTGGTCATCTTCCTTTGTAGAAGGAAATATACAGAGACTCCTACTTCTCCTGCACTCTTAGATGTTCCTAGTTGAGAAAATCATAGGGCTTGGAGTTACAAAAATAGTCTCACAAAAGTGGGTGGTAAATGGTAGGTACGTGCGCTGGCCTCAGACTGCAGAGGACGAAGTGGCCCGTCTTTGCCGGAACAATGAAGACTCTGGCATCAACTTCACCTTGCACGAAGTCAATGTCTTTTACATTTGCAGTAAGCCCTAAAAATTCATTTATCTCACTTTACAGATGATATACTGGAAGCGAGAAGTTTGAGAAGTGGTTCTGCTGATATCGATGATGAAAACCAGGGTTTTCACGAAGGCATGTGCGCCGGCGGAGCTTAATGTAACGAGAACATGTTTTGATTGGTAAATTTTGCAGTAAACGTCCACGTCGATTCTTGACCACGGACTCAAGCTCTCATGAATCGGATAACTCGCCTGAAATGGAGGACTGCCGAAACTATTCTGAATAAGAAAACGTTCCACGAATATTTCAGTCTTATCCGACACCGCCAAGCACACTGGAATTGAGGTATGAGCATATTTTCATGTGTATTGTGCTCAGAGAAAAAATTCCATCAACATCAATGACACCTAGAAGAGTACCTATGAGGTAAATGTCCAACTCGAAGGACTTCGTTCGCGTGGAACCGATTAGTTCCTACTTTTACAGTCCGCCAAGGGCTTCAAATGATGCAATGGAGCAACGGCTTCAAAAAATTCAACACGACATTGAAAGTATGAAGGGTAACTCTTCAGTCATTACTTGAATGTTCTCTGTAGAAGATCTAATTCAGTTGCGGGAAATGTGTTGCAAACTTTTGTCCGCAAATCAGCAAAAAGAGATCCACATTTCGACGGTTGACACAGCTGGATTTATGGCCAAGGAGGATTTTCATCTGCCACTGGAAAGTTTTGATGATCTTATGAAGATTGAGCAGCAGTTGACCAACAAACACAGCCGAAAAAGCTTGGTAGGTTCATGTATTTGAAGTTATTTATTTTTTCAGTTCACCCTGCTGTCCTCCATAGGTAGGTGAACATTTGGGGAGACAGTTTGGACCCTACTGCTGAAGGTGTTGCATGCCAACCTCGTGGAAGAATGCAGCCCCTCAGGAAAAAAACAAAAATATTGCGCTTGATGACAGACTCCTATATGGAGTGATGCAAGGTGCATCCTTTCAATTACTTATGAGTCTGTGATATTCATCAAGTCAGCAAAGCGTTTCTCTATAGGTTTATACCTGTTTTCACCTTATTTTCCAGTTGATGCTAAATCACACACTATTTTCGAGAACCATCCGGATTCGGAGTTCCGATTTCATGTTCGCATGTGGCTGCACAACACGAGGTCTCGGAAGTGCATTAGGTCAAACTGGGACTGCCAAGCAAATTCCGTAGATTTTCAGACTGCACTGCACCTGGAATCGGAGGAACTGCAGAGTGCTACTTGAGCATGTAAAAAGTCATAATATATTGTTCCAGTTATTATTTGTTTTTACTTAAAGCCACACTATCGAATTGAGGGCTAAGAAGAAATGTGAGATATTTCCGGGATATTCGCGGTACTAATTAAGATCAGGTCGTTTATGTACTTATTATCAGTTCGTTAATGAAATATTGCTAATATTGCAGCGCTAGAACTCCTTTATTCAGTGGCTTATGTTTGCCACTTAGTGTAAAGATTATACGGAAGCCGGAGCCGAGGTGTCTAAGTAAAACGGGTCCCGTCGCGTTCCATCGACAAGTGTTTTTTTGTGGTATTTAAATGGTATTGTTAAGTGGTACTTAAGTGGTATTTGAGTGGTTCTACTAAGTGGTATTTGAGCGCTATTATCGGGGTCACTGAGCACGTAAAATGCCCCTTTTCTGAAGTGGTAAAAACATGTTTTTAACATGTTTTTACCACGTTTTGTGCTGGCTGGGTACATTTGTAAAGATATATATATACGTACTGTGTGAGAGCGGGAGCAAATAGAAGTGAAGTGGTAGAACACCGAAGTAGCAGTGCTTGGAAGAGACAGGTAGGGCTAGTTGAAGTGGTGCAGAATAAACTTGGATTATTGCTGGTGGATTTGATCGACAGGTGAACATGAGAGATCTAAAGAGAAAAAGAGGCTACTTTGGAATCACAGAGGTGATGATTGTGTGCAGCAGTTGATAAACGAGGGGATAGGGAGGAAAGGATCGACGAAACAGGTAAGAAAGAACCCAACAAGGTGATTGTTGCAGGTGGGATATGCTGTGACGGTCGAAAGCGGCTGAAGCGGTAGTAAACATTAGAAAACTTTTGCCATGAAAATGGCCGGAGAACGCAGAGCGAATGGAGGTACAGGGTGGTTGAAGTTGTGCAATAATAATAATGGTATATTTCGGATGCTCCCGAAGCGTGCTAGAGTTCATAATCAGACGATTCAAGTGATGTCCAAATCAAAATTTACAAAATGGTACAATAGGTGTGCATAGGGTATTGAAGAGAGTGTTAAAGCCAGCTAAAACTGTGATGATGCCCGGCAAATTTGAAGGTCAAGGTTAAACGATTGGATCGGCTGGCGGTGTTTGGAAATGGTCAGGAAAGTGAGGGTATATGCGTAAATAGTACCGGAAATAGCTGCCACACTAAAAACTCTAGCCAAGTGAAGGAAGTGTCAAAATAACGAAGAGGAGAGAATAAAACTTTCACCAAGGGGAATTCAAAGATTCGTTTGCACGTAGCAAGGTGTGAAAATATATGAATGGAGGACTCAAGGACGTACAAGAATGGATCTTCAGATATCAAATGCAGTGAATCAACGGCCAATATGGTGGTAGAACTCGATGGTGAGATGGCGACGTAATCAATCACAAAGAAAGAGACCAATAAATCCGATGGATAGAGGGAGGGATTTCAAGAGCGATGTTGGAAGAAATAGCCAGTGGTGAGCCGGAGAGTGTTCAGCGGTTTATCTAAATTGACATAGGTACGACAAGAAATAACAGTGAGGATATGGAAATGTGACAGCAAATCAAAGTGCAGTGCGTTAAGCAGCGGCTGCAGGGGCGAATAGCTTGCTGGAGCTATACTGGCGTAGAGGGTAGATAAGTGACCTGACGGCTGTTTTCGTATGGAGATGGCACCGCAACCTTGGGGCGACAGCTACGAGACCAATGCGTTTGGTAGGAGAAACGAGAAAGGGCCATCGGATTCATAACTTAATGAAACGGTCGGCGGAGAAGGCAGTGGAAATTAAATTTGAGCGTCAGGGGGCCGCATATCCCAGTGGCGAGCGAAGTTGAGACGCGTAATCACGTGCAGAATGAACGGGAGCAAAATGCTCAGGAATTCAGATATGATCGACAAGGTCGCAAGGGAGAGTATACTGACCAAAAATCATCGAAAAGCACAGAGATAGAAAATTGGAAACCTTGATGGCATGATGCCAGCGGAGGCAATCACAGTAACAGTGTACGACAGATCGGATTGAGGGTGGGTGTGATCTCAAGTGCGATGATGCTAGAAGTAGCTAGAGGAGAGCAGGTAAACATTGAACAGACTATCCACGCTAATGCAGGCATGTCAAAAAGTAACAACGAGAAGGCATAATGGTTGTGAACCGATGTGAAGCGCGATTGCAGAGGCGGATAACGTGTAGAACTGGAAAAGGAGTAGGGAGTAGATACCTGTCTAGGTCACTGTTATAAATAATTGAGGATAAGACAATAGTGAGGAGACCTATGAAACCAGTGGTTTCGACGGGAAAACAGGATCGGAACGTGGGATTTGGAGTAAAATTGGAACAGTCGGCGGACATGGCAGTTGAAATTGGAGGTTTCATACAGGTGAAATCAGTTGAATAGCTACAGAGAAAAACCTCCGCAGGGATTGGGGGACCGCTGAGTGTTGCTGGTGAGAAGGCCAGAGAATTACAGCCGATAGGACGTGAACTGTTTGCTTCGGTTTTGTGGTCGAGAAATAACAATGTGAAAATGGAAGGCAAATCAACATGGAGTGCGGAACGGTACAGTGGTTACAAAGATGTGTAGTTCGCCGAAGTGATGGAACGGGTGAATGGCAGGTACTCATTTTTAAGGAACCATGCAATAGGTGTTTCCTGTCACAAAGACTTGTAACCGAAGCTGCACGACCCGTTATTCAGAAAGTTGAGGTGTAACAACAGAGAGTATGGATGCTAGTCCCTTACGAAATTGTATACGCGTATCGTATCAAAAGAACTAATTCACAGAAATCGAAAGAGTGGCACATCTTGTGGGAGAGAGAGAATATCAGAACGGTGAAGGAAAGGCCGATGGAGGACAGGTGAGCATTCAACGGGTGGATGACGATTTATCAGCAAGAAGGCGGTAATTGGGTAATGAACTAATCTTGGATGCATTGAAAGTGATTGCATGGACGAAGAGCAAGAAATGGCGATGTTATTGCAGGTTGGCGGTAAGTGTTCACCTTGTTGACCTTTTTGACAGGTAATTTGAGGTACGACACCAAAAAAGCTGCATGTTTTATATATTTGAGGCGTACAAAAATAAAGCGGTCAAGCGGCTTACCGAGATTAGGATAAAGAGGTCGATTGGCAGTATGAAAACCAGCATTTGGAGTGATGGAGAGGGCGAATGATTTGCTAATCACAGGTTTGGCTTCCAGAGGACTACGAAATACATTCCTGCAAAGTTCAGCGTCTATCAGATTTTGTTGAGGAAATAAACAGTGACTGTAGAGGTGCCAGCAAATGGATAGTTTCAACGATTGTGGGACGCGGGGTATGTAGGCGGAGAGGAGCTTGCCAAAATCGATGGTTATTATATAAGCAGTTATGCTTTTCCGAGAAGAGGAGAGACTTGGTGTGTGGGAATGAACACTAAAAGCTTTTCAGCACATAGCTGGGGTGACAAGCTTGCCGGGCATGAATAGACAAATTGCAATCCCAACATTAAAAACTGGCTCGATGGAAGAGCAGTTGCTGGAGATGACAGGCAGGTGTCTTGTTTGCGGCAGCCGTACAAGCCGGACGATGGGGTTCCATAATCCAAAAGTGGTGCTAGTGGGTGAGACTGACCATGCTATAGACACCTAACCTTAAAAACCGTTTTCTCGTGACAGGAGTTGCGATTCACTAACCTAGTTGCCCCTGCACATCGTTGCAGACGTTATGCACGCCCGATGTGCACCGGCCGAAGCAGTGGATCAAACCGCGTCCCGCACCGTTGGGATTAGGGTGAGTTGTAGCAGTATGCACAGTAGAGTAGTCAGTGTTTCCGTAGCTAGGTTGAGGAGTTACAAAGATCAAAGCCAGTCGGAGAGCAATCGAGTAAGGCGCGAACATCGCACCGTGTCGACGGTCCAATTTTTACATCCAGCGAGAAAATGTGCCCAGTTGGTGCTCGAGGGATTGGATGGGTGAAAAGCTCCTGGGCCAGTAAATTCTGAGGTGAAAGTGGAAACGGGCTGCAGTCTGGCATCGATGCCAGCTGTGGAGTTGGGGAGAGATGTTACGAAAATCTATGGCAGAATCTAGGTGGAGGATGGAGTGAACAAGAGGAGAACTAGCAATCTCAACGATAAAGGCTAGGTATTAGGACCTAGTATCAGACTAACCTGAGCCTTAGCGTGAACTAGCAATGAGCCTAGAAAATCAGAAGTGAGCAGGCGTGACTGTTACTAGGTATGCGCAACTTATTTGTGGAAGCCATGGAGCAGGTTGTAAGGGCAAGGAACAGTTATAGGCCGAGTGGTAAGGACAATGATTAGAGCCGGATGACGACCGGTAGCAGCTGATGGGCTTGCTAAGAAAGCTTGCATATGAGGGGAATTGTGGGGTTCATAACTTGCCAGGGTGTGAGGGGTTTCTCGGTAAAGAAAAGCATATGGGATGAGGGTTAAGGTTTGGCTGGAGGTCACGTCCTAATTGAAGAGCACGGGTCTCAGACGTGATAGTGTCGGTTAACATCAGGGCGTCATCCACGGTGAGGTATTGTGCTAATATGGTTTTGAATTCAGTGAGGAAAACACCGACGAATTTCAGTGAGGAGTTCATTTCAAAGTCTGGAATGTTTTAGCTGAAAGAAATTAGATCTCATGGATAACCTAGCATTAGGAATAAAAAGACGCAGATCTCTGTGACGGAGGGGGTAGGGGCTAAGTTATTTGGCACGTGGAGCGTCAGTGGAAGAAAACGCCAGGCGATGAATGAGCGTGTGGAGGAAGAAAATGTTAAGTCTCACGGAGTAACCAAAAAGATTCAATGTGGAGGACAGCACAGCGCTCTTTATAACCGAGTGTGGTGGAATAACCGAGCAGCTGTTTCGTGAATGAGCATTGTACATTCTCTAAGGCTATTCTGTCGGTTTGGGCAGTGTTAGTGGAGATGATACGGCGGTAATCTAGACAGGGTCGGACATAAGACAGACATGATAGGAGTTCTGTATAGCGCAGGACGAGAGATCTGCCTAGAAATTCCCAAGGATTTTTCGTCTTCGCAGCTGGAAAAGACAAGTTTTCCGAGAAGTTTGGGGTGCACGGGTAATGCAACCCAAGATCTCGTGCTGATGGGTTGTGGGTAATAGGGGACTTGTGTAAAGGGAAAGAGTTCGGAGGAACGTGACAGCGTACGGTCATAAAGCTGCATTTCCTAACAGAGAACTCAGTTTTTCGGGAACGACACCATTGTTTAAGGCATTCTGTGTCGTACTATATATTTAGAATTGAGTTATTAGTGTGCAGGGTGAGGATTCATACACAACTTTTATGTCTTCCGCAAATAAGAAGGGGGTACCATAATAAATTGTGAAGAAGACGTCATTACTGTACGTTAGGAATAGAAGTGGTCCTAGCACGGTTCATTTAATGACACTGGTGGTAACGGGGAAGAGTTGTGGGAGATGGTTGTTGGTTGAGACGATTTGGCTGTGATGGGAAAGATAAGAGGAGAACCAGTTGAGAATAGGGGATTTAAGTCCAAAGGCTTCGGGTTTGGTCGGGAGCCGCGAGTGAGAAACGCAGTCAAATGCCTCAGTCATGTCCAAGGAGATGACAGTTAGGCACTTCCCATCGTCCACGGCTGCAGTGACCACGTTGAAAAAGTTAAATTGGCAGGTGTTGCAAGACCAGGTTTTAAGAAAACCGTGTTCGCCCTTGATGTATCAACTTACTGAACCATAAATACTGGCAGGCTCTTTTTAACTAGGAGCCCAAGGCAGTCTAGAAGCCACGGGTGTGCGGGTAATGGGTTGGTAAGTCAAGGGGTTAAAGAGGGGACTCTTTCTGGGGCGATGGGTGATAGTGAATCTTTTCCCTTGTGACGGGTAGTTTCCAATTTTCGGAGATAAGTTGACGATATTCAAAAATAGAACTGCAACATCAGGCCCGTCAAATCGAAGCGGCTCTGTTGGAACTTTATCAGAGCCGGGGTGGGATGAGGGCTTCAAGTTGCGGAATAAATGAGACACTTCACTGAGCGCAATTTCTGTATCGGACAAAGTGGATGCGGTAAAGGGAACTAGTGGAGTATGAGCGGGCTCAGAGTCAACAGTCATACAAGAAGAGAAGACCCAGATGAAAGCCTCGTCGATCGCAGCGGGATTATTTACCTGTATACCCTTTGGTAACTGCAGGTATGAAATACTTGGACTAGTGTGTGTTTCTGTCTTTGATTATACTTGAAATCTGGAGCACCTTATCCGGCCGGCAAAAACTGAGGCTTCCTGTTTTATGTAGGGCTTTTCAGTGGTGACTTTATGACTATTAGAGAGTCGATGCAGGAGGATGAAGACAAAAAAGCCATGAGACCTTCCGTACAATGCTGAGACATTTTGTATTTCATTAGTAAGGGTTTGCTGCAGGCTGGTTTTTATGCGTCAGAAACTAGTCACCCCACTCGATGGAGCGAATTGATTCGGTGAGTCGCTGCCATTCGTGATGAGGAAATGGAGGGTCAAGCGGGCCCTGTGTGTTGTTATAGATGAGGGCACCAAATTTACACGAAACCACTCTACGATCACTTCTGCGGAAGTGGTTAAGTATGTTAATGTCCATGTTGGACAGGCCTTAGGCGAAGACTAAATCCAGCATGTTATTCTTCCTGGTTGGAGTGAGAACACGTTAGGTCCAGCGTCCTACTCGAATGCAGGGGAGGAAATTAAATAGGTAGCCTGGGGAGGTGAGCTTGTCCCAGTTGATATCGGGTGCATTAAAGTCACCAGCGATCAGGGGTATATCGGATAGGTAGCTAGATCGTTTATTGATGGGTATAAAGTCAGAAGTAGTTGTACTAGGAAGTCTACACACAAGGCCAGTGTGAAGACGCGCGTGAGCAAGTTAAACGTCAACCAGTAAAAGTCCTGTACCGCATCCAGGACAGGGTGGTCTTAAGAAGTTGCAGTAAGGCTGCACCTGATGTGGATTAAACATCCACCACCTCGGCGACACCTGCTTTTTTTAAACGCCTGATGGCCACTCAGAGAGATTAAGGCGGGTGGGATGGAACTAGTTAGTCAGGTCTCAGTGATGAGAACAAGATCGGGGCTGTGCAAGGGTTTGAGACTCAGTAGTGAGTCCGATTTATTAATAAGGGACCGACAATTCATGAGACGTAGAGAAAGTTTAGTAAATAAGTTCTAGGTCAGAGAGGAACGACAATACGGTATGTGGGCCGGGGCGTCTAGGGTGGAGCTAGAATGTGTGGCACGACTGAGATGTTTGCTGGTGGAGAGGACTGCAGTAAAATAATGTGCAGTTGAGCAGGAAGGCTTGAGAGGATGAACTACTTTCACAGGATGGCTCGAGGGGGGTCAAAAACATAGAAATGTCGGCAAGGTGAACAGGGGTATACAATACACCATGGATGGTGAAATAGGCCGGGTAGGCATATCTGGCTAGGGAGTCAGCTTGGTTGCTAGGCTAGGCTGGGTATGGCTAGTGCTGATTGGGGCCGTTAGATTTGAAGGAGATCGGCGGTTTGTAAGTCTGATTAGTGCAGAACAATACCGTGAAAGGTCGCTATCGAGTGCCTTGCCACTGGTGGCTACTGGTGGCTGCAACGTAGAAACATGACGAGGCAGGTACAAGTAGCCATGAAGGAGACGAAAGGGAAGCGTAGTGGTATCATATACCTTGGCATCGGACGGACGGTACCACAAATGTCCCCTTTGCATCAATGAGTTGGTGTGCTCTAACCTGGAGGAGGAATGTGAAGTGGAAGAGGGATACAGAGGTGCTGGTTGACGCAGAGACTGGAACGTCGCGGGTACTTTTGTAAGTGACCTTCAGTAGGAAAGGGATTCAGGGTAGGCTAAATAAGTGGGCGACAGAAAGAGGGCGATTCTTGCGGGGAAATGTTTCTTAGGTTACGGTAGAGGTTACGTGAAACACTAAGGTAATCATTTTTTATGAAGGGTGACATTATTGGAGAGGCCCGGAGGTAAGTTGTAACAGCCTGATGAGGATGATAACCAGGTATAGGAAACGCATGACTGGGTGGTATGTACGGTGAAACCAGTAGACGGTGGTTTTGGGTGGGGATAAAAGTCTTCATTAACTTTCTTTCGTCCATTGTTGCACTCTGTGTTGCTTCGACTGGGGCTCTTAGCAGTTGAAGGTGTGTTTCGATGAGTGAGTTAGAACTGACCGTAGTGTCAACAACGGGCATTCCACACATAAATGACGTTTTGGCTGGTTTGGGAGATGACCTATGCACCGTGAGTTGCAGAATTGCTGTTGGAGCCGAGTGACGGGATGGGATAAAAGAATATGGGGTGCATCCGCCGATTGATGGATGATTTCTGGGTATGGTTGTTGAGCTGTCTGGGCCGTTCACACCGTCATCGGTTGTATCCAATGTTCCGGTGATAGGCAATTTAAGAATCGAGTTGGCAAGCCCAAGGAAAGAAAATTTGACGGGTGTATACTGTGTACTTCTTGGTTTGTCGGGGTATATGATCCAAGATCAATTATTCAGGTTGTGAGAACTCTGACATCAGAGCCAACGGAAACTACGAACGATAGACGGACACACGGCGCCATTATCAAGGTGCCTCAGCCAGGGAGATGATCGGAGCAGTGTCCGAAGTGGCTGACCGGCATTGAGGATCACTGGAAGGGGAAATCAAATGGAGAAGAGCAGTCTGGGTGTGCTCTAGCTGAGGATCAACGGTTAAGAGGAAGGATAACAAAAGTGAAGCCCGTCCTCTTCGATGCAAGGGAACACCAAGACAAATTAAGGCAATGGGAAGGCGGGTTAAGGGGGAAAAGTATAAATAGGAGCTAAAAGATTAAGCAAGGAAGTGAACATTTGACCTACAGTAATCATTTAGTAGAAGAGAGAAAATAAATTCTGCACGAAATCACAAAAGACACTTAGCGGGGGATAGAGTGGGGGCAAAATTTGTGAATCATAACTGTATGTTAAGTTCAGTTGATGAGCCACGTCAAGTGAGAGAAATGAGGCTGAATTTTTCAGTAAAAATTGCTGGAAGAATGATGGAAGTATATGTAGTGGGACCTGATTTCGAAGAGAGGCAACGTCAGCAAAGTGACATCGAGGAGCTTCGGGTTGCTTACCATGCTTGTGCTAATAATGACAGGACGGAAAAGTATATATATGTACACTTTATATATATATATATATATATATATATATATATATATATATATATATATAGCGAACCAACCTGTAGTCACTGTAAATCGGCAGTCGCAAATCGAGCAACGCTTAGCCAACTCGAACGAATCCCAAAACCAGAACAAGATTGATTCGCTGTTTCTACGGTACAAAATTGAAATTCACAGAGGGTTAAAATATATACAAACCTCATGTACGCGTCCAAAAAGACTTTACAGTAAAACCCAAAGGTTTAAAGTCCCGTAGCTCAAGCATGACTGTCAACCGCCGACTATCGATGTGGAAATTGAAAACGATTGGGATAAAAGGGTGAGCACAAAAAGGGTATCAGCCTTCCTGACAAACAGGAAGTTTCACGTCAAAGTAGGAACCTGCAGGTCAAAAGCAACTTGGGTAACCAGTGGAGCACCTCAAGGGTCAGTTTCGGGCCCACTACATTTTCTTCTCTACATAATTGTTTTGTCGGAAGGATCATCACCACCTAGTTTCATTTTCGCAGGCAACGTGAAATTAGTGGGATCAGGAGATCACGATGAACATGCAAGGGGCTTGACGCAGGTAGTTAGCTCGGTAGACAAATAGGATGTACCTTTGAGCGAAAACAAGAGTCATCTGCTAACTAGGGCCTCAGTGAGAGTTGAGGCTATGGGCGTAAATGGACCTTTTACAATTGGGGCTACACAGTCAACAAGGGATTTGGGTGTCCAAAGGCCTGCGGACTTCACGTGTGCCGAGCAGTGCAAGCTGGATGATCACTAGGCAGGAGCCGAGCTCTTAAGGCTGCGCCTGGCACTTGCTTTCAGACCTGTAGAAGTGCTTATAGCTATGTACATGGCAGCACTGAGGCCATCTTTAGAACACTGCTTACAGGCTCGGGCTCTCTTTTTGAAAAAGACGCAGCCCGACTGCAAAAGGCCTAGCGGCCAGCCACCCAGGTGGTTGAATGACGAAGAGGGAAATCATATGAACAAAGACTGCATGACGTGGGATTTCTCTGATGTGGGAAAAGAAGACTCTTAGAAGACCTTACTGAAGCTTTTTAAATCTCGAGAGGTTCGTCGGGCATAAGTGAAGGGGATCTAATTGGACGGGCCACTGATCACAGAGCAAAAGGAGATAACATGAAATTGTGGAAGCCACGACCTAGGCTGAATGTGCGAGCGAACGTCTGCAGCAGTAGATCAGTGGGGATGTGGAACATACTAACAGAGGAGGTAAGCACACAGTGTGGAAAGCATTTTAAAAGGATTTTGCATGCTGAGTGGGGCGAGATATTCACAGAAGTATAATACTGAGGAGTAAGGATAAACTGCAGTTCACTTCAGGCTTTTCAGTATCTTGTGTTCGTACCTACCATCTGAGGCACTAGGCGCGGTGGAACACCAATGTCACGGTAGTCCCTCACCTGGGTGGCAAGAAAAGCGCTTTCACTTCTTTTGCAGCCAAGTGAAGGGAATAATCGATTCGTTTAAAAAATCTGGAAGGAGTTACCAAATTCTCAGCAGCGGGTGCCGACCTCTGTGCATACCTCTGAAAGACTTCTGGAAGCTCGGCTGGCCCGGGCCACTATCAGTCCTGTGCAGCCTGACCTGACCTGGCCTGAAGATACTTATATTTTTTCCCATTTGGCAAAACGGAATCACTGGAAGATTCCAAGTAAATCCAGACCCGAAGAGATTCTACAACTATACGCAGTCAAAGGCTGTCCTCAGGGGAAGGGTTGATGAAGTATATCTTGAGGGTGGCTGGAGGGCTACGAGCATAGGTGAAAAAGCAACAGCTCTACCGAAAGTTTTTCAAAATGTATGCCGGGTCGACATGGGCACAAATGAAACGCTTCCTCCTCGGCATATGAACAAAGTAGAGGACGTTGAGGCCACCCCAAAGGCTGTCTGAAAGATCCTTAGGGGAACCGACCCACATTATGCAGCGGGGTTAACAGTGGTGAAACTCCTGGAAAAGTTAGTCTTTCATCCAGTCCAAATGCAATTAATAGAATTCATCCTTGAAGGCAGGGTCCCCACAGACTCGAAAAAAGCCTCGAGTGTAGCCATCCACAAAAATCGCCCCAAACGGAGGCAACGGCCTGCAGATCAATAAGCCTGACCGGAGAAATAGGCTAATGAGTGGAAAGGCTGATTGGCTTCGGATTAATGCATGTCACGGAAGATGGCATCGTAAATGATGCGCAACATGGTTTTGTGGAAGGCAGCTCCTACCTCAAAAACCAAACTTGCTTCCCAGACGATGTCACCCGCCACCTTGACGAAGGACTAGAGGTCAAAATCTGCTGCTTAGACTTCAGCAAAGCTGTTGGTGCTGCAGACCATAGACAGTTGGCAGCGAAACTGTCCGAGTTTGGCAAAAGTGGCCTGCTGGAAAGTTGGATCTCTGATTTTCATGGAGACAGAACCTTCCGAGTTAGGGTTCGCGACGATCAATCCAGACCGGGAGAATTAGCCAGTGGAGTTCCACAGGGATCCATTATGGTCTCGCTGTTCATCAACAATCTCACGTACCATCTAAAGTATACTTGTTACATATCTGCTGTTACGAACGTTTGAGCAATGCGTAGCCAAATTCGCAACGGATCCCGAAATCAGAAGACGATTATCCGTGATATTCTACGATACTAGATTATTACACGAACAATGACATAAAAAATATACAAACCTCAATAATACGATCACAAGGAATCAACAACGAGAAACCGAATAGCAGCGTGTGAGCAGACAGCACGTGCGTCACGCAGGTCCTGAACAAGGATGTGCCAAAGTAGCGCTCCGGGCGCGAACAAACAACAATAGGTCCAGAAAAACAAACCAGTTCGTAAAGACAAGTCAATAGTTTATGGAAATGAGTGATGTTGGGAAAAACACTGAATCGCGAGGGAAAAAGGGGGATTTTCCACGACCGGCTGTTACATCTGCAGAGACGCTGTAAGGACCGGTCTTGGAAAATCTTCCAAGAACCATTGCAGTTCCATGTTTCCTTAGCATCACTCACGTACTTACACTATTGGCTTGTTTTATGCACCATATGTTTTTATGATTCAACGTTTGTTTGTTCGCGTTCGGTGCGCTGCTCTGTCACACCCTTATTCTGGATCTGTGTGACGCGCGTGCTCCTTTCACGCACGCCGTAATTTGGTTCTCGTTTTCTGGGACCTTGTGATCACATGGTTGAGGTTCGTATCTGTTTCGTGTCATTGTTCATTTGATAATTTAATATCGTAGAATTTCACGAAGAATCGCCTCCTGATTTCGGGATCCGTTGCGAATTTGGCTATGCAATGTTCAAAGGTGTCCCACCATACTTAACTGATCAGCTTGGAACAGGAAAATACGCAACATGTCAAGAAAATGATCAAAGCATTTGGAATCCGGACAGACAGTAATACGGCAAGTCACCGGGGAGGTTTTGGGTACTTTTGATTCTCTAGTTAATGCTAGGCCACCTAGTCCTGTCGGTGCTAGCTCACGTATTACTGAGGGTAATATGGATTGCAAGAATGTCGATCTATTTAATCTGATGATATCAGACCTAGAGCGACAACTGTGGTCGACTAGGCAACGGGCCCAGAAAGCAGAACGGAAGTGTAGATAGAACGAGCGTGAGCAAAAAGCCAACAACTGCAACCTGTCCCACAGATCAGGACAAATTACAATAGAAAACTCTACGCCCGTCGCCGCATATAAAATATCACACGTGACGGTGTTGCCCCACACCGCCACGGGAAGTTCGTCGTTATCGCTGGCTAGTTATGTAGGTTTCTATGAACTTAGCTGGCTATTTGGTGGCAAATCATCCCAAAACGTTGCACGAATTCTAAAGATTTTTCACCAATACTTTCATCATGCCTGTTACTCAAAAGCTTCGACCCAAGATTAGAGTTAAGAAACCTGCTAACATAACTGAAACAATGCTCTATACCATTGGTGGACCTCGCGAAGGATGCCACCTTCAACGCTCGTATTCACCAAGACGTTGAGGATATCTCAACAAGACTCACGATACTGGGTGACAATAACGCCAAGCTTGCTCCACTACTGTGCCTGATGGACCCCGCGGCAAGCTATACGCACCAGCAGCTTAAATCTGCTACTGACTTCCTTGAATCTGTTTCTACCGAGATCTTCAAGTGCATCTCAAATAGCAAAAATGCTATAGCCTTTAATCTCCCGGACAAGGTCCCAGTACCACAACTGAAATCCACCTTGCTCAGGGCAGCTGGCATGGAACACCATCCATGCACGTGCACAAGGTTACGCAAGCGCTCACCACGCCACACGTGTCCTATCCTTTTCCAATTCCCTTCCGATCTAATAGCAAGGGAATTTATCATGAAGCAATCGTCGCTTGCCCTCAACACAGCTTATTATTCGGCCAGGATTACGGCCGACAAGACTCCTCTTCAAAGAGAGGTGTCACGGGCAGCCCTCCGAACAGTACCTCTCACTAACACCTCACAAACCGGCACTCAGTAGAGGCTAGCCTCAGCCGCGCAATCATCTTCCCTCAACCCGGCATGCTCCGCACCATTTCAGGTGCCTGTCGACCTTGACATCTCACCCTTGTCGGACCCCCGGGTAAAATGCAGTGGACAACAGGTACCTCTAGATGCAGCTTCGACCCACACTAGCAGCGTATCCACCTCACCTGCCCTTAACAATGGCACTAACGATCGGGCATTAGGGACCTCTCCATCACCGGCCATAACTTTACCGAGTAACCGGGTTCGTAGGATGCAGGCTATCTCCACTCCCGCTACCTCATCCTGTTGGGCCCATACGCCTGTCCCTTCTAACCTTACTAGATCTCTCAATTCTTCCGCGAACCTTACCGGACCAACAAAACGTGCATACGCGAGACCCACTCCGGTCCGTCATCACGTACAAGCAGATGGAGTGGGGCCTCACTGCCAGGGCCCCTGCACCATGCAATCCGAAGTAAAACCGGAAAGCAATTGTCGAACATCTGTGGACCCCCGGAGGCAACCGCACCGATCCACCCACAAACCTGAACCTAACCGTGCAGACTCCGGGCCTACGGGGGGACTATCTCAAACATACAAGCATCCAGCCCACTCGAGCTGCTCCCGAATTGTCGGAAAGCTCACGATAGGTTCCGACCCACGCCTAACCCCACTCAATATCAAGCCTCCCCAGAGACCCAGTGGCCGGCTTTCGACCCGTGTTCAGAACCACCACGTACGCCCCCACGGATAATACAGGTTGCCCCAATACCAAATATGGTGCCGGGCAGACCCTTCTTACCACCTCTGGCCCAACATGCCTTCGCTTCCCTGCCCTACACCTTTCGAAACAGGGTATTCTATTTAACCTCTCCGGGTGACCTCGAAGACCCACATCAGCACCAGGTTCAACCCCTCCTGTCGAATATTCCTAGTCTCCCATTTCCTCCTCCCGTGGACTACCTCAGTGCAGTCCGCAACCTTGGCACAAGCTTCAACTTCCACCCCGCCCCCGGGCCGCTCCCGTTTTTTCGTCCTTATCCCTCACTCAACCACAATCCGCATATAGCATCAGGCCCCGGGCAAATGCACAAAATGTCCATAATTCCTTATCATCACTATCTCCTCCCAGCTGCTTCCGCGCCCCACTTACCCCCTCCAGGATTTGACCATTTCAATTAAAACCCCCTAACCGCTGTCCAAATACGCTCATCTTGAAGGCCCAGCAGCGCATTCAGTCACAGGCACAAAATTTCATCTGGAGCGCCTTTAAAATGGGCCGAGCTCCGACTGCCCATCGTAAGCCACGTCTTAGTTGACGATCCTTCATCACCGAATCACAACAAAACTACCGCTCTATCTACTGAGAACCTAATCAAAAACACCTTGTCACTCTTACTACCTAACGTCCGCTCTCTCCTCCCAAAATTGCCCCTGCTTAGAGCGCTTGCATTAAGCCCGTTCCTTGATATCTTACCAGTTACGGAGAAGTGGCTGACGGATCATACCCCATTAAACCACGTATCCACACGCGGCTACCAAGCCACCGCCAACAGTAGATCTGACCAACTCGGGGGTGGCTGCGTCGTCTATGCCAAACACATATTCACTGTGAGTAGGTTCCATCATCCTATTCTAGACGACATTCCAGACCCGGTGTGGCTCACTATCAAAGATCAACTACTACTTCTCGTAGGGTGTCTCTACCGTCCTCCGAACCAGGGCATGCACGAGTTGGCAGCAATAATAGACGCGTTCAACTATGTCTTTAACCTCCCCGTAACAGCCAAAATCCTAGCTGGTGATTTCAACTTGCCTGAAATATGCTGGCATTCCATGACATCGCCCCCAAAACCCCATGGTTTCCTTCCGTGTATTCATATTGGTAATTGGGTACTGCATGTTTTATACCCCACTCGAGGGAGAAATACATTAGACCTTATCTTCGCTATTGATATCAAGAATTTAGGTACCCAAATCTTAAGTCGCTTCGACGGTAGTGACCATAAGATGGTATCCTGTGTTTTTACTGCACCCTGGGCTCACACCGATAAGTCAGCCGAAACACACCTTCCGATCACCAATAAGCAATACCATAAAGCTTGCTGGAATAGACTACCCTCTTTTATCCGTTACCTAAACTGGGACGAATCCCTTCTATCTACTGACCTAGAAATAGCGGCTGCCCAACTGTATTCTAATCTTTACTGCCTCGACAAAAGCAGTCCATTATGCGCAAGCAGCTGAACTCTCTAGATCGTCTTAACGGTAACCTAGCCAAACTCCAACGAAGATTGACTAAGACGAGGGACTTTTCTTCGTATCTCCAAATATTACGTATATCCCATACGATCAAAGTGCGTTTGGACTCTTCTGAGAAGAAGCGGGAACTAGATGCTTTAAACCACCCAAAGAAGGTGGAAGCACTGGCCAGGCTGATGAAGGTTAGAAACAAGAAACCTAATGAAGCAATCCCATATTTGAACTACAACAATAATTACTTGGATGATCCTCTTTTGATTGTGGAGGATTTCAGCGCATACTTTGCCTCCCCTTTAACGAAGGATGACGCCACATCCATCCCCCTTCTAAATCCGGCGACGTCAGCAACTTTCTCGACGGCAGTGTTCTACTCTGACGAGGTCTCATCCCATGTAGCAAAAACAAGACGGTCCCACAGGCCAGGTCCGGACGCATTACCACCAGCTATTTTCAGCTGAGGTGGCGAAGGCTTTTCAATGTTGCTGACAAACATATTCAATTTGTCACTCTGGTGCAATGTTTTCCTTCTCAATGGAAAACTTCCGCTATCCCACCTATGCACAAAAGAGGATCACGTCTAGATCCAGTTAACTATCGGCCGGTGAACCACACCCCGGTCGTGGCCAGAATCATGGAGAGAGTGATCAAGGAAAGGCTGACACGCCACCTTCTTAACCATAATCTAATCAAGGCTGGTCAGCACGGCTTTCTGAAAAACAGATCATGTGTGACACGCATGACAGATTTCCTCAATCCGGTCACAGAGGATGTCAATATCGGTAAATCGGCAATCGTGATCTTTTTGGACATGACCAAGGCGTTTGACCGAGTATCCCACGTCCGGTTACTACAGAAGATCAAAACATATGGAATCGTGGACCCGATGCTCGCTTGGTTTGCATCCTATTTATCAGCCCGAGACCGGGTTGTAAGTATGGGCGGAAATTTATCCCAACCCCGTCCAGTAACTAGTGGTGTGATACAAGGTGGTGTACTCGGCCCACTACTGTTCCTAAAGTACGTAAACGATATATTTACAATTTTCCAACAGTGATTTCTTTTCCTGTTCGCAGATGATATCAAAATCGTGTACACTTTTGAGCCCGCGGCTTTAGCCACTACAGTGGATGACACTACAAGGGAAATGCTCGCTCTCAGCTCCTGGAGTGATGATTGGAAAATGAGTTTCTCCGCCGAAAAAAGTAATATTATTGTGTATAAATGCCACGCCCCCACTGGAAGATTTAGTATAAACGGCAAATTCATACCCAATAACTCTGTGGTTAGTGAATTGGGTCTACACCATTCATGTACGTTTGAATTTTCGGAACATGCAGCCATCCAGGTGGCTAAAGCACGCCGTAAGGTAGGGCTCATACATCAAACATTTATTCTGCCAGAAAGTAAACTAAACTTTTTTAAGTTTCATGTCAGACCACTTCTGGAATACGGCTCATTCATTTGTTCCAACATGCGACGGAGACCGAAGGGCTTTCGAGAACGTAAAACGGGCATTCACGAAACAGCTCCTAGGTTTTTCTTCGCCCTCTAATTACATGGAACGTTGTGATCTGCCAAAAGTCGTTCCCTTACGGCTAAGCCGCATAAGAAATAACCTACTCTTCTACAATATCCTGAAGAATAGAGCACGTAGTTCAGCACCGCAGGTGAAAACCCTCTCTAGTTATCCCTTACGTAACAATGAGCTCTTGGTTTCTGTCCTTTTGCCAAAGCTTGCAGTTAGGTCAAACTTCTTCATCAACAAGTACGCTTCATTGTGGAACAAGCTACCATAACGGATTCGGGCACCATCACCGACATAGGTGGCTTTCAAACGGGAAATGTGCATGGCCCTAAAGGTGAACACGCTGACCAGGATATGCAATCCCTATATTTCAAAAGCTCAGGCATTTGAGGCAGGAACAGGGTACTGATAAATTGAATAACCGATTTAAACAATCTAGTCTCAATTAGACCCGCATAGAGTTGACCTCCTCGCGGCAGCAATTAGGGAACTCAGCGGTTCTTCACACGATCTAGGACGGCAAAACAATCTCAACTTTTTACCATCAAATACCTGTTTTGCGGCAAACCAACATAGTTGCTTTTGGCATACTCAAGTACAAGAACATTACGTTGTTAGGGCTGTAAGTAATGCTCCACCCTTGTGTAAACTGGTGTTTCGGTAAGCATGAACCCAAACAAATAATCGCAGGATGTGGTTGACTCTACCTTCCACCGCATTTTCTGTCCCATGTAAACCGCATTGGAGATCTGACTTCACGGATATGGCGAGTGTTACCGCGGCACATCCGTGAGCGTTCCTGGCTGTGATTGTCTCCGTGCACAGAGCTGACCACCGATGAGACGACAGAAACCTCAAAAAGTAAGAGATTGGAGTAAATAAGAGAGAAAAATACCCCACTGTTAAGTCTTCTAGGTATACAAGCCTCATCACATGTGAGCCATGTCTCCAGGCTGCCGTGTTGCTACGGATTGACTGGTGTGGTTGACCTATTCCCAACGCGGCTTGCTACATGTGGTCCACGTTTCGGCCGGGACATAGGAGCCATGGTCACCCACCAAAAGCAGCTCCGCCTTCTCTGAGGGCCAGATACCTGGTTGTGATAAAACTAAAAAAATAATAATAATAATAACGTCTTAAACGTGTGGATCACTCTTGGAGCGGCACGAGCTGGATGCCAGTGGATGTGTACCATGCTACCTCCCCGACTGAAGCAGGCCCTAGTGCCGCCTACCGTGGGCACTGAATGTAGACCGTTAGAGTTCGCTTCCCTGAAGAAAATTTGGCTCCATCCCATTCCCACCTCTCACGGCTCTCCAAACCAGTCCTCGCATGGGTGTTTTCCTGTTTTGCAATATACTAACGACGAGAAGGATATCACGGTAACCATGAAAACACCATTATATCGGATATCCTTGCTCTTAATCAAGTATAATCTCAGCACACTAGCACAATCGAGTATGAGCACAGACTAACTTAAGGCTATGTTTCTCGGCACGAGACCAATTTTCTTTAGTGCCTCATCACCGACAGCATCATAGTTTCTTCCACTTTAGGGCCCATCAGGAATCATTCAATATAAAGTAACCACTGTACCGGAAGAGACCGTAACAAATATAGTGCTATGCTAGCAGGGTACCAGTCCCATTAACTCACATTGTTCTTTCAAACCCACCACAGCCTCGGTGCTGAACTGCAGACTCGTATGCAAACTAGATCGAGGGTTATCATTTCTAGACCCTCTTAACCGTAAAGCTCTAGGTTTTTCTTAGTATCCCAACACTGCCACACCAACTTTCAAAACCAATAGTTCTTTAGAATGCATACAAAATGGCCCAACCGGTGGACGCAACTCTGCTAGCCTGCGACATTATAGCTCAGTCCCGGCGAGCCCGCTCCACCCAGAACGTAGAGTAAATGCCACTGACCGCTTAAATGGAACTTTATCCTTGCCTTATTTACATAAACCTTACCAGTTTATTAATGTTGTGGTCATATAATACCCTAACTCACAGCTGGAACCACGTCCAGACTGCAATCCCCATTTATTTCAGGTTCGTCGCCTCCCAGTATCTCAGTCGCCAAACTGGACAACCAAGGATGCCACTTTGACTCGTAGCGACAGGAACCAAAATGGGACCTTTCATAGCATCTGGGGCTGCAAGCAAGCCACGCGGCAGAAAATACCCCCAACTGCCTACCATATTAATTGGGGTTTTCCAAAGCAAAACCTCTTCTGCGGATATCAACATTACAGCCAACACAAGTAACAGTTCACACGCAACCTGCTAACATACCAGTCGTCATTTAAATCCGTCATATCTCTCCAGCACTTGGCTGATTAACCAACACATTCTTTACCCCACCAGATGAGCCATACCCATAGAAAGTTGTATACTATCAGTAATGACGCTGAATAACACCAAGGTCCAATGCTCCAATGTACATATATATATATATATATATATATATATATATATATATATATATATTTGTCAGTGACACAGCATGATAATGCTCAAGTCAATGCGGAGATTTTCCACTTTAGTATCTGTTGCAACAGTCCACTTTCCCTCGACCCGTGTGTTACGACCGTTTGAGCAATGCGTAGCCAAATTAGCAACGGATCCCGAAATCAGAAGGCGATTATCCGTGATAATTCTACGATACTAGATTATTAAAATAAACAATGACGTAAACAATATACAAACCTCAATAATACGATCACAAGGACTCAACAACGAGAAACCGAATAGCAGCGTGTGAGCAGACAGCACGTGCGTCACGCAGGTCCTGAACAAGGATGTGCCAAAATAGCGCTCTGGGCGCGAACAAACAACAATAGGTCCAGAAAAACAACCAGTTCGTAAAGAAAAGTCAATAGTGTATGGAAATGAGTGATGTTGGGAAAAACACTGAATCGCGAGGGAAAAAGGGGGATTTTCCACGACCGGCTGTTACACCGCCCACCAAAATCCTCCTGGATCCTTAGCAGAGTCAAAGGTTCGGTATAAAGGTACTGATTCTTCCTACTTGCCTAGGCCCTGCTGTCAGTGCGCGCGTCTAATGTTCGTCGTCGACGTTCTACTACTGGTCGCACCTAACCCATTGGCTACATAGACGTGAGGCTAGTCTACATCTTCCACAAGACCAAATGACCGATGGCGGGCGTGAATGGTCACATAGACGTTGTCCTCGTAAGGGGCCGTCCGGTCCTGGATGTACGCGCTCGAGTGTGTGTGTGTGTGTGTGTGCGTGCGTGTGTGTGTGCCGGGGTTACAATGAAATCACAGGTATGACTACACATCAAAGGAGGACTTTCTGCAATGTCAACAGAAGACCGCGTGGCAAGAAAACGAGTAAATGTAGCATGTGTGTGTGACCTGAGCTCCACTACTTCCACATGTGCAAGGGGCATTCGGTAGCGTCAACAAAAGGCGAACAACGAACAGTGTCACATGTATGATGGGTTTACGGGATGTAGAGTGCGTCGTGCATGCGTGTATGTATCGGGATGTATAATGGAATCGCACTCATCACCACATATCGGAAAGAACCTTCTGTAATGTCAACGAAGGGACCGCGAGCACCTTAACGTGTTTGACGGAGATTGGGTGGTGTATATGGTGTTTCTTTATCCACCTCGATTACTGGTGTGAAAAAGGTTTACTAGGCCACAGGGTTATCAGCTCCTCCATCTTCGCTCTCGAGTAGGTTAATACTGCGTATGTCACGAATGAGCACTCCGTTAGCTGTCTTCAACTTCACCGTTCTTATCATTTCGTCGGTGCTTTTGATGGTTTCCGTAACTACTCCCAAAGACCAAGCGCTGAAATGTGCGCGTTCGTCGGCGATCATAACCACGTCCCCAACTTTGAATGGTCTTGTTTTGGCCATCCACTTCTGTCGAGTCTGCAAAGCCGGTAGGTACTCCCGTAGCCATCGCCTCCAGAAGACCTTGGCCAGATAGTTCGCTTGCTTCCACCCGTGGAGGTAGCTCCCACGAAGGTTTACCGGCCCTTGGAAACCCTCGTTCGACCTTAGCGTCAATAAGTCGTTTGGGGTGAGCGCCAGGTGGGTGGGGTCGCCGTTCAATACTGGAACCAGGGGGCGGTTGTTCAGGATTCGCTCCACCTCAGTCATGACGGTGTTCAGGGTCTCGTCGTCGGGCGGCTGCTGCTCCATGATTGACAGCAATATCCGTCTGGCGGACCGGATCATGCGTTCCCATATGCCGCCTCGGTGACTGGCCTGTGGGGGGTTGAAATGCCAGCGTATGCCGTAGGCCACGGTTCGATTCTGCAGTTCGTCCCTGTTTATGTTCTTGTGCCAACGCTGCAATTCCCGTTGAGCGCCCACAAAGTTCGATCCATTATCTGAGTATATATCGGTCGGTACGCCTCTTCGGTTGATAAATCGTTGCAAGGCCCGTAGAAACGAATCGGTCGTCATCGAATGTGCGACTTCTAGGTGTACCGCACGTGCTTTCATGCACGTCATGATACATCCGTATCGCTTTTCTAATCTTTTCCCGCACTTGATCCACAAGGGCCCGAAGTAGTCCAACCCGGTGTCACTGAACGGCCACCAGCCCGTAGTTACCCTGCACTCTGGTAGCGGGGCCATGAGTTGTTTGCCTGCTGTGGCATTGCGTCTCCGACATTGCACACACCGTCGGATTACGCGTTTTACAGTCTCTCGTCCTCTCAACAACCAAAGACGCTTTCGGATGACGCTCGTCACGTGACTTTCCCCGGCATGTCCCTCCACGGCGTGGACGTGTTGAATCATTAGCTCTACTACAGGTTGTCTCGCAGGCAGCAGTATAGGATACTTTGTGTCGAAGTTCAGGTGGGCGTTGGTCAGCCTACCATCCACCCGCAGCAGTCCGTTGATGATTTTGGGGTTTAAACGCTTCAGCTCGCCTCTTGGAGATGGCATGTCTTCATTGGTCAGCCCCACTTCTTCCGCCCTCTTGAGTTCTCGGGCGAAAGCCTCGCGTTGTATCATTCTGAAAATATCGTACTCTGCCGCTTGTAGCTCATCGGGACCTATCGGGCCGACCGGTATCCGACCTGAGGGCCGTAGCCCTTTCATGACTAGTAAACTTATCTTGAACCTGGTTAACCAAACTAGCGAACGAAGCGTCTTCATCCAGGAAGAAAACCTGACCAGTCGCGATAAAATAGGCGACGCTTCGACGACGTTGGTTTCTATCACTACGCCTTTGATCTCCAGTTCCAATTCCGTAGGGGGTTTTAATTCGAACACGGGCCAGTCCTGTTTGGGCAATTGCAGGAAGTTCGGCCCTCTCGTCCACGTGTCCAGTTGCCTGAAATTGTTCGCACCTCGGGAGCACAGGTCGGCCGGATTATCGCCAGACCTGACATGACTCCACTGGTGCGTGGCCGATTCATCGTGGATAATCGTGAGCCGGTTAGCAACGAAAGTACTAAACCGGCTCCGTACGTTGTTAATGTAGTAAAGTACTATCGTTGAATCCGTCCAGAAGCTCACCGACCAAATGTAGAGATCGAAACATCTCTTCACAGCTTGCACCACCCTGACTGCCAACACGGCTGCGCTGAGTTCAAGGCGTGGGATTGAGACCGACTTCAGTGGAGCAACGCGGGCTTTGGCGAACAGGATCCTCGTGGTATATTGTCCATCTCCTGCGCACCATCGTCCGTACACCACAGCTCCATAACCGACTTCGGATGCATCGGAAAAGGCATGTAGTTCTCCAGTCCGTGCCGTATGGCCAGGGGTCAAACATCGTGGTATTCTTATGTCCCCTAATTTCTTCAAGGTGTTCAAAAATTCCTCCCAGTCCAGCCGGTCCCCTCGGTCCAGTGACTGGTCCCAATCAACTTTCTTACGGCACAGCCGCTGCAGCAAGATCTTTCCGGGTAGCAGCCATGGTGAGACGAAACCGAGCGGGTCGAACAAACTTGAGACGGCAGATAGTATGCCACGACGGGTTATTGGCAGCTCGGGAACGTTCAGTTCGAAAACAAAATCGTCCGTTTCCGCGTCCCATTGTATCCCTAAAGTGCGCTCGATAGGAAGTGGAGAGCCGTCCAAATCTCTTACCCTTTCGACCTTTTCGTGATACGGGATGACCTTCAGCACTTCTGAGGCGTTCGACATCCATTTAGTTAGATGGAAGCCACCCTCTTCCAGCAATCTCGTCAGACCCCTGAACTGCTCTAGAGCTGATTCCACATCATCGAATGACCCAAGGTAGTCGTCGACGTAGAAGTTCCTGCTGACGCTTTCTACCACCGTCCGATGTACCAGATCGCCATGTTTGCTCGCTGATTCTCGGAGGGCGTAGTTGGCACAAAATGGTGACGATATGGCTCCGAAGGGGTGGACGGTCATTCTATAATTCACCACTGCGTTGTCCCGGTCGCTCCCTTCCCACCACAGGAAACGCAAAGCATCTCGTTCTCCTACCGGAATCTTCACCTGATGGAACATTTCCCTAATGTCAGCAGACAAAGCCACTTTACCCACTCTGAAACGGCACAGAACATCGATCAGTGGTGTGGTCCAGTCAGGCCCCTGTAGTAGGCGATCGTTTAACGACTTGCCCTGGAACTTGGCCGCACAGTCGAAAACCACGCGCAGTTTATTGGGTTTCTTGGGGTTGATAACCGGATGGTGAGGCAGATACCAGATACCCCTTTTGCTGTCGGTGTTAACAGGCACCCTTTCAACGTAACCGAGGTCCTCGTTTCGCTTCATCAAATCCGCGTATCGTTCCCACAGATTCTGGTCTCGAATGAAGCGTTCTTTTAGTCGTAGTAATCGTTGGAGAACATAATTTCTGTTGTCAGTCCACGGGTCGACCGGTGTGCGCCATGGGAGGGGAACCTCGAACTGTTTTTTGAGGCCTCTAGAGCCTTGCCGCACCGTTCGTAGAGCGAAGTGATCCTCTTGAGACAACGTCGGTCTTTCGTCTCCAATGTCATGAAACTCCTTTTCATAAAGCCGTTGCAGATGATACTCTATGCGGTCCGTTTCGGCGGATAAGTAATTCACGGAACCGCGTACCCCTACTGGACCGTATAACATCCATCCCAGAGCCGTGCGTACGGCATAAGGTGCCTGGCGGTCGCCCACTCTTTGGTCAAGCACCCAATGCGCCTCTGGCACGTCGCATCCGATGAGGAGATCCACCTCATCATCTTCCCAGTCTACAACGGTTACATCCTGCAGGTGGGGCCATCGAGTCAAGATTGCGTTCACCGACCTTGGTGCTCGCATGGGGAGATCCGCTAACGTGAATGCCTCCGTTGGTTCAATTTCCTCGTTAGTGTCTAGAGAGATGAGTTGCAGCCTTAATCTACCGGCAGTCATTACCTGTGTTCCGCCCACCGTGCTCACTGCTAACGACGTCGCACCTTTAGCCAGTTGGTGTTTGTCGGCAAACCGCTCTTTCACTAAAGTGGTGTCGGATCCACTATCAACGAAAACCAACGCCTTGGCTATCCCAGTCGGAGTCACTACTCCCACGGCCACTACGCCTAAACGTACCGGTTTACTGGCAGATTGTGAAGTTGAACAAATCACGCTGGGCTTGGCAGTCGCCTCGGATATGGTTATTCTCGCCTGATGCAGCAGCCGATGGTGTCTGCCCGTGCAGCCCTCGTAACCACATCGATTCCTTGTTCTACAGGCTGCTGCCCGGTGCGTGGTGTTGAGACAGATGAAACATGCTCCTGCCATCCTCGCCATTCCCCACCGTTCGTCTATTGTGGCATTGCCGAACTTGGGGCATTCTGGTAGGCCATGGCTAGTACCACAGGATCTGCAATTTGGTTTCGCCGTAGCATCTCGTGAAATGACGTGTGTGTTGGTCCAAGGCTGGTACTTTGGATGTTCCCGTACAGGGGTTTGGACTTGGCTAGTACCGGGCTTGTTTGCTCGGTTGCTGTCCCGGATGAGTCGGCCGAATCTGCTGTCAGCTATCTTCGTTTGCCTGTCTAAGTATTCAGTCAGGTCTTCGAAGTTGGCTTCTCTGTCGCCTCGGCTTATCCGTTCAGCTTCTTCCGCCCACCGACCCTGTAGTTCGGGAGAGAGGTGACGGACTATGCCTTCCAAAGTGTGCATGGCGTCTAGGTCAGCTCTGTAACCTAAATGGTCGAGGGCTATTGAGCAGTTCTGCATCTTGATCACCAGGTCGGCCATGGTGTAGACGTCGCCCTTGGTTTTCTTTGCCTCTGCCATCACGCCCTCTATTAGGTTACGGGCTACTTTGAAAGGTTGGCCAAACAAGTCCCTCAGAATCTTTCTTGCCCTTGTGTAGCCTTGTTCTGGATCGAGCATGGTGCATCCGTCGATAGCTTCTCGCGCTCGGCCTCGGCAGTAGTGAGTAAGGTAAAGAAGCCTTTGCCCAGGGTCGGTTACCTTGTTTTCAACGAACGTCTCGAACTGTTTGACAAACTTGCAATATTGCTCAGCTCGCCCGTCGAAAACCGTTAACTCCACTCTAGGCAGATCGATCGATGGTGGTTTGTAGTCGGCGACCTGCGTGGGGTTCCCTACCTTATTGCACCCTAATCTATCGGAAGTGTCGAAGTCACTGGTCCTATACTCTCGCTGTTTCTGTGTACACTTCTCTGCTTCGTGCGCCTGTAGTCTAGCCGAAAGTAACTGTTGCTCTAGTTCTATTATTCTCAGCTTATATAAATCAACGTCCTTACGATCAATATTGCTTTCAATAACACATGAGCTAGCACTGACAGGACTAGGCGATCTAGCATTAGCTAAAGAATCATAAGTACCCAAAACCTCCCCAGAGACTTGCCGTATTACTTCCTGTCCGGGTTCGGCTGCCTTTGATCCTTTCCTTGGCATTTTGCGTGAATTTTCCTCGTTCCAAATAGATCTATTGAGTATTGTTACGACCGTTTGAGCAATGCGTAGCCAAATTAGCAACGGATCCCGAAATCAGAAGGCGATTATCCGTGATAATTCTACGATACTAGATTATTAAAATAAACAATGACGTAAACAATATACAAACCTCAATAATACGATCACAAAGTCTCAACAACGAGAAACCGAATAGCAGCGTGTGAGCAGACAGCACGTGCGTCACGCAGGTCCTGAACAAGGATGTGCCAAAATAGCGCTCTGGGCGCGAACAAACAACAATAGGTCCAGAAAAACAACCAGTTCGTAAAGAAAAGTCAATAGTGTATGGAAATGAGTGATGTTGGGAAAAACACTGAATCGCGAGGGAAAAAGGGGGATTTTCCACGACCGGCTGTTACACCGTGTCCGGCTGGAAATTGATCCTCCACTTCTCCAGGACCCTCCAGCTGTACTTTCGCATTTCCGAATGGTACAGGTTACTGATCCTGAAAATAAACTCGCCTTCATATGAACTTCTGTTCCTTCCACACTCACCAAAAGTTCCCAAATGTACATTCATGAAATTGGTTTCATGTCTCCTTGTTTCATATCTCATTCCCTTTATTGAACCCCGTTAGAACCGACATCCAGGGTTTGCATCAGCTTCACGGGTTTATATTCCATTCGCTTGACTCGATTTCCCTGAGTGTACTTCCATGCAACCTTCTTTTCTTTCTACTTTAAACTTGGCTTTTTGCAGATACCCGGTAAACCGCCGTTTTTTAAGGCTTGCATCATTCTCGTTGATAAGGCACCTCTAGCAATATGAATGAAAGACCTACCGAGTATTCCCGTGGAGGGCCACCGCCCAGCGCGAAATCGAAACAGGTCCAAAGTTGCCACGCAAACCATTATTAGAGTGGTCCATATGAACTATCGCTGGCTATATTTTTCTGCCGCTGGCACTTTTGACTTTTATGGGTGAAGCTTGTGAATATTTCATCTTACTGAGTAACGCTGTACATCATGATCATGCGCCTGAGAGTGCATCTCGACCATAGCCGAGAAATATACCATTATTATTATTATTATCAACGCCACCAACGATCGATCTGCCAAGAGTGAAACTGACAGTTTTTGACTAGCGATCTGATCACTACTGCGAGTTTATCAGGCAGTTTGAAACTTCCGTAGGAAACAAGATAACCAACCCCGGGCAAATACTCCTCTACCTGGCACATTACTGTCGATGCCGAGCAAGAAAAGCTATCGATTGTTGTACCATGCTCGACACGGAACAAGACTACACACGAGCAAGGAAAATTTTGGAAGGCCTGTTTGGCCGGCCATTCAAGCTATCCCGTAATCTAACAGGGGGTGTAAAGGTAGAGGCCAAAATAACCGAGGGCGACTCCTATACAATGGCCGACCTAGTGTTCAAAAGGCAGAAATGTTCAACAGCCCTCGACCATTCACGTAAAAGGGCTGACCTCGAAGCAGTGCACACCTTGGAGGGCATAGACCGTCACCTCTTTCCCGAACTACAGGGTAGGTGGGCGAAAAAGGTGGAACGCATAAGCCGAGGAGACCGTGAGGCTAACCTCGAAGACTTGACCGAAAACTTGGATAGGCAAACCAAGAGAGCCGATAGTAGATTTAGCCAACTCATCCGGGGGAGCGATCGTGTAAACATCTACCACTAGCCAGGCTCAAACCAATGCACGGGAATATCTGAAATATCAGCTTTGGACCAACGCACACGCCATTTCGCGCGAGGCTATAGCGCATCCAGGTCGCAGGTCCTGTGACGCTAGCCGTGGGCTACAAGAATGCCGAAGTTCACCAAAGCCACAACAAACGAACGACGGGGAATGGCGAGGACGACAGGAGCGTGCTTTGTGTGCCTCAACACTACGTACCGGGTAGCAGCTTGTCGAAAAATGACCAGATGTGTTCACGAGGGTTGCAAGGGCAGACACCGTCGATTTTCACGCCAGGCGAGAGAAACTACACCAGAGGCAAACACCAAACTCATTGTGACTTTCTCAAAGTCGTGGTCTGCCAGTAAACCGCCACGTTTAGGAGTAGTTGCCGTGGGAGTGGTGACCCAAACTGGGGTGGTCAAAGCACCGGCCCTCTTCGGCAGTGCATCGGACACCACTGTAGACTTGGAAGACGACGAAGTGTAACTCCTCATCGGCTGCGACTTACCAGAGGCTCATTGGGTACTTGACCAGCGAGTGGGCGACTGCCACGCACCTTATACCGTACGCACAGCTCTGATCTGGATATTATATGGTCCAGTAGGGGGACTTGGTTACGTGAATCATGCACCTGCAAAAACGGACAGCATACAGTATCAACTGCAGCAACTGCATGAAAAGGAGTTTCTCAACATTGGAGACGAAAGACTATTGTTGTCTCAAGGGGGACCACTTTGCTTTGCAAACAGTGCAAGGAAAAAGAGGCCCTAAAAAACAGTTCGAGGTTCCCCTCTCATGGCGCGCACCAGGTGGCCTTTGGGTTGACAACAGAAGTTATGCTCTACAAAGACTACTTTGACTGAAAGAACGCTTCGTTCGAGACCAGGATCTGGGAAAGTGATGTGCAGAATTAATGAAGCGAAACAAGGCTCTCGCCTACTTTAAATAAGCGCCTGTCACCACCGACGGCCGGAAGGGGATCTTGTATCCGACTCACCATCCGGTTATCAACTGCAAGAAACCCGAAAAACTGCGGGTAGTTTTAGACCTTGCAGCCAAGTTCCAGGTCAAGTCGTTAAAAGATCGACTAGTACAAGGGCCTGACTGGACCACCCCATTGACTGAGCGGGTAGAGTGGCCTTGTCCGCTGATATCAGGGAAATGTTTCACTGGGTGAAAATACCGGTTGAAGAGAGAGATGAGTTGCGTTTCCTGTGGTGGGAAGAGAACAGCCGGGGCAACGCAGTGATAAATTATAGGATGACCGTCCACCTCTTCTGCGCGATATCCTCACCGTTTTGTGCGAACTACATCCTTCCAGAATCAGCGAACAAACGTGGAGATTTGTTCCACTGGTAGATAGTATATATCGCCGGCAGAAACTTCCAAGTCGACGACTATCTCGGGTCGTTCGATGATGTAGGCTTGGCCCTATCGCAGATCAAAGGCCTAACGAGATTGATAGAAGAGGGCGGCTTCCATCTAACAAAATGGATATCGAAAGCTTCAGACAGGAGGGCCGGAAGGGATATTTAGATAGCTCTCCACTCCCTGTCGAAAGCACTGTAATAATACAATGGAACGCGGAAATGGACAATTTTTTTCGAGCTAGAAGTTCCGAGCTGCCAGTAACCCGTCGTGGCATACTACCTGCTGTCTTTAGTTTTCTCGACCCCCTCGGTTTTGCCTCTCCCTGGCTGTTACCCGTAAAGATCCTGCTGTAGCAGCTCTGCTGTAAGAAAGTCGATCGGTACCAGCCACTAGATCCAGAAGACTGTTCGGATTGGGAGAAATTTCTGAACGCCTTAAAGAAACTAGGGGATATGCGGATTCCACTGTTTGCCCCCTGGTCATACAGCACGGACGAGGGAACTGCATGCCTTTTCTGACGCATCCGAAATCTGTTACCGACCCATAGTGTACGGAGGATGGTGCACGGGGGATGGACAATACACAACGAGGATCCTGTTCGCCAAAGCCCGCTTTTCCCCGCTGAAGTCGGTTTCGATCCCGAGCCTTGAACTCAGCCCAGCTTTGTTGGCAAGCAAGGCGGTAAAAGCGGTGAAGAGATGTTTCGATTCCCTCATTTGGTCGGTTAGTCTTTTGACGGAATAAACGACAGATTTGTCCTACATTAACAACGTCAGGAGCCGGTTTAGTACTTTCATTGCCAACCGACTCACGGCCATCCACGACGAATCGGCCACGAACCAGTGGAGCCTTGTCCGGTCTGGCGATAACGCGGCCGATCTGTGCTCCCGAGGTGCGACCAACTCCCGGCAACTCGACTCGTGGACGGGAGGACCAAAATTCCTGCAAATTCCTAAACAGGACTGTCCCGTGTGCGAACTGAGACCCTCTCTGGAACTGGAACTAGAGACCAAAGGCGTGGTGATGACGGCCACATTCGTCGAGGCGACATTCATTTTGTCACGATTGGTCAGGTTTTCCCCCTGGATAGAGACACTTCGTTCATTAGTTTGGTTGGCCAGGTTCAAGGGACATTTGCTATTCAATAAAGGGATTCGCCCCTTCCGCCGGATACGAGTGGGTCCGATAAGCCCCGATGAACTACGAGCCTCAGAACACGATATATTCAGAATGATCTAACGGGAGGTTTTAACCCGAGGACTCGAGAGAGCAGAAGAATTATGACTAATCGACATAGGGGCATAATCTCCGAGAGGCGACTTGAAGCATTTATACCCTAGACTCATTAATGGACTACCACGGGTAGATGGCAGGCTGACCAACTCCCGCCTGGGCTTTGACACGAAATACCCCATACTGCTACCGGCCCAACAACCTTTGACAGAGCTAATCATCCAACACATCCAAGCTGTGCAGAGACATGCCGGGGAAAGTCGCGTGACGAGCGACATCCGAAGGAGCCTTTGGGTGCTGAGAGGAAAAGCGACTGTAAAACGTGTAATCCGACGTTGCGTAAATTGTGGGAGACGCAATGCCGCAGCAGGCAAACGGCACATGGCCCCGCTGCCAGAATGCGGAGTGACTGCGGGCTGGTGGCCGTTCAGCGATACCGGGCTGGACTATTTCGGGCCATTGTGGATCAAGTAAGGGAAGTGGTTGGGAAAACAATACGGGTGTATCATGACGTGCATAAAGTCACGGGCGGTACTCTTAGAAGTTACGCACCGGATGACGACCGACTCTTTCTTCCGGGTCTTGCAACGCTTTATCAACCGGAAAAGAGTACCGGCAGATATGTACCCTGACAATAGGTCGACCTTCGTGGGTGCTTACCGGGAACTGCAGAGTTGGCACAAAAACATGAACAGGGACGAACTGCAGAATCGAACAGTGGCCAATGGTATACGATGGCACTTCAGTCCCCTGTGGGCCAGTCATCGTGGCGACGTAGGGGAACGCTTGACCCGGTCCACCAGGCGAATATTGCTGAGCAACAACCGCCTGACGACGAGACATTGAACACCTTCGTGGCTGAGGTCGAGAGAATTCTGAACAACCGCCCACTGGTTCCAGTAGACAACGGCGGCCCCACCCATCTGGCACTCATCTCGAACGACTTATTGACGTTAAGATCGAACGAGGGCTTCGAAGGACCGACAAACCTTCGTGGGAGCTACCTCGGTGGATGGAAGCAGGCAAACTATGTTGCCAAGGTTTTGGAGGCGATGGCCCGGGAGTACCTACCGGCTCTGCAAGCTCGACAGAAGTGGCTGGCCAGAGCAAGACCAATCAGGGTTGGGGATGTAGTGGTGATCGCAAACGATCATGCACATTTCAGCAATCTGGTCTTTGGGCGTGGTTTTGTAAACCATCGATAGCTCTGACGAAATGATAATAACTGTGAAGGTGAAGACAACCAGCGGAATGCTAATCCACGACGTATGCAGTATTAGCCTCCTCGAGAGTGAAATCAGAGTGACCGATAAAACAGAAACCCAGTAAACTATTCCCCGCTCGTCTTTGAAGCGATTAAAGGAACCGCTTATGTGTGGGGGCTTTTACGACATACTGCCGTACTGAACCGTCATACACCCTGACACATACACGCTTACAGTTGAACGGTTTTACATTGACCTTAATCGAAACACGCCGCAGGGCCGACTGTTCCTTGTAATCACTGACATTATAAGTGCAGGTTGTTACTATTTGCCCATATACCACAGTGCGACCTTGCCAATGACACCTACACGCACACACACTCACACAAGCACTAGCAGCCGATGAAAAACGGCTCTCCCGGGGACAGCACCTATTTTTCTCCTTCATTCCCGCCATCGATCAGAGGTTTTCATGGACGACGCAGAGTAACCTTGCCTCGGTGTAACCACCGGATCGGGTGAGATCGAGAACAGAATGTCGACGACAAGGTATTAGGTACGCACATTGACAGCAGGGTCTCGGTAGGTAGGAAGGACCAGTACCCTTATTCCAAAATTTTAACCCTGCTAAGATTCGGGAGCGCTTTGGTGGGCAGTGTAACGGCCGGTCGTGGAAAATCTTCTAAGAACCATTGCAGTTCCATGTTTCCTTAGCATCACTCACGTACTTACACTATTGGCTTGTTTTATGCACCATATGTTTTTATGATTCAACGTTTGTTTGTTCGCGTTCGGCGCGCTGCTCTGTCACACCCTTATTCTGGATCTGTGTGACGCGCGCCCTCCTTTCACGCACGCCGTAATTTGGTTCTCGTTTTCTGGGACCTTGTGATCACATGGTTGAGGTTCGTATCTGTTTCGTGTCATTGTTCATTTGATAATTTAATATCGTAGAATTTCACGAAGAATCGCCTCCTGATTTCGGGCTCCGTCGTAAATTTGGCTGCTTATTGCTCAAAGGTTTCCTACAGATATTAACTTGAGGGGAAGCGGAAACAGAAGCAACATGACAGTGGATATCCAAGCAGTGATACACTAGATCACTAAAAGTCTAAAAACGCCAAATACTGGCTACCTCCTCGGTCCCACTTTCAACTGACACCCACAAGGTTCGCTAGAGATTAGGCCAAAAATGATGGTGCGATATCTAGGAATGATTTTACACCGTGATTCTACACCATCTGCCCAGTGCCTGAGGGCAAATGTGGCCGCGCACAGGAAACTCTTCCTACCCGGACGAGCTCTGAAATCCACGAAACCCTAAGGCTTTTTGCTACCATACCAAGAGATGGTTCGACCCCACATGAAGCAACGTGTCCGCGCTTGGCGACCATACCTGCAGAAGGACATACCCTATATGGAACGAGTACAAAGTAATGCCACCAAAATGTTAGAGGACCAAAAGCATAAATCATATGGCGAACGACTGGGATACCTCAATCTATCCTCAATGAAAGGGAGAAGGCTGAAAAGCGACCTTATTGAAACCTTCAAGTCTATGGGAGGCATCGACGTTGTCAGTCCCCGCATAGTTTTCCATCCTGCGCCCACGGACAGCCTCAGGTGTCATGAACTGAAGCTAAAGAAAGAAAGATTTAGACTAAATGTGGGATCAAAGTTCTCCTAAAATCGGGTGGTAAACTTCTGGAATATGCTGCCACCGATAGTCATCTCATACAATACCAATAATGATTTTGAGCACAGGCTGGCCCAAGCTTGACCGGAACTGGTCTTAGAATGTCAAAAATACAGGCTGTTCAGTGATGGTTTATTGCGGGCAAAACTGGCATTCTAGCTTCCCCCCTCTTTCAGCAAAGTCATTTGAAAATTCTCTCTCTGTCAGGCCCTTTGCATACCTTTTGATCTCTGCACTTTCATACCTTCATTTCACTACTTTTGAAGACACTACTATGATAATACTCCGTCTATGGCTACTTACAGAACCAAGCATCTTTACAGCACACGAGGCGCAACCCTACGAGGGGAAACCAGTGCCATATTTCCGCAAGAAGGCAAACAGATTCTACCCTTATTTCGGAAAAAACGAGGAAAGAGTACATGACTATTGACCTGGCGTGAGGTTCGTAAGAAAGAAAGAACAAAAAAAACAAAGGAAGAAAGCTGATGCATAGTATGCTCCGGTTGGCCCCTATATATAGGCGATAAAAATGCCTTACAAAATTGGTGCCTTTGAGCCCCGACCGAAGAAGCCGACAAAAGAACTGATGCACGATACTAGACTGCCGAAAATAAATGACTAAAAGAGTCCAGGAGGACATCAAAGGAACTAAGTGCCCGAACAACAAAGGCTAAAAAGAGGAGAAGAAAAGAAAAAAGGCAAGGTCAGCTCCTGGGCAAAAGGGTTCACGGAACATGCCTCCTTGTCGTCATACAGCACATCATCGCCACGTAAAACTCACAGGTACCCAACGTACCACCGGTTCCTGCCTGGTTGGATTCACCCCAAATATATCACAGTGGTTGGTTTTTTCTAGCGATCCCGGTGGTGCCATGGTGCGGTGAAGTGTTTTTCCAACTAACTTTCGCATTCAAACCAAACAGGCCAGCTTCGTTGTAGTTTCCATTACTACTTCACCTTCCACTCAACTACCGATTGATTTTTGTGCCTCCTTCCTTTCTTTCCTTTCCACATTTATGCTTTCGTTTTCTCTCCCAAATTCATCACTCCAGCGACCCTCCCAGTATATGCATTAGGGAACTCGAAAATATAAAATCCATTCACGCGAACACCACCGTGGCAGACTTGAAAGGGTACTAATAAAATTTAGCAACAAGTGGACGCTCACTAAACCGGCGGATCTGATAACTGTAGCCACATGGTACTAGTATAACAATCGCAAACAACCAGTCATTGTTTGTACATAAATATAGTGAGGACTGTGGTCATTTGTTGTCTGTTTATTCTTCTTTCCTGTTGAACGAGCTAACAGATATTTTGGCAATGCATGCTGGAGTCAAACTAAACCAAACTCGAAGTTGCAGCTCAGGGGATGTTTCCCAAACCCTACCGGTGCAAGTATTTGGGTATACTTTAGGCTCGCGCCTACCCTCGTCCTAGAACACTGTCCTGTCCTGTTTCATCCTGTCCAACTAGTTGAATAGGCGGGGAGAACTCACCCAGTTCGCTGTGATGGGTACCGACTCAAGTGCTTGTCGTCGAAAGAAGTTTGGGCGATCTACTGGCCTCGGCCATTGCCCATCCTGTACGAGCTGAACTGAAATGGACATAGCCTTAGATTACGAAGGAAGCATTCAGGGCTCCAAATTCGGGCGAAGTAGTTCAGTTCAGTTCAGTTCAGTTCAGTCTGCACAGGACAGGTAATGGTCACGGCCAATCGAGCGTCCAGAATTCCTTCGATGGTATGCACAACAGTTATGCACCCACCACTGCCGAGTGTATTTCGTCGAATCCCTGCTAAAAATGAGAGGGAAACGGAAAACCTCATCGCACATCAACTGCGAGAGACATTATGCATCTTGAGCGTTCACTGAGACAGTATGCAATGAGGAAAATGTCTGTTAAAACATACTCCAGAAGGACCGCGGTGCTACCCGTCATCCATCTAGTTGATATACTCAAGGCTCACTACAAGGAAAGATCTCGTACCACTTGCGATTAAGGGCACATTTGAAGGATTGGACTGTCTGCAGATCTACCATTTCACCAGGCAGACCGTTCCAACTGTTCACAACCCTGTTGCTGAGGAAGTGCGATCTAGCCATCGACCTAGATCGGGCTTTTATCAACTTCTTTTCGTGCCCCCTTGTTCTGGAGTCTACAGCCACTTGGAATAGACTATCTGGTCTAAGGCCAGAAAAGCCCTTCATTACCTTGAACGTTTCTATGAGATCCCCTCGACGTCTCCTCCTTTCCAACGAGAAGAGATTTAGGTCACAGAGTCTCTGCTCGTAAGTCTTATCCCTCCGCCCTTCAACCATTCGCGTGGCGAGACGTTGGACTTTCTCGAGGCAGGCGGCGTCCTTTTCGTAGAAGGGTGACCAAGCCTGCACGCTACCTTCTAAGTGTGGTCGTACTATAGCCATGTAAATAGGTACGAATACCTCCGGCTTCCGGCAAGACAAAGCTGATCGCAGTCTAAAGAGCTCCACACGAGCCTTATGCGCAGCAGCGTTGCACTGCTCCGACCATTTGAAGTCACTTTTCATGATGATCCCCAGGTCTTTAACCCTACTGGCTGCCTCTACGGTGAACAGCCCTTGATCATGAGCGACAGTTAGGCTCTCTGTTGCCCTTGACAACAAATGTCTTTTTTGAGCCTTCAGATGTAAGTCCCATTTGTATGCACAGTTCAGGACGGTGCCTGTTTCCCTGCCCAAGTCAGCCCTACCCTTAGATCCAACAATCTTCACATCATCCGCAAAAATAAAGCTGGGCGATTGAAGAGTGGACGCTAGGTCATTAATAAATAACAAGAATAGGACCGGGCCTAGGACGGATCCCTGAGGTACACCACTGGTGACGTTCACCAAACTGGAGCACCTGTCCCCCACTTTGACATAAAGCGTCCTGTGGGAGAGGAAGTCCTCCAGCCACCTATATACTGGCCCACCTATACCGAAAGTCTCCATCTTGCATAGCAAAAGACGATGATTAACGGAGTCGAACGAGTTGCTAAAGTCGAGGTAGAATACCTCAACTTCCTTGCCTTCGTCCAGTCGTCGAGTTACTTCATCTAAGAAGCACAGGAGATTGGTCAGGCAAGATCTATTTTTCAGGAATCCATGCTGCGCCGGGCTTAGCATGGAGTGCTGCAGTAAGTGCTGGCAGATATGGGCACGGATGATCTTCTCGAGGACTTTACAGAGAATGCTAGTTAAGCTTACCGGCCTGTAGTTCTGCACATCCGACTTAGGCCCACTCTTATGTAGTGCTACGACTGCCGCGACTTTCTAGTCCTGAGCCAGCTTACCCTGGTCCAACGTGGATCTACACAACCTGCATACCGATGGAGCTACGATATCCGCCAACGGCTTGATGATAGCTGGATGAATGCCATCTGGGCCCGCTGACTTGTGGCTGTTTAACTCCTGTAGGTACTTACGCACGCATTCCTCTGAGAGATCTAGCTCGTTTAACTGAGGAGGATGTACCAGAGCCAGATCTACTCGTACCCCACTATCTATCCTACGTTCACTACCAAAGTATTCCCCCAGGGCGTCTGCTTTGCCCTGGTCATCAGTGACAATACCATAGTCTCTAGTGAATAGCGGACCTACGGCATTTCTTGTTGAGCCTTTAGACTGTACATAGCTGTAGAACTTCTTCGGCTGTTGTCTTACAGACTGGGCCAATTTGAGCTCAAATTCCCGCTTAGAAGTTCTCAAAAGGCTTACAGTCTCGTTTCTCAGCTTCGTATAGCGGTTCCAGGCTAGCTGACTGCCGGGAGCTTTGTACTGATTCCAAGAGCGGTTTCTACGTCTGATGGCCTTGGCTATTGCAGCCTTCCACCACATGGGTTTGCCCTCCCCACTCCTTCGTTTTAAGGGTGCGAACTCTTCCTGTAGAGCAGTCAGGGATCCCTTTATGGCCTGCCAGCTCTCCTCCACAGTAGCCTCCTCTGGCGCGTCCCAGGTCAAACCCATAGCCCTATTACGAAGCCTATCTATGTCTATACTACCGAAATTCCTAATCAGCCTTGAGGGTACCTTCGGTTGCCGCATGCATAGAACTATTTTGACACACACGTGGTCACTCTTTCCCAGCGGTGCACAATAATGCAGTCCAGCCACATCGTTGGGGAAGTTCGTTATAGCTAGATCCAGCAAGGATGGAACGCATCCAGTCCTATATCTGGTATTCTCCCTAATATGCTGATGCAACGCATTATCATGCAGCCATTCTAAGTAGGTTTGATCCTCTGATCCCGGCACGCAGACCTCAGCCACCCAGTCGATGTGCGGAAGATTGAAGTCACCCACTATGAGGGTCTTTTGTGCGTCCTTAACTAGTTCAGTCAAAGTCCGCAGCAAACAAACGTCCTCTTCGTGGTTTGTGCTTGGTGCCCTGTAGACACAGACGACGTTAACCCTTCTGCCTGGAAGGATGATCGTAACGGCGCATAGCTGGATATTGCGGGTGCACATCTTGGTCTGGGACTCAAGGTGGTTTGCACCTGACCTAACGAGGATGGCTACTCCACCACCAAGGCGATCTTGTTCCCGATCCTGCCTGTAGACTGCAAAACCATTATTTATTAGGCCTGGCACATGGTCTTCTTCAGGAAGCCACGTTTCCGTGACGGCAACTATTGACGCTTTCTGTTCGTCAGCGGTTTTGGCAAGTTCCGCCCATTTGTTCCTAATACTACACGCGTTAGTATATAACACCACCGCGTTTGCCCCGTCGCCTAGGTGTCTTTTGTTATTCATTCCTGACTGTTTCTCAGGCGCAACGCCTGAGAAGATGACACGTTTTTTGCTTCGGATGTCCCCACTGGGGTGCATGAAGCCGGCTGACGGTCCAGAATTTCCGACAACTCCCAATCCATCGCTATAGGAGTGGCCACAACATCCAGACTGGCAGGGGTCGCGCTGTCATCTATCTTCGGACAGTACTGCCAATTCTCGTCTTCCAGCGCATCTTCAATTACAACTATTAGCGATCCCGCACGTGGCTTCTTTACTACTGCCGGGGTCGGGGCCTGAGAGCCGAGTACGGCATTCCGCTGAACTTTTAGGTTTCTCACCAGCGCCCTGGCTGGTCGAGCAAGGATACCTCACGGGGCTGGACCACCAGGCCTTACCCTATGCTCGTCCGGCACAATCTGGTATCTGCCCTTGGTAATCTGAGCCACTACCGCTGCCCTCGCCAGTAGTCTATCCCGGGTAGCCTCATCAGCGAACTCCACCAGTATTGGTCTCGCACGAAGTTCGCCTTTGTTCCCCAGTGGTGACTTCCATGTCCCCACTATGTGCACCCTTCTTAGAGTAGGAGGGTACGGAACACCTGCGATTCGCAGTATGTCGCAGACCCTCCTCCTGTCAATGTCTCTCCTGGCCTTCGATTCCCTTATAAAGGGTTCTTCCTGGTTTAGGATCAGAAGCCTGTGGCTTGAGACCCTGCCCATTGACAAGATCTGCCTCTGCAGGTCCTTCACCTTGTTTTCTAATACCAGAAGAGCAGGTTCATCCACCCTAGCCAACCCATCTTTCGCTCTATTACAGTCTCCCTTCTTTTTGACCTGCCTCGTCCTTCTCGGGTTCTGCTCCGTCCACTGGCCCTCGTCGGTCTGCTTCAAAGGAGTGGAGGCAACGACCGCCTGGCAAGCCCTCGGAGCTGGTCCATTCGCTCGGATGATTGTCCTCTCGGGTGTTGATACTACTTCCGCAAACGACTTACTACAACCTGCTTGCGGTGTTTTGGGGCTTACAACCGAGGTACTACTTGGTGGACATTGGTCCTGCCCTTGGGCCTGCAGTTTAAAGGCCAGACTGGCCACCTCCTTGCAGGGGACACAGACCCATTCAGCCCATGGGTTCTGTTTGTAAAGGACATAGATGTCCTTTGCTATCCCTGAACACCTTGGGTGAGCCCATCTCTTGCATATCTCGCACTATATACCATTTACCACACGTTTTCCGCACTTGGGTGCTAGACACGGGTCGGAAACGCGTGTCATACCGAAAACCCCAAAAATGAGGGCGAATACAACTCAAGTGCTCTTTACCCAAACACAAAATACGCACTCTGACAATAGCAGGTAAATCCCGCCAACACAAAAAACAAAAACAAAAAGCAAGATTAGAAGCGAGGAAAGATCGCCTCAAAAAACACCGAACACTACTCGGCAATACTACGAGGAGAATAAAAATATTCTCCGGATAAAGCGCACCTTAAATGCAATTATGATACGCTCAGTATTGTGAATTAAACTGGGTTAATTCACAAAACTATTCAAAAACTCAATTCAAAGATGAGAGCACTACGAATTCAAACCGCGCGGCACTTACACAGAGAGTGGTACCCTACCGGGACAATTGGGCTCAAAGCCTCGAACGCGTGTAGTACTTCAAGACTTCAAGACTACTGGAATAAGCTCCCGGGGGAGGTCATAAATACCACAACAGTGAAGGCTTTCAAGGAAGCAGTGGACCTATGTTGGGTGGCAGTATACCTCGAGTTATGTTAAGCAGCTTTTAGGGTCAGACGCAAGTTATTCATTGTTTCCACCTTTCTCTGCCAGGGCTGATACTGCACAAAATTTCTGCCTTCCAGAAAAAGAGAATCACGCAGTGTTGGGAGCTACGGAAATGCGCCAACAACACAACTACCTGGACACACGATTGGCTCTAGCCACAACAAGTCCTGTGCACAGTGAACTGAACTGAACTGAACTGAACTGAAACTAATGTAGTTGCGTTCTGAAGGTCGCTGTGCGCGCAGGTCGTCCTGATGCTTCGTTCCTTGCAAGCTGTTTTTCGTTGTAGTCAGCTGAGTAGGTTTTTGTTACCAAATTCTCATTTGAATTCCAGTTCCCCCCACTTTTCTGAAGGCGGCAGCTGTCTTGAGTAATCCAGCAGCTTGCCATTCAACAAACCCCAAGTACTTCAACGCAAAAGAACCATACGAAGAGTTCAGAGCCAGGTTCCTGAATGCATTCAACGACAAGACTCTCGATGGATGGTGGCTGCGTCATTGGCTTCAGAATTTGCACATTGAGGACGCTGTTCCTCCCCCAGAAGTCGTTATAAGTGCTCTTCATGCCTGTCGAAGACTGAATGATATTGCCCTTGCGATTCGTTTCCTGGAATGTGTTAAGGTGTGCTTTATACACTATCGCTTGTTACTCTATACATTTCAGTACAAATGTTCAATAGTCAAAGGTGCGTGGGAGTGGATGCAAAAAGAAATTGAAGCTACAATGAAGGAACTGGGTATTCCTTCGTTGGCGCAACTTGGATACGAAAAACCGGAGCTAGCATGGGTTCACCACGATGAGGACTGAAAAGTCAATCTGCCATAAGTCGTTCGTGAATATGTTAGCTTATGGTTCGTGTAATTTAGCTCTATTGTACGTTGAAGCTAAAGTTGCTTTCCAGTTCAAATGCCTTTGGGCTTGTTTAATAGATTTTCCTATGGTGTCGTCTTTCTCGGCTTGGGTAAAAAAGTTAATGGGTAGCATCATGTAGGATTTTTGGCTGCAACCATGCGAATCCCAAGCCTTTTGGTGGTTTACCTTAGCATTAGGTGTCTCCGCCAGTAATCGGTAACCTACTAGCGCATCTGGTGTATACATTTGCGAGGGAACGGCGTATTTACGCACATTTTCTTCCAATTACCTAATCTCTGCTCTGTGCGTTGCGCACAAACGGGTTAGTGTCTGTTTTCGGTTCACGATATGTCAACGTGCGTTAGTGATACTTGTGCACCTTCATCCCATTTTGGAGCTAATTAATAACCAATTCGTTTCTGAAGTGCTGCTGTTCCACAGCGACGGTCAGCTCACAGGAAACGGTAATTTATGAGAAAATCGTTCGCAACAGGGATTTGTCGGTGGTGTTGCACGTTGACACCAGCTCGCGATAATTGCTGCTACACAACAGAACTTGATTTTGAGCACGCTGATGTTGATACGACCTACCCACCTTTGTTCTATTTCAGGTGTCATGAACGGGTTTCGTTGGATATCACATCGTGGATATTTAGGCATGCGTGGTCTGTGCGATGCACACCATACCCATTGATTTTCGTTGTTGTTGGGTCTACTAATGAAGCTCTCCGTGGGTTCAAGCAAATGAAACCTTTCTCTTGTTAGTGTGTGAATAGGAGTCTCTGGAGAGTAAATCTTATTTTCCCTTGCAGCCTTGTGTACTGCAAAAAATCGTCGGACGGAGATCGATAGAAAGCGGTTAAACAATTCAGCACTTCAGTTGGCGTGCGCCAATAAGATGGATGGTGTTTGACATATATAGGTAACCAGTTTACAGTTAAAAAGGCGACGCTTTGCAATTTGACAACAAAATTTGCGAGACTGTCACATGTACTCGTCGGCCACAAGAGTACACCTTAAGAGATCAGTGAGAAGTTGTTTAAAGGTGCAAAGAACCGGCCATCGTAGGTTCAGGGTAAAGTCCGCACGTCTTGAGACATCAGACTTGAAATATATGTCGCTTCTAGTATACTTAGATGGTGTAGGTCGCGGTGACGCAGGGTACCAGAACGCTCACGGTGAATCAACCTTGGAGCGACTGTGAATCAGGTGATGAACCCATTGTGCTTATTTCGAAAAAGACTGAACCCGAAAGCATATCGGTAATATTGCGACAATGAAGGTAATAAGGTATCAGTAAACAGGCTAGAAGAATTTCCTTCACAGATGCTTCGATGGTGTTCTCATGCTAATTGTAAGCCGCACTGCGCGGTGGATCAGACTGTTGAGCGAGGTTTCCGTTTAAAATTCCCACATAAAAATACTCTCGGTTTTAGATGCCACAAAGTTTGATTCACCCCACTACCCTCAACATTCTTGTAAATAGCTTTACTAATTTCCTCCTTTAATATATTATCAACGGAACATCTGGCGGGTTATGGCGGCTCAGGCGACCTATCTGAAAGCAATTGTTCAAAGGGCGGTCTACTTCCAAAGTTGGTCTGTGTTGCATTCAATGTATGTGGACTGGGATAAGTCACCATATCAGTATCAGACTGAATGTGTTCCGCCAATACGTAATTCAGCGTTCTGCGAACTTTACCTACTCACAGCTTCAGAAGAAAGTATTGGTAAGACCATGATATACTTTTTGGACGGATGTATTGAACAGAACCAAAAGATTGACGTGGTGTCGTAGCTTATGAAAGGAATTTTCGATGTTCTTTCGCCTCCAGCTGTATCACTGTTCTCCCTGCACAGAATTTATTTCCTGATCATAAAGCGCCGAAGAAGCTGCACTTGTTTATCTACTGTGGAGGCGAATGAATGAGCCGTACACATGGTTAAAAGTGTTTCTGCTTCCATTCTAAGGGTTATCTCTGTACTTACCCTCCTTATCCTATAGAACAAGTTTCGGTTTATTGCTAGCTGATTTTTTTAAATTACATGCTTGCGCATAAGTGCAGTGAAGGAGGCATGTATCCCATAGCCACGAAGACCCAGTGCACTATTGAGGATAACCGGCAACCAGCCCCTGAGACTCGGAGTGGCCAAGAACCATATAAGATCCCAGTTGGTCAGGTGTGGTAACAAGCCGGAGGACAGTGGATCACTGTCTACCACCATAGTTGGGAAACTACTATAGTGGTTACATCGCCCCTGCCGTGTTATTTTCGAAACTGATTTCTGTAGGAATTTCCTTAGTCTTCACGTTATTACGACGTCAAAAAGCCAGCGAGTTTGCGGCCTTGATTTGACGGTCAAAATTTAAACTCGGATGAACTCATTTGCATACCATTACTTGCAACTTTTACTTCAGGGCGATGGGTTTGCGACTACTTGACCCCTATTAACTGCATTCAGAATCACTGCTTCCACTCATGAACATATTTGCATGTAAAATGCCAGGTAACCTGTTCATGACTGCCCCACTAATTCATGTAAAACATATCGCATAAAGATGAAAGAGATTGTTACCAGTGCATGTAAACATGTATTTGTGTGTGTTGGGCCAATGTGTCAGGTGGTAACGCAAGTCAGATATTTTCGTTTTCGATAAGTTTACGAGTAGTCTTCAGTTCCGGGGACATTCGTAAATAATAACTAGACGTGTGGTACTGGATTTGCCTTTAGTTCCTTAAGCTGCCAGCCAGTGGCATTACTCGTGGGGCAAATCAGGTTTTAACTGGACGACTTGTGAGGACCTCGTATCAGACTTCAAAAGCGGGTTAATCACAAATGGAACCATCTTGGATGCGCTCGCAGAAGTCGCACGTTCCGTTCAATTGTCTCAACTTTGGAATGTATACATCAATAGGTTCGCCAGATTGTCAGTTTCCCCGGAAGAACAGGTGCAGTCGATGCGCTTCGTTAGGCTGTGTCACGCAGGTATGACAAAAAGTGTCTTTGTATGCTCACACTGGTTGAAGGTAAATTGAAATAGATCCAACTGACAGCGCTTTCCGAAAGGTGAGGATCTCAGGCATATTGTTTGATAGTCGCTTGGGATGGGTCTTTGGAAGGCGACCGTGCTGTGTCGGGTTTGTGATCCTTACCGAATTTTTGAGAGTATTCATTTGTTTTGTGCACGGACAGAAGTGGTATAGAGTTAAAACCTGACAACTATTAAACACCATGACGTGACACGTTTAAAAATAAACGCATCACTAGCCGGCCCAAAAAGTATTAAGTTAGATATACTATAGTACATTGTCGTGGTTGACCCTAAGGGTCTTGATTAATAATTTACCCCTATCCGAGACATAACTAGGTTTGACGAAGAAGTATGTTGAGAAGTTTCTGGGGGTCGATTTACGTCCCATATAGTATGGTTAACTGAGGTATATTCGATACAAGCTAGCTGTACTGCTGGAAACTTGAGGTGGCGGAATGTTGGTACGTGGTGTGATAAATTAAGGAAGTTCATCCGTAGAAACATAGGAACTATGCTGAATGTGTTTCAGTTTAGTGCATTCAGCCGTTAACCTTACACTTCTGTGCACTGGTTTTGGTTGCTACCTCGCAGCATCTTTCTACTGAGAGTAAAATGCCCATCACGACAAGGCTGCACCTTGGCTTGGTGTGATGGCTTGTGTGTTTCCATGACCCAAAGAGCCGTGCAGAATGGCTTCCTTTAGCCGGTGATACAATCATGCCTGACAGGTCCACGGGTAGAGGCCAAACAAAGTCCAGCTTGTGAACCAGTTGATGGATAACAAATGGTTCCAACCACTTTGTCCTTGGAGAGGACACTTCAGCGGATAAACACGGAGAGAAACGATTTGCCGGTCTAAAAACCAATGGATGGACGTAAAAGTAGAGCACCTGGGTTTTCTCTCGACGGTAAGAGAAGTCGTCACACTTCATTGGGCAGCTACCGATCGCCTAAGATGGGCAGCTCCGGCTTGAGGGATGCTGCCACGTCCACGTTCAGCTTGCTCCATTGGGTGCATGGGGTTGAGGACTGAATCCGAAAAGCAGATCGATAACAAAGCACCAACGAAGACAAGACAGCGTGCTTACGGCAATCAGGTCTCACATGACAAACCCGAAGAAGTTCCTTCGCGGGTCACGGTCACGTTCCCGTGCTGGGTTAATGCCCCACTGCCTTGTGGGTTAAACTTTTGAGTTAAAGGCTCCGGTTAGGGTTCCCAAAGAAAAACCCCTTTTGCGGTGTGGGCAGGCGCGAAGTATGATATGCCCAGAAACCTCCAGTATCTTTCCTGTAAAGGACCTTACCAACTTTCCTTTCTCAATTCAAGATAGATACAAAACGCCACAGGTTATTGTGGCTCTGAGGAAGCAGTAGTTCAGGAGTTGGGTATAAATCGGATGTATTCCTTAAGCCTACATATTCACTTCACTTGGCTGCCTTTAACTTCCGCACGCTGTCCGATAGGGCAACAAACTGCTCTCGCTAGAACTCTTGACACTTTCAGAATGGATGTATGTTGTGTCTCCGAAACTCGCACACAACATCCCGATTCTGTGATCATTCTTCGCACCCCAGATACAACATCAGTCTCTCGCTTTTTCTTCGTGTGTCGGGTGACCCGGCGTCTGATGCTCGTGATCAGGCTGGCTTTGGGATTGCTTTGAGCATGAAAGCTGAATGCGCACTGCTAGACTGGATTCTGGTCAACAGTCGTTTGTGTGCAGTTCGGTTGAGCGGTTCTGTGCATGTCAAGAGCAACGAACTGAGGCGTCAATGCTTGTTCGTCGTGTCTGTGTATGGGCCAACTGACTGCAGCTCCTGTGAAACGAAGGATGAGTTCTATCAGGATTTATCTCAGCTGCTTCGAAGTGTGGGTTTAACAGGCGTGGTGGTCGTTGCTGGGGATTTCAACCCCCAAGTTGGCCGCTTGGGAGATTCCGAAAGGCACATCGGAAGCCCATTTGCTATCCCATCCGATTGCACTGATAACGGCGATCGTCTTACCCAGCTGTGATCTGACCATAGATTGTTTCTGGCGAGTAAGAATTTCTGTCATAAGAAGCGGCATAGACTCACATGGTGTCCTACGTTTTCACGACGTTGGACTCAAATTGACCATACTGTGATTAGTCACCACTGGCGTGGATCAATTAAAGGTTGTCGTTCCTTTTGGTTTACGCCTGTGGACTCAGATCACGCCTTGGTACGTGCTCGTTTCTGTTTACTTCTCGCCAGTAGTAGCACCAAGGTAAATTCCACCCGTTCTGTGCAGTTTCTTCTGGACGATAACCGGCGATCTGCTTTTCAGGCGGAGCTGTCTACACGATTATCTATTCAACCGGATGTGCGCGACCCAGACGGACGCTGGCAACAGATCAAGGATGCCTTGTGCGCCTCGTCTAATGCCACGCAGGACTCAAGTTCAAGTAGTTGTCACAAACGATGAATACTTTCTTCATCAGTTACTCTTTTGGATGCTGGTAGATCCGTCACTCCGGATTCCACATTCGATGAAGTGAGTAAGTCAGACGCAAACTGCCTAGGAGCCTGAGAAATAACCGCGAGCAGTGGTGGATTGCGAAAGGCAGAGAAATGAGAAAGACTACGTCTATTGGGAATACTCGCAACCTTTACCGTCTGATAAGAAGTACCGGCCCACGGAGGCCTGGTGTAAGTGAGTTAGTCAAAGAGTCCGACGGCTCACTGCTTCACTCCCAGGGGTGTCGTCTGGACCGTTGGGCGGAGCACTTTGAGGAAGGATTCAGTTGGCCCACTTCTGCAGTGGACCTTCCGAATATATTTTCCAGAGAAACGATGTATGAAAGTATCACTCCGTCGGGAATGGAGGTTATGCGGGAGTTAGATTGCCTGCAATGGCAAGAAGCTGCTGGACCGGATGGGTTGTATCCATCATCTTCAGGGATAGCGGCGAAGCTTTGTTTTCGAAGTCGACAAAACCTCCAGGTTATTTGGGGTAGTAAACAGATTCCCAGAGAATGATGCGAATCGGTGATTGTGCCGGTTTACAAGGGAGGTGACAGATCCTCTCGTAAAACCGCAAGAGAATTAGCTTGATGAGTTACGCGTCCGAACTGCTCACCGGGCGTATTCTCCGCCGATTATCCAGCCCGCGAAATGTGTAAGCGTGGGAATCAAGCCGGTTTCAGCCCCGATCGTGGTCGTAATGACCACTTCTTTACTCTTCGGCAAACCTTAGAGCACAGACACATCTTCCGTAGGCCTACAGTCTATGTCTTTCTTGATCTGAAGGCGGCGTTCGATTCAGTCTACCGCACAGTCCTTTGGCCCTGCCCCTCGTTGAAGGGTTTGTCAGAGAAGTTTATTTCTTTTTTCCAATGCTTGTATGCAAACAGTCGAAGCTGAGTTGGTGCTTACGGCGATCTTTCACCCGAGTTCACCAGCGAAAGTGGTGTTCGTCAGGGTTGCCCTCTTTCGCTGTTTCTGTCCAACTTCGTAATTGAATGGATTTTTGGGATAGCCCTATCCTCGTATGTGAATAGTGGCATCAGTCTTTGCTAAGGCAGTAAACTGGCTGACTTGGAATATGTGGACGATATTGTTCTTCTGAGTGAGGACCCAGGTGTGGTGAGATTGAAACTGTCTTGTACATGTGCTCTTGTTCGTTGCTTTTTCTTCTTATTTTCGAGGTTTAGTAACTCCTGTATATTTATGTTCCAGCTATGACTTTGTTACAAGTTGAATAAAGCCTAACTTCGAGTTATCTGTTTGTCAAGACTTCTGCTAACAATTGCATGTTTGTTGATTGTTACGATTTAACCATTTTGTATAACACGGAGCGCATCCTACGACCAGACCACTTAGGCAGAAATCCCCATTCGTTGGATGTTGCAGGCAGATGGATCCGCTGGAAAAAGTTCAATTATTTCCTGGCTTTTGATTTCCTGAATGTCGATAAACTCCCCACTCTCACAGACCAGGTTAATTCATCGGTTTACGAACAGTCGATTGGACAGATTGCGATCACGAACCTTTGCAACCTTTATATTCAACTGGAAATGTAATTTTTGCACGACACGCGCTATCCACCACCAGATAAGAACACAGACAAACGCTGGACCCTTTCTTCCAGAAGGGAGAATCCCTTTCTGTCGACTGTTTTTAAAACAATAACTGCTGAAGAATACTGCGACGAATTAATTCGAGACTCATTCATCCGTGGATTGACCTCTCATCAAACCAGTCAAGGATTTTCGGAAGGGAAGAAGCCTACCTCATGTCCGCCTTTAACCTAGCTAGACAAATCGAATTTGCACCAAAGCAACCGATATCACACAGCGTAAAGCCACAGGCGTCTTGCTGCTTGTCTACAAAGAATCTGGCTTCTGTAACTCTGGGAAACACACGATACCGGAAATCCCGTTTCGGCTGTTAGCAACTTTTCCTGCTACTTATGTGGATTAAGCAGACGCCCGCGAACCAGGTGCCCAGCAAGAGAAGCTTTAATCAAAGGTTGTGGGAAAAAGGCCATTTTCAGCAAGTTTGTCGAGCCTCTAACGGCGGAAAGCTCTCGCCCTCTCGACACATTGCGTCATCCACGGATTCCGCATTTTCTTCTGTCATCGTTGCATCCGCGCCCCATTGCCTCAAGTGCCATCATTCGCATCACTGTGAACGAGATCACGTTACACGCACTTATTTGCATCGGCGGTTCAGAAAGCTGTATTTCAAAGACTGTGATCGATAAGTGCGGCTAGTAAGTCGCCATATCATCGCAAAGAATCTCCATGGCGCCCACTAGCTTGTCAAGTTCGCTTCACGGTTATCTGTTCGTATTTCCAATTTACTTATGAGCGTATCAAACGTTTTGTTCTGTCAGATACATGGACAGGTGTTTTGCTCGCGCATGACTTTCTTCGACTACATAAACGTGTCAAAGTTCCATTTTATGTTTCTAAACCCGGATTTTCTCTCTGGCCTACTTGCAGCTAGAGTTGAATTGCAATCTCTTTTTGACCATCTTTCTCCCGATTGCAGACCTACTGCTACTAAGCCAAGACGCCATTCCTTGCAAGGTACAATGTTTGCAGATTCTGATGTCCAAAACCTGTTATCTCCTGACATTATAGAGCCGTCGAAGTCTCCTTAGAGAGCCCATTTTTACTGTTACGAATGAACGCCACCAAAGAGGACTAGTAATTGACTGTATTCAGACATCAAGACTCATATTGTCTTTCACGTATAGACGAACTAGTAGGAAAGACCTCGCGCTACGACGTGTACAGCAAACTTGACTTGAAGAATGCCTATCATCAAATACCAGTCAAGGCAAGTGAATGACACTACACAACATGCAAAGCTTGCTGCAAACTATCGGTTTTTTCGTTTTCTGTTTGGTATGACAAACGGAGTCACTTGTTTTCAACGAGTGGTTGATAAAGTTATCACCAAGAAACGAATTTCTTATTGTACGTAAAGTGAATTACAGCATACGGGTAAACCTCATAATCAAACGACACTGTAAAAGTGGGTTTTGAAGGAACCTTCACGTAAGAACCAGTTTATTTATCCTGCTTTTGAGGTGAGAGCGGTTGTAAGTAGATGGGAAGGCAACGAAGTAGAGAGTTCCACAGTTCAACGGTCCGGGTAAAAAGTAGGCTGAAAGATTGGAGTACGACATCTAGTGACAGCAACTTGATAAGGATGGCTAGTTGCCTACGTACGTGATGCTCGCGAGAAATTTTCGGAAAGAGGAACTGCCGAAGCAAGCTTCTAAGAACGAAATCCAAAATAGTACCGGTAGAAGAGAGACAGTAAAGCAACAGCCCGACGATGGGCTAGTGACTGCAGATTCGAGGTTAAGGAAGAGCCGTTGATCAGCCGGCTAGCCATTCACTGAACCCGGTCAAGAAGAGAGAGGTAGACGAAGCTCCACCACACACGTGACTGCAGTGTTCAAGCGCGGTGTGGATTTGATCTTTTTACAGCATATGAGCAGGTGTGAAGAAGCCTCTAGCGCGAACCAGAAAACCAACTCTTCGCGCAGCACGAGAGACGAGCAGAGATTTGAAAGCGGATCAGTATGGAGAATTTACAGATAAGCCTAGAAGAGGGATAGAATCTGTGCAGTCGAATCAAAGGATAAATGTGGGGAGAATGAATTATGTTTCAATGAAATTAAGAGAAGAGAGGTTTTGATTGCAATAAATGCAACATGATTGTGGGAGTCCCATGAGGATATGTATTCGGGGTCGGACTTTGAAGGTACTCTGATTGCGCTGCGGTCACGATCGATGTTGGCACTAGCATGGCACGGAGCGCGGTAAGAAAGAAAGGTATAAAGGGTGGCGTCATCGATATAGGAGGGGATCGGGTTGGAAGGAGGGGATAGATCACTGATCAATAAAGCAAATAAGGTAGGGGCTAGTACTGAATCTTGGGGACCACCAGCATTCACAGGAAATGGCTGGGGCAGAACCCCATAAACTCAGGTGGAGATGGTTCGTTTACTGAGAAAACTTGATGTCCACAATACGAGAACAGAGGAAAAGCCAAATGTGGACGGTTTCGCCAGAAGACCTTTGTGCCATACTCGGTCAAAAGCCTTAGAGATGTCGAGCGAGATCATGTGTGTTTCTCTGCAGTTGTCGAGTGTAGCTGACCGGGAGTGTGAGACGAGAGCCAGGATATCACTGGTAACATGGCGAGGTCGGAATGCTTATTGACGATCACTCAGTGGTCTTTTGCATTCGAGAAACGTATACAGTTGGTCTGAGATGACAGTTTAGAATATTTCCGAAGTAATAGGTGTGAGGGCAATAGGACGATAGTTATTCGGGTCAGAAAGATAACCGCGTTTGGGGATGGAAAAAATCACGGCGTATTTCCAGGGGATGGGCAAAGTAGAAAGTTGGAAAGAGAGACAGAAAAGGCGACGTAAGAGAGGGGCCAATTCAGGGGCACACATTTTAAGAACAATGGATGGTTTACCGTCCGAAGCGGGTGGTTTGCATACGTCCATAAAACGCAGCGCTTGATGGATCTTCGTAGTGCTAATATGAGGTAGAGAATGGGAAGCAGTGGGAAGAGAAGGAACGGGAGGAGTAAGATAAGAGGGTAATGTAGAGTTAGAGGCAAACCGGGAAGCAGAAACATAAGCTTTCTCGTGTGGTTTACTAACAAAATCAGAGGAATTACAGATGGGAGGAAAGTTGGGGGCGGAAAAATTGCGGGAGACTGCTTTGGCAGGGGACCAAAATGTTGGGCTACCGGCGGCAGATGAGAGAAAGCGTTCGGCTTTCCAGCAGACGAAGCGTTCTTTGGCTCTCTGTAAGGTTGTCGAACATCTGTTCCTGGCTTGCATGTAGTAGCGGTGTGAGTCGTGAATGGGTGAGCGACGCCAACGGCAAAATGCTACACGTTTCAGGCGTACAGCGCGATCACATGCGTGGTTGAACCACTCGGGGGATTCGGGTTTGCCGGGTTTGGAAAAGTGAGGAATAAAAGGTTGCATACTTTGAAGAACAATGCCAGTGAATTTAGAAACGGTAGCAAAAATGCCTGAAGTGAAGCATCAATCAAGTATATCAGGACCGAACGAGGTTCGGAGTGCACCGAAGAATCGATGCGCCTCGTGTTGTGGTTTTACTGTCAAAAGCACAGCGTTGTCGGTAAAAATTTTAATTAGCCGACGTTTCGGTTACCGCGGGTAACCTTTTTCAAGGCAAATTTTCAATCAAAAAAGCGGCAATCGTTCCAAGGGTATGAATCTAGGAAATTGCGGAAGATGTTTCAGTTCGCCGAACTGTATCGCTGAAATGTGTGTCTCGAGGTGGTTGGCGGATCGAGGTGAGTAAAATTAGAGGAACAGAAAACAAAACAGTGGTCAGATGAGCCAATTGGAGAAATAGCAGAGATGCCTGAGAGGAGAGGAGACACGGAAGTGAGAATAAGATCAAGGCTATAGGCACAATCGCCAGCTCGATCGGGGTTGCTTGTGGGAGGTCGGCTAGTTGGCACAGGTTGTTGACCACGGCGAAATGTTCAGTTTTGCGCTCCAGAACCGGAGTGTCCGATGAGTGAGTCAACTAACCTCGATTGCGAACAATAAAATCTAAGATATGGCAGTTGGGATCCGTAAAATACAAGTGCTCAATGTTCGGAGATAGGAAATCAAAGAAGGATGAGTCACTACTGTTGGGTGAACAACACAAAAATAGTGATTAGAATAAGGAAGTCGGAGCTTCAGCCACAACAGCTGGAATTCACGATTGGAAAAGTCAAGCTTTGGATTCTGGATGAGGCGACTGACTGGTGGACAAAGGCACAGACACCAACTTTGGGTGAAAAAGAGGAGTGAAAGGTATGATTGAAAAACTGGAGGTGGGTGATGTCTGATGAGGGGGAGGCTTGAATTTCGGTCATAAATAGGGCAAGAGGAGAGGAAGATTAGATAAATTGGTGCACGGAATCGATGTTTTGGTTCATTCCGCGAATGTTAGTGAGGGTGATGAGTCGTGCTTGTCTTCCCAGTGAGCAGAGTGAGTACGTGTGTGCTTGTGTATTTTAGTGATTCCTTATGTGAAGGAAACGGATAGCCATGATCCTGAGGCTTTAAGTGGCGAGTCATAAGGCCTCAATAGGTCAGGGGTGGTGGTGAGCGGGGCGACGGTGGAGCTGTCTTCCACAGTGATTTCGCGGTACGGTCGCTCACGTGGGCAAACTGGCCATCTGCGGCACCACAGAAGAGGAACATGACCAGAATCTAGAAGTCTTTCCAACGGTCGCCAATAAATATAACATCACTTCTAACGTATCCAGAAGCACCATACGTACGCGGCAGCTCAGTCTTCTTGGATTCGAGGTATCGAAAGACGTTATCAAACCTGATCCGGAGAGGCTAAAAATTTCTAAAAGAACTGCCTCAACCACATTACACGAAGATGCAAGGACGCGTGATAGGTATGTTCGTACAGTGCACTCAGTGGATACCGCATTTTTCTGATAAAATCCACTGGCGAGAAGTCGAGGTTTTCTTCTGCCAAGCGACATCCGAACGCGATTCAAAAATCTGAAGCGTGAACTAGAAAACGCCATCTGTGTTACCGTCGAACATAGTGTCACTATGGTAGTAGAAACCGATGCATCCGATGTAGCCATTGCGGCCTCACCGAATCAGAACGGGTTTCTTCCCTAGAACTTTGTCCCGATAGAAGGACGGCATTCAGTGGAAAAATGAGCTTATTCTATTGCAGAAGTTTGGAAGAAATGGAAAACTATGGGAACTCCTTTCAAGTTAGTGAGTGATCAGAAATCCGTGTCATTTGTGTTCGATAGTTTACCTAGAAGTAAAGAAAAAACGAAAAGATTCGAGTGAATCGAACTTTCTGACTTCCATTATGACATCGTGTATCTCCCCGGACGAGAAAATTTCGTCACTGACACACTGTCTCGAGACTTCTATGGACCCGTCTCCCATTCCAGTTAAAGAGAACTCCATGAATCTCTGTATCACTCGGGCGTAACCAGAGTGATACATCTTTTTCGGATTTGGAACCTACCGTTCTCAACTGGACGTGAAATCGGTCACAATTCAATGCCTCACATGTACCGAAATCAAACCTTGCTTTTACAGTCCACCACACATTCCCCTAACCAAAGCTACACAACATTTTGAGCGTTTGATCTTGAATTTTAAAAGACCTCTGCCATCTGATTCAGGTAGTAAATTTCTCCTTACAGTCATTGATTTTTATCGCTTTCCTTTTTCTTATGCATGTCCAGACACATCCACTGCCACTGTAATCAGATGTTTATCTAATTTATTTCCCATTTTCGGCATGCCTTTCTACATACATTCTGATCGCGGCTCCTCGTTAATGTCCGACGAGCCCAAAAACTTTACAGTAAAGGCATTACCACAAGCTGCACCACTCCTTACAACCTTCAGTGTAGTGGTCAAGTCAAACGCCTGAACGATATTAGTTGGAAGGCCGTTATCTTAGCGCTCCGATCTCGAAATCTAGCCAGTCAGCAGTGGAAATTCGTCTTCCTTGATACTGTGCATTCACTTTATTCCCTACTATGCACATCGGTAACCTTCACTCATGAGAATGTTCTAAGACAGCCGGAAAGCCACAGCTAACACGTCACCACCTAGGTGGTTGCTGAGCTCGGACCGGGCACTTATTTGTAGAACCAACCGACCCTCCAAATCCGCTTAATTAGTCGAGGAAGTTGAACTTTTGGAATGTTACCCCAATTACTCCCGTATTCGTTTTACCAACTGTTGAACGACCTATCGGAAATGGACCCGAAATATCGGAAAGTGAAACGGAACTAGGTCTGGTTTGCGATTTCATAAACGAGCCCCCTTCTGCTACACGAGGATCAGACCCACCTCTCATTTAGGATGTTGCACAGGCAGCTGAAGGTACCAACAACCTTCAATGGGTGAAATCCACAGGCCCCAACAAAATGTCCGCCCCTACTGCCCGAGAAACCGAGATGCGCGAGTCATAAGCCTTTCTGTGAACACGCTCTAACTCCTCTTTCTTTATGCATATACTCACATGTCGACCACTTCAATATGCACACAAAAACACATCAACACGTTAGTGTTGATCGCCTCGCTTGAAATCTTTTTGAGTGGAGTGAATGTGGAGAGATTGAAACTGCCTTGCACATGTGCTTGTCCTCGTGCTCGTTGGCGTTCGGAAACTCCTGTATATTTATGCTCCAGCTATGAGTTTGTTACAAGTTGACTAAAGCCTAACTTCGGGGTATTTATGTGTGAAGACTTCTGCTAACAATCGTGTTTGTTGATTATTATACCAGATAAGTCGAAGGATTTTTCTAGATAGTTTAAACAACAGTATAGTAATATTAGGATGCGTTTTACACCTTTAAAGTGTAAAATGCGGTTGCAGGACTGGTTTGGCTCTATGTCAAACCTTGCGTTGGCGCGAAAGTTCTGGCTGGAGAAGATACTTCTTTTACCTGGGCAGTAAAATCTCACCTGGAGGTCAGATATCAAATGAAATGTCATCGCGCGTACAAAAGGTGACTTTAAATTTTCTCTTTTTCTTTCACTGTACTTTCTTTTGTATGATAACAGTACCGTATTTCAAGAAAAGAGTTGCGGAAAGCCTGAGGCTGCTAGTTGAGGGGTGCTGGCGGCTGCGTGGAAGTTAGCACCCGGGACTGAATGGTCCAAAGCCCACTGTGATGACCGTTTGACCACCGCCGGTCATTTGTGGCGCCGACATGAGATCCGGTCATCTGTCAACAGTCGAGTGTCCACTGCGGCAGTCTGATCCGTTCGCTTATACGGCTCAGAAACATAGCAGATAAATGTAGAAGATGGGCGAAGACTGTTGTGTTCGAGCATCGATACCTCCGTAGCATTCTCGGAGTATGGTGAGAAGACCGTATCAGTAATGCTGAAGTTAGACGTAAGGTGTTGGGAACCAAAGGTCAGTCTGTGGATCAAGCACTGAATCTGAACAGATTTAGGTGGCTGGGACATGTGCTACTCATGTCCACCGATAGACTTCCTCGGCGTACGCTGTTATCCGAGGCAGGTACTAGTTGGAAGGTAGGTCGAGGTGGTCAATCCACAACATGGCAAAAAGGTATGGAAACTTTAACCAAGGGACGTGGCCAAGTATGACATGTTAGACTTCTAGTCTAGGGTTCACGCGACCCACATACCAAATGGTCGGAAACATTGAGTGATATGACCAGGTGTCGCGGCCAGTGACGTATTTGAATTCGGACTCTTTCTTTGTCTTTTTGATTTCTGTTTAATACTTTGACTTTTTGGATATTTTTCACTCGATGCTTCTATTCCTTTTGCCCTTTACTTGGTGACACTGGAAGGTAGTAACCGAAACCAGAGCACACAAATGTGAGGTTACTAGCTGAATGAACTGTACGGACAACACTAGGAGAAAGGCAACGTTTTGCGATCTCTGTGTTTAAACTTTGTAGGACATGTCCAAACAACTACGGTTGCCGTCGGATTTTCGATATTGAAGCAGCGTTTCCTGATTATGCCTCTGAAAGCATGTTGTTCCATCGCAGACACCAGTTGTCAGACAGTTCCAGCTTTCTGATATCCGCGACAATCAGGGGCCACGTTTCACGGCCGTAGGTCAGTATTGGCCACATAGCGTCCCGAAATATGCGAACTTTGGTCTGGAGACTTACTTCGTTTCGCGCCAAGAGTGCGTCACGAAGCTGGAGAAAAGCAATCTTGGTATTGCCCATACGCAACTCGACTTCGTTTTTGTACTGATCATTTTGAAGGATCGTAGAACTCAGATATTTGAACGCTGGAACTTGCTAAATTTATTGTCGGTTGAACAATATCCGTTGTGTAGACTGAAAAACAAGTCAAAAAGATATAAGTCTTCTACGCATTTATCTCTATTTCCATAGCTTTTGCGAAGAGTACTATCCGATTCAGGGCCGGTTCTATGGCGGTCGGGTTCTCTCTCCAAGGATGACCATATCGTCTGCAAATTCCAAATCGGCGAGGAAATTATCGGCGCCTAGCTAAATACCAAGGTAACCGGTGAGCACATGACGTACTATCCAATCGGTGGTGTAGTTGAACAGCACTGGTGACGCGGAACAGTCTTGTCTAACATCGGGATTGAAGAAGAAATCGTTGGATTCTTTCCTGTTGATGCGTACTGTCGCACGCGCATTTGAGACTTACGACCTCATGAAACTGAAAAGCTTCTGGGACATTTCTTCTGCTTGTAATATGGTCCATGGGGATTCTCTGTCGACTGAGTCAAAGGCGGCCCGAAAAGCAATAAAACAAGCTGCAAATGGTCGCTGAAACTTGTACCGATGTTCTAATACTCTGTGGATGGAGTAATATCGAAGTTCCCGAGTCCGTTGCGACTTGTTCTTTCCCCCAAATTCGGCAAAACAGAGTGTAGAGTGGCTCAAGTAGTGTCAAAAGATGTGATCTGTATATCTCCGGTGCGATATCGTATTCTCCAGGGGCATTTCGTTCCATCGGCTTGTGTAATAAGTCGGCAATGTCTTATCGGCTCGTTAGGTTTCCACTAACATTGTAGCGTTCACTCTGGATTGCTGGGTTTGGTTCACAAAGCATGCTGTGGGATGGTCCAGTAAGCAATCAAGGTCTCCAGTCCATTGTTGCATCTTTTGGCCTGCTCAGGAATGAGCAGCTGGGAAGAGTCTCGAAGAAAGGTTCTGCTTACTGTCTCTTATCAGATGAGCGTCACGGAATTCTGAGTGACCATTTAGACGAATATTTCTGGCCTTTGTGGATCACTGGAGAGTCACTCCCGAGATCCTGTCTTTCTGTCATCGTCGCGCAAACACCAGTCCTCCTAAAGCGGATTATTGGATTGAAGCCTTCAGTTAAGTCAACTGATTTTCCACTGGTACCTGTTCTCTATCTAGGAACGTGACTGATAGACGGAAAAAAGTAGCACCTGAGACCGCTCCATCACGACGAGACTCCATCTTAACGTGGTGTGATGGCTTGGGTGCCTCTGTGACCCAAAGAGCCATACAGGATGGGCTTCCTTGAGCCGGAGATGTAGTCGTGCCTGACAGGTCAATGGGTAGAGGCCAAACAAAGTTCAGTCTCCTGATCCTCCAGGTTGGGGGTCGATTTTGAGCTGGCAACTCAGTCGGCAAAATCAGTGGAAGAATAATTGATCCAAGCAAATGGGCTTCTTCTTAGCCACCCAGCTGCCTTGCGGATAGGTTCTTGTTAGAACTAGAGGCTTTGGTTGTGAACCCTATTCGTTCTCCTGCTTTGTGACTGGACACCCTAGCAGTACCCGTCCAAAACCTCCCATGAGCGGCACGAATACAACCTTTGTCTTCTTTCCCCGACCACCTCTCTTTGCCCCCTCTATCCACTCATAATGCTCTCACTGATAACACGGTCGATACTCGCAATGATTCATTGTCAAATAGTGCCGGGAATAATCCTCTGTCTGGTAACTCACATTTTCTCAAGCCTCGTCAGCCTCTGAATCTCGGCTCCTTCAACGTGCGTACACTCATGCAAGCCTGTCAGCAGGCGTGCTTAGCCCTCACAGTAGATTCTCTGAAGATTGATGTCTGCTGCTTAAGTGAAGCGCGTATCCAGGATTCGACCAGTGTGATCCAACTAACTGCTCCTGGTATCTCACAGGTATTTTCTGCACACTTCAGTAGACGAAGTAGCTCGAGCTGTGGGTCAACGTGGTGTAAGAATGGTATTGACTGACAATGCTGAGGCTGTTCTTTTAGATTGGATGCCAGTTAATAGTCGTTTATGTGCTATAGGACTCCAGGGGTCAGTCGGCGTTCGAAAGCGCAACTTGTTTGTGATCTCGGCACACACTCCAACAGACTGCACCTCTAACATGCAGACGGATGTGTTCTATGTTGAACCCACCACTTTCGTTCGTAGCAGCAAGGTTCTGATATCGTAGTGTTAACAAGTGATTTCAATGCACAAGTTGGAAAACTTAGTTCGTCAGAGGCTTGTTTGCGTGGTTGGTATGCTTTACCCGCTGAGCGTACAGATAACGGGGATGGGCTTCTCCATTTTTGTGCAGACAACCGGTTGTTCCTGTCTAGCACTAATTTCCGACACAGCTCGCGTCGCACAGCGACATGGCGCTCTAACTCTACAGGTACTTTGAGTCAGATTGATTATATTGCAGTAAGCTACTGGTGGCACAGTTCTGTTCAGAACTGCAGAGCTTACTGTTCTACGTACGTAGAATCGGACCATGCAGTAGTTTTAAAGCGATTATCTCTCCAGATCCATGGTCATCGACACAAACCGCAAACCTCGTTAGCCGTGCAACGTTTGTGTGATCCAGAAGTTCGCAGCAGTTATGAGCAGAAGTTAGCACATGAGCTAGGATCTACGACGAACGGTAATGCAGATGATCAATGGATCCATATCCAGCAGACGATGCAAGTGGCAGAAGGTTTCGCCTGTGGTCCTAGATACAATCTTCATCAGAGACACTGGATTTCTCAAGGGTCGGTCAGTCTAATGGAGAAAATACGTCAGCTCCCGAACTGTATGTAGATGAATAAGATACGGAGAAGTCTACAAAAGTAAGTTACAAAAAGCCTTAAGAAAGATCGTGAGAATTGGTGGGTCAAGGTAGCCGGAGAAATGGAAACAGCAACTGATTCAGGTGACAGTCAAAGATTGTTCAAACTCATTCGCGACACCAGCGGACGGCGAACCTTGGTCAGCGAAACGATATGTGGTAGAACTGGAGAGCCCATTCATGACAAAGAGCAATGGCTCGACCTTTGGGCCGAATACTTCAAGGAACAGTTTAGCTGGTCGCACGATAATGTGGTTAGTCCGACGTCAACAACTGCGATTCTTTGGGGGAGTATCACTTGAAGCCCCATCGGAAATGGAAGTGGAGTCATACATTCGATTGCTGAAGCGAGGGAAAGCTGCAGATCCCGACGGACTCCCTCCAGTTCTTTTCAAAATGAGTGGAAATGCTTTGATAAAATCACTTACCGTCTTGCTCCGTGACATTTGGTACGAGCAGCGTATTCCGATATTATGGAGCGAGTCATTGATTGTCCCCATCTTCAAGAAGGGAATACGCAACGACTGTAGTAACCATCGTGGGATTAGCTTAATTCCGATAGTCACCAAAGTATTAGCTTCAATTTTTCTGTGCGGTCTTACACCGGCTCGCAAGAGGAACGCCCGTAAACAGCAGGCTGGATTCCACCCAGGTTGAGGATGCATCGACCAAATTTTTACTCTTCGCCAACTAGTTGAAACATGTCACACACACACACACACCTTCAACCGACAATAATAGTTTTCCCCTACTTGAAAGGCACCTTCGATTCAGCTGACCGAACAGCGCTGTCCAGTGCTGTTCATTGAAAAGACATGCCCCAGAAGTTCGTGAATGTACTGAGATCGTTGTGTTCTCATACTTCTGGCTGCGTATGAGCTCACGGTGAACTATCCAGTCTGTTCGGAGCGACCAGCGGTGTTCGACAGGGATGTCCTATGTCTCCCTTCCTGTTCAACTTCGTCATGGACGAGATAATGCAGAATGCATTGCTAATTCTTCAAGATGTGGCCTTTGAGCTAGGAAATACTGCAGAGCTGTGTGACCTAGATTACACGGACGATCTTGTCTGCTTGTTCGAATGCACGGAACACAATCAACGTGCACTAGGTAGACTCGCAAGGGCTGTAGCCCCATTCGGCATGCGCTTTACACCTTCGAAGTGTAAAGTGATGTTACAAAACTGGACGTCAACGATTCCGAGCTTGATGCTCGATCGGGAGATGCTAGCAATTGTCAACCGCTTCACTTACCTCGACAGCAGCGTGACGACGGATGAGAGCACAGTAGTAGAGGTGAGCACGCGTTTATCCAGGGCTCGAGGGGCATGCGCTGGGCTGAAGCACTTGTGGCGCCGACCTGATATTTCAATGCATTTTAAAGATTGTGTGTGCTGTGCCGTGGTGCATTCAGTTTTGTTGTATGGTTGCGAGACTTGGGGTCTGCGTGTGCAGGATATTCGTCGTTTTGAGGTTTTCGACCATCGATGTTTGCGTAGTATCGCTATGATTGGATGGAATGACCGAGTGAGCAATGCTGAGGTCAGATACGGGTATTAGGTACTAATTCAGAGAATGTTCTATCACAGCGTATCCAGCTCAGTAGACTTTGTTGGTTGGGGCACGTGTTACGTGTGGCCAACACACGTCTACCGTACCGTGTCCTATTCTCCGTTCCTCCTCGGGAGTGAAGAAGCCACGTAGAGGTCAACAGATGACTTGGCAGCGAGGAATGAGAAAATGTACAGCAAACCTAGGAAAAATAGGTGTCTCACGCATTCGTGGGTGGGGTCCAAAAGATCCGTCAACCAGTTGGCTGGAGACACTGAAGGATATTGCTGCGAACCGTGAACAGTGGCGTTCGTGTTGTGGTTTTCTGTCGAGTCAGAATGATTGATCAATGTTTGTTTGTACACTTAGACTGTGTATTCCGTGTGTTGGCTACTAGGGCATTCTTTCCTTTTCCCACCTGTATAGGTCCATTCCCTGTCAATATTGTATGTTCATACTTTCTAATTCAACGTGCAAGATGGTGAGAAAGGCAGTGTTCGGTGGGGCTTGCCCTGCTGTTTAACACTACGATGATGATGGTGAGACCGCCTGAGGTTTTCTCGGTGGTCCCAACGCATTTGCGGCAGTCTGCTTCGGGGTACGGTTTGGTAGCCATTGGCTAGATGAATGTTGAAGCGTACACGGACGGCGATGTGGTCGGTGATATTCCTGTTGCCAGTTTCCGCGTTTATTTAGGACCGGCAATACTATTTGAGGATGACCGGCGTGATCGTATCAAGATGTAGTGGATCTGGTACGTTGTGTGATCGTCGTTGGAGTGCTACGTTAGCAAATGCTTCCTATGATGTTGGGATCGGGTGTTGGTGACGACTAAGCTGTTTCAGTCTACGGTGCTGACGAGACGTTCACCATTACTGCACTACTGTCAGAGACCATATTTTCCCGAAATTTATCTAGTTGCTCGGATGGGGGCACCAGTAAGGCTTTATAGTCTTCCGAAACAGGGAGAATGTCACGTGTATCACCTATTGTAGTCTGCTGTAGAACTGGTCCTTTGCCGCTTCCTCGGCTACCACTGTCCGGCTATAGGCAGCAACAACCCGCAAGGCAAAAGCGAGCTAGAGCGACTCGAAGGAATATCGCATTCCATGAGAGCAGTGTCCTGTTAACCTTTTTGGTGACAGCCATTTCGACATCGTGTTGGTCGGAGTTGATCATATGTTCGCTGTGGAGGGGGTGGTAACTGTCATCTTCTCTGAGAACCGAGTGCCATGATTCGGCAGCCGAACTTCGGAGAGGCATTTGACTTCGATGCGATAGTCACATACCGTTCGTGCGGTGATTACCTGGCTTCTGATATCCAGCAGCGATTCGAATGTGATTTCGCGTGTTAAGACTCTAGCTAGCATGTTAATGACCTCGACCGCAGAGAAAACACGAGGCGCATCGCACAACCAAGGACTACCTGTCGGGCAACAGGTAGTTGGTGTTTTGGAAGCCGGTGGCCAAACGAGCGGTTCGTACGCTTTTTGGATGGCGGTCTTCCCATCGGGGATACCCAGCGCATCCTAGAGAATCTTAACCGATTTAGGAATGCTAGGTACGAAGCAAGAGGCAGCGGTCGTATTCACTGGCGGGCCACGTTCGCGCACATTAAGTTGCTGTCCATAGGCTGCTATGGATTTTATATACGGAGTTCGCTGCCAGGCAAAAAACCCACCACGCCCTCTAGCAACGTCGCTGATCGTCTTTGTGGGCTGTTACTAGTTTATTCGTGATTAACTACAGGACTAGCCACTCTCCTATCCGCGACCCGGAGACGCGCTCCGTAGAATTCTTCTATACTCCCCCAGCCCACCGATGACAAGGGATTTCTGAGTTACTCGATAGTGCCAGACCGCTGATTGATATTCGGTGACGTGATTACAATTTCCCAGTTGCTTCGATAGTCACCTCATTGTTAAAATCCGAATGATGCTTTCGATAGAATTCAAGGTTCTCGGGGTAAAGGCTAATTGGTGGTTGTTCCTTATGGTGGTGGTATCCACTGAGGGCAATAAGCAATTATGTAGATCACCCACCATATGAACCCTATGTTGGTATTTGAAACCTAGTGTAGTGTTTTCGTAAGGTCAGGCACAGGCTTTATGGTTCTGGGTGTTATATTCCTGTTATTTTTCAATATTTTCGATTGAGGTTATCACCAGGAGATAGCAACCAAAGCCGCACACAGTGCATGGTTAACGGTTGTCTGAACCGAACTGATGTTATATGGTAGTCATGGAATTTCATTTGCCCAGTGGTGGTTACTGACCGTTATTATCATCACTCACCGATCACCTAACATTCGCATATAGAGCCAGCGCAACAAACAAAGTGTTTCTGCGTCTAGTTGAGGTTGTGTAGACCATATCCTAACCCCTTACTAGATTAAAACACGTACAACTTTTTGAGGCTCAAGCTTTCTGTGCTTCTTGACTTGGACGCGGTCTTCTGTCTAATTGATCGTTGCCTCTTGTTGATATGTTTGTTGGAGAAGTTCATCTCCATTAGGAAATCTGAATGGTGGCGGAAATCGACTCCAAACTTACCTTAGTCTTCCTCCCGAGTTCATCACGAGAATTGTTATTCCTCAGGTTTTTCCCACTCTCGTTTTTATAAGTTCTTTATTGGCATGGTTCTAGAAACCACTTTATCATTATATAAGCGCGGTGGTATTCAATTTTTATCTAGTGGGGAGTGTCAGATCTTTAGTACGTAATCACTTGATGCCTTTTAGTGCAGATAAAGGTATGTGACGGTAGAGTGGTGTAGAGCGTTTTCTTACCACCTCGGATGTCATAAGTTCGAATCCCACCATGGCCTGGTACTTTGTTGGTAGGCAGTAGTTCACTGTTGGCAGACTCGTTACTACACCTGACCTATTAGGACCTTGTGTGGTTATCTACTGCAATTCTCAGTGTCCGGTTGCGGACTATCCCCGGTAGTGCAGTGGGCCTCCGAAGCCATGAAGTGTACCCTTACATTGGACTCCTGAGCAAGCATGTAGAAAAGGGTTGCACGCTTTTCTGAGCACCATGAACGACTGAGGCATGCATGTTTAGCTTTGAATGAAACAGATCCGAGGACAGCTGAATCCATAACCGATGTAACAGTTAATTGCGGATAATTCTGTATGGAACTAACAGCATCGAATATACGATCAGTGTTTATTTATGTCTTTGTAATGAAATTGAATCAAGATAAATTTTAAGGGCGCAAGTAGGTCATTGTTTGTCGGTAGCTGCGTGACATTTGTCGTTGTGATAGCTGGGGTGCAAATTAACGGGCGGATGTCGGCAAAAAGTCTTGATCAAACGCAAGCGACAGTAAATGTGATTCTGGTACAGATTTTCGCTGGCAACGAAACAGTACTGTTTGACCAAATATTTGAGACTAAATGGATTTCGGTTATTTCGCTTTTTCGTTGCCTGGTAATCGTTTTTTGAGTTGATACTGCAGCTGTTAGATGTAAAGTTAGTTAAAACTGCAGGTTTGCTTGTGCTCAGTCGACCCAACGGAACAATCCACGTGCATCAATCGCACACCTGCCGTGCAGATTTTGTAAGCAATGATTAAGCTCTTTCTCACTGTGGAGTACAAGCGCCGGATTTTATTTCATGTTATTGTGAATACAGTTTATCGATTGTCACAGAATAGTCCTGTCAGAATAAAATCGGGAACGGTCACAGAACCAGTTATAAGACAGTGTACACCTGCGGTGCTCAATACGATTTATCTTGTTTTAGTTTGAAATTGTACTGATTGGAGATTCTACCTGCAATGAAATGACGCACAATATCAATTTTCGTTTGATAAAGACGAATCCACAAGACTTATTGTAATGGCCGAATTAATCGTTTCTAAAGTTATCAAAGAATTCGAAAATGATTGTTTCCACTGTGACGAAGTTTAGGGCTATCAAATGTGTAGGAAAAGTTTGAATGATCATGTCAACAGTATTGTTTTTTTCTCAGTTCAGTTGCTTCACCCACCAACCCTGCATTTCTGTGCGCTCGTTTTGGTTGCTACCTTCCAGCATCGTCGAGTTGGGAACAAAATCAATAGATGGATAAAATGAAAAAGGCATGAAAGCAAAGTAGTGCGTGGAAATCACGATAGCGTCTACACTACTGGTCGCGACACCCAGTGCTATTGCTCAATGTCTCCAACTCTGTAGTAGGAGGGTCTCCTGAACCCCAGCCCGGAAGTTCAACTCAACCTATCCTACCTGTCACGAGACCAGGGTACACCGAGGAAGTCTGTTGGTGGGCGGGCGTGACACACTGCCAGGCCACACTGAATTGTTTAGGCTCAGTACTTATCGCGTTGACTGACATTTGGTTCCAGCTACCATACGCTTCATCTCAGAATTGCTGTCATGTTCTCAATCAACGGTCAACTCCATAAGTAAGATAAATCTCAGTTCAGTTAATGGGTTAATTTTTTCATGACTTTTTTGTAATTATAAACGCGGAGCGCGTTAATAAAGAAGGAGTTGGTAACCGAGCATTCCGAAACAGTAGTTGTGTTTGATCTTGTGATAACTAAAAGGGGTTTTTGAGCAATACGCAAGTTGCTCTTTCGATCTCAAATACAGTTTAAGATTTGCCACGCAGTCCTTTGCCTTTTTTGAGATAATGGGAGTTTGCGATTGAGACAAGCCTTTGGAAGGCTTAAAAATCATAAACTGAAGCTGGAAAATATGAAGACAGCAGCGAAGACTACGTTGCAAGCATACTGGTGATTTTCCTTTACCTACATAATTACTCGTTTCGGTGCACTGCAAATTAGCCACATTCCTAAGTTTGCGTCACTATTACCAAAACCACACGCAGAATGTAAGCATCCAATTTGTCTTTCTCTATGAACACTATCAGTTAATGCCTAATCGGGTTTTCTGGGGCCGAACATAACTTGTTTCACTCATCGTTTACTTTAGGTTAAGCAGAGGAAAGTAAATAGTGACTGATTTGGTTTATTTTGCCTAATAATTAGTAGTATTTCACCGTCACGTCTCCCCACCCCTCTTCCGAGACAAAAAACCTCGTCCAGTAGCAACATGCTAGTGAAAGTCGCTTAACCGAGCCGCGTCCACGCATGTTGATTCCGTTCCTACACACCCACGTCCGCGGGTCATCGTCGGCATTAGACAAGAACCAGCAATACAGACGGAACGGTGACCAGCAGCCAGTTAGCTTGATGAAAACGGAATTAGATTGAACGCTCGCATAAGCATTCTGTCAAACCTCTAAAATTTGTGTTCTGTTACCTCATAATTCTTCCCTTTACCCTTTTTGGTACATTATGGTTTCCCCCCTGGAGGTTCGGCAGTTATAGATCTGAGGCTTGTCTATGTTGAAAGCCTTACAACCAACCGTATCGCAACTCAGTTTGCTTTGTGACTGTAGCATGCAACGCCTAGGGAAAATTGATTACCAGGGGTGTAAACGATCTTATAACGTCCACCCGAAGAAACCAGGAGACGATTCTACATCGACCTCAGATTGTTCGTCTAACTCAATGGTCAACTTGGTTGTAACCGTTCCGTTTTCAATCGAGTGCATGCGATTTCAGGGAGATTTTGGCTTTGAATGAGCCGAATCGATCTAACACAGATATATCGAAACACGACAACCCATTTCTCATCCAGAACGTGTATATGACGTGATTTGTCTCAGATAATGCGCTGGTAAGTCAATTCTGATACAGGTGAGACTGATCGCATTTAAGTGGTGGGAACTTTATAGTTTCTACAACTTCCTGTTTGACTCAGCATTTGTCAAGCGGTAGCTAGCGATAGTCTATCTCTTAGTTTTTGAGTTCAGTGAATTAGTTTTTCTTTCGGTTACTGAGGAACAACAAATATTCCATTGTCCATAGGGCAACGAGTCCAATTTTACAAGCTGGATTTTCTAGAGCTATGGAAAGGGGAGTCTCATGCGGTAAACTGTTAGGATGATCCGATCTGACATGGATTTATGTGTCAAGATTTGCAGTTTGCTTTATGCTATCATTCTATCGATATCCATAAGTTAATATCTCTGAGTTCCGATACGCATAATGAGTGAAATTTTGGGACAGGGATTTGTGTGCAACTGATCAATGTTTATTCCATGCTTCTGTTTGAGTGCGGTGGATGGGGTACCTCCATGAATTCAAAAGCCCACTGTACCGCTATATCAGTTCAGTTCATTCAACCACTAACCTCACATTTGTGTGCTCTGATTTCGGTTGCTACCTTCCAGTGTCACCAAGTAAAGGGCAAAAGGAATAGAAGCATCGAGTGAAAAATATCCAAAAAGTCAAAGTATTAAACAGAAATCAAAAAGACAAAGAAAGAGTCCGAATTCAAATACGTCACTGGCCGCGACACCTGGTCATATCACTCAATGTTTCCGACCATTTGGTATGTGGGTCGCGTGAACCCTAGACTAGAAGTCTAACATGTCATACTTGGCCACGTCCCTTGATTAAAGTTTCCATACCTTTTTGCCATGTTGTGGATTGACCACCTCGACCTACCTTCCAACTAGTACCTGCCTCGGATAACAGCGTACGCCGAGGAAGTCTATCGGTGGACATGAGTATCACATGTCCTAGCCACCTAAATCTGTTTAGATTCAGTGCTTGATCCACAGACTGACCTTTGGTTCCCAACACCTTACGTCTAACTTCAGCATTACTGATACGGTCTTCCCACCATACTCCGGCAGTGCTACGGATATGTCGGTGCTCATGGTAAGGTTGAACCGCCCTACCCAATCAAGCGGAAGTTCAAAGTTTGCAAGACCGATCTGCGACTACCTTATGTTCATGCTTATCAGTTTGTCTTTGATTTAATTCTCAGATGCATATATACTGTTCAGGATAAATCGTGTGCAAACGAGTACTGTCGAATTGTCAGATCTATTACTGTAATTCCATTTAGTAGTTAGCCTGCATAGCGAATTTACATAAATTATGCACTAATTTACATGCAGGATCAAAGTTAAGCTCACTGTTAAAATCCATGTGAGCATTATACGACTAATCCTTTCGATTTGTTATTGATCTTCATTAGCTACAGCGCACATCTTTTAAGTCCCATCTAGGGCTCGAACCCGGTGTGCATGGTTGAGTTTTTCGGACTGTCTTTCAGCGGGGTTGACTTTACGTTGATTCTGCATGATTTAGCTTCCGTCCTTCCCTGGCTTTAGTTAACAACAAGTAGTCACGCACACAGAGATCGTCTTCCCAATATTAGACGTTTACTGAGAAGGCGTATTGATGGAACAAAGGAAATACGAACAAGGTACAGTTTTTATTGCACTTTTTCGAGTGAGTGCAATGGAAAGGATATGCCTCATAGCCTCAAAGAGTCACTGCACCATTAGGAATAGACAACAACCAGATCCTGAGACTTGGAGTGGGGAGCCACTTGAGGTTTCAGTAGATCAAACGGGTATTTGAAAGACGAATTAACGGTACACATCAACGGAGCACGCTAAGAAGTAGGTGGCAAGTGCAGCATTCATGTGATATTTATTTGAACCAATTATCCCAGTAGAATACAGTGGCCATTTCGCCAAACTGATGATCCTTGTTTTTGAGCTGTACCCTGATATGCCTTCATGTGAGTCGCGTATTCAATCGCTTTGGCGCTGGTTATGGTAATTGGCTGACACAAGTATCAATCTGCTACGGCTGCGTGCACAGCATGCTTTAGGAAACTACAAAAAAAGCAATTCATTTTGATCGCGGTGTCAGCCCTTACGGGACCTGCAAAATCTTGGACTAAGTGACAGTCCATCTGCTTTAAACGCGTGTTGTTTTCATCATTTAGAATAGTTTTTGTTACTCTTCATTATTTGCAAAATCATCGCACTCACTAAAATGATATAGTCTGGGCGTAGAACTCTTTTTCTGTGACCAAACTCTGTGTCATGAATGCTCAATTTTAAAGGGTATTCCTGGTCAGTAGATTTGTAGAATTCGACGAAAAAGCAAAAACAAAACACGCACACAAGTTAATAAAAACGGTGTGGATTTTTTGGGCGATCAGTGACGAAATTTAATTGGGATCACGTGACACATACATGTATGGTGTATCAGTTTCATTGTCGTATTACGTAAAACGAGGATGTCGGTATTTATTGTAACAATTTGAGCTTAATACCAAGTAAATTTGAATCATGGTCAAGGAGAGAAAATAAAATCAAAAGACGTCCCAAGTGAAATATCAAATGAAGTGTAATTTTGCAGCTGAAAGAAGCCTATGCTTCCAAAACGGTGAATATGATCAGTTATATAAATGACTTCTCAAGTGAATTACTGTGTACATCTGAATAGCCATTGCTTTCTTAGTGGTCCTTCCAGTGAATCACGTGGTTCAGTCTGAGTAGTTTCTTCACTGATTGCATGCAAGAGTGTAAAGTTTATTTGCAATCTGACAAATTTTGTAGATAGCCGTGAAGATTAGCTGACAATATTCTCGGTTTTATTGAATAGAAAAACGGTCGTAACATGTTTCGATTAGTTTTTTCCCAACCCTCTGTAATGCCTTACTGATAGATCAACTATATCCATTTGGTTCTTTTTTTTTCACCGAGTTTCTATGAGGTCATTAATCACGTCTTGTTGCTTTTGCGGACCGATCGGTTCCCGAGTGCTATTTGCACCTCATCCGTAAATCAAGGAATCTTCTCGTTCGTCTGCTTACGCTCCTTTCAGAATAACACCAAGTGATCATGAAAATATAGAACGGTGAAAACATCATCTTCACGCAGAACTCGGCTCACTTTTTGTTGAAGGTTTACCATACATTTGCCCATATTGGTGTCCACACTACATGAAGTTTAGGCGGAATTCATGCTTGGTGGCTGATCGTTAAATTCCGAAAATTCTGTGCGTGATGTTTTGAAATTAGTATTACGGTTATTAGTTCGAGTTTTTACGTTTAAAATGGAGAACATACAGTTTCGGAAGCATACGACTCATGCATAGGATGACGATATTTGGTACTCACACCTGTTGATAGGGTTTGTCCAATCTTCTGAAAGCAGCCGTGAAGATCTTTTTAGTTTTTTTTTGAGCAACTCAGTAGTTTAGGACCAAATTTCGAGGAGTAAGACCAAAAGTTTCTACCGTTCACTGATGCTCTAAGTGTGACTTCATGCCTACACATTCTCCGAATGACTTACGATCAGGCGGTGAACACAGCAAATAATATCTTAGTCAGGATGAGTAGTAAGAAATTTAAACTTAATATTAAGTAGTTCGTAATGCAATATCCATGCTCAACTCACCACTCCAAATCTGGAATGCATAATATAGCTGTTTTATCCTTGTTTGAACTCATCCGCTGAGAGTCAAGCCCAGGGTGAATAGTTGTTAATCACACACCTAGCGATCAAGCTGTCCGGTCTGAATTTCAACAGTTTGCCGAACATCAACACCGCATGATGTGGTTAGCTCCCTTCTGTCAGTGGGTTTTGAACGGTAACCACCCGTCGCCCTCACAGCGCGATCTGCTTCTGTGATGGACGACCTCTCCGAGGGGGCTTAAGTAAAGCGAAGGTATTTCGTTGCAAGCAGGCTGCAGAGCTGCAATATTTGACCAGTTTGACCAGTAGATTTAAGTTGAGTATGAAATGGTTCGTCATACAGAATCAACGTTCAATTCGCCAAAAGTCAGTGACACAATGGTACTATATCATTTAGTGTTGAATTTAAATATGCCATAATTATTGCTTATTACTGATCCAAAAAAAGTTAGAAAGAGTAGAAAAAGGGGGAGTAAGTTACCCGAATTTCATGTTTTACCGCCTGCATAGTCCACACTAATTATTTCACAATAAATTAACGGTTTGTTTTGAGTCTTGCTGTATCATCAAAAATACGGTTAGTGTTTCAGAGGATTGCGCATGGACGCTTTCAGCATTTTTCTCATCAACCGTAATCTAAAAATTATGACTGGTGTGTACAACAACGTAAAGTAGAATGCTGTTTTATCCCTGAAAACGCGATCAACAACTGCTCCAACTCTTTTCGACGATCTCTAACAAATTCAAGATAATAATTCTTACAAACACAACTAGCTCACATTTCATATCGCTCTCGTCTACAGTCTCACTGAGTGCTTCGGATTCTGGCTGTGATGGGTTCACTGCTCCATAAAAGTTAGTCAATCTTAACGGATGACCATTGTTCAATTAACTGCTTTATCATGAATACCCAACTTCTATTTCACCGCGATGGACCCTTCAGGAAGTCCTTAAATAAAGTAAGAACCTCACTGCCAGAAATCTGTGTTCCAACTCGTTAAAATATTCTATCTAGGTTGGCTCGCAATGGCTCACTCTACGAGAGACTAATACTTAGTGATGCAGCGCTATCGATCATTGAGGTTCTAATGTGGTGGATTGTCACAGTCGGCGTTTTATTTTTAGGTGGTATGGAACGATTGATCAACCGGATGTAGGATCATACTGGTTTGTATTTGTTGGTTGCATCACTGTGTTTATTTTTCTGATAGGATCAGCTGTTCCGTGGTGCACGAGATGGCACAACTATTTATATGTAATGGAAAGCCCCATCAGTGAGCCCATATGAATTAAGTCACAATAAAGCTTGAGTGCTGTCGAATTGGAATTAACCCTATAATATGAAATTCATACTTTAGAAAGAATTCATAAAAACGAAGTACCAAAACTGCACAGGTGAAACATACAAAGAAAAAAACGATTCCCTAGGAGCGGATAATAGTCTGAAGTGATTACCGAGATTCACACACGGTCAGCAAGGGGGGAGTGGAAGTAAGGAATGTGTGCTGTATACGTGCGTGCATTTTTGCATCACCACAGATAGGTAGTTTAACTCAAAAAATTCTAAGCAAATCATCAGTTGAGCAAGGAAATGCGCATCAAATCAGATTGAGCTGATAAACAGGGAATAAGAGTTCTTTCAGTGTACAGCTGGATTAGATAGGGAAATTAAATGATTTAAACAGGACGGAATATATTGGGTCTGGGGTTCCGGTAGACTCGCTAGTGGCAAATTGATTTTCTGCGTGGTAAAGTTTCTTGCCTTTGATACGCCCGGCGTGTGTATGCATGTGTGTGAAGATGCGTGAAGGTGTGCACGCGCTTGCATACACTACTTGCAGGTGCGGTGAAATTTAGTGTGTTTGGATAAATGTTCAGCCATTCGATTAAATTGCTCCACATAATTGTTCATCTCCTGGTGTAATGTGGCACTTTCGGTCTCTAGTTGTTTTAAATTTGAAGTAATGACTGTATTGGAATAGAAAGACAAAAACAAAGGAAAAATACCCAAAGTTTGCTATGTCAACACAAAAGGTTTATTCAAAATGATAGATGATGTGGTAAGTAAAAAATATACCATATATATCTTATCTGTTCATTGTATATCACCTCCTAAGCCCTTTGTCTGAGATGAACGGACGTTCGCGTGAGGAGGCGGAGGTGGGAAGATCGGCGGAGAAGCAAGAAACCCGAGCATAGCTTCGGAAAGTGCCTCTCTGGAAGCTGGCAATCTGAATCAAGTTTCTCGATTCAGAAAGAATGTCCGCAATGTAATCACTGACCAAGATTGTAGTGCGTGGAATGTATGGAATTTCATTGAGTTGGTGCACACAATGAAAATCGAAACGAGATTTTCCCTCGAATTTGGTCAGCCGTACCTACAGAGATCGCCTTTCGTGAGATCATGCTAATGGCTCACTGAATCAAAGTCAGCAGTGCGAGAGTTGTTTGCTTCGGTAACAGTTTTGTTTCCTCGGGCTATTTGCTTACGGAATGATGTTCAAATTCGTTCTGATTTCGTCAAATATTTCGATTTAAAGGACAGAAAAATGTTCATTGTGGTGTGTTCATCGTATTTTGCTGCTGGTTTTCGGATGAATTAGGCGAGAAAATTCCGAATCCGCATTGATGATAGTATGACTAGCTTTGGGATGCATTTTGATGTTGAATTCGTTTTCCATCGGTCATTAGGATGGTGTGTTGTATGAAGAAAATATCTCAGGAACTCCAGCATCATTTAGAAAGTCGGTGACCTGTATTTTATGTGGCCTATTCGGATAAAGTCGGATGTACGGTGCAGGAAGTAGTTTTATCGTATGACCTAAGAGCTGAGCCGTGGCAATTAGGAGATGCAAAGAAATTACATTTATCTGAGCATCAGTACTGCCCAACTGAAGAGATCAGTTTAAAACGTCGGAGTTAAGTTGTTGTATCTTCACACATGTAAGGGGTAAGGGGCATTCAACGTGCTTTCGGATAGCCCTCTTCAACCAACTTTGTCCACCAGGTCTGAGAGCCAAAATATATTCTGTGACGTGATTAAAAGCTATGGGAAAACTGACTATTAGGTTGTGCTTCGTGTAATTTATTGAGCTGTAGATGCGCTTCTCTAAATCCTCACACATGATTTTCATAAACGCAACGCTACCTCGCAACTAGTGGTGTATTTGTGCCGAGAACTTGCCTGCATACACTCTGATTTAAGTTGTTATGTAGCGTACTTTTCCCGTAGTCTACTTCCGAAACTCCCACGGAGAAGTAAAACAACCAATATAAATCAGTCAGTTGTGAGATAAGTTGCTTCCTGTACGGAATCTGAATGCTTGTAATACAAAAAGTATTTATTTGACCAAGATTAAACTAAATAACCCTTACATCGGTTGAAAAAGATCGGCATTGGATAATAACTGTAGCTGATTATAGTAAGTTAGGAATTTGCGTTCATAAGAAGATATGAATCGGATGGGACCTGACCTTTAATTTCCTCGGTGTCCTTCTCCAATGCTGTGGTGTAATTTTGAACTTCTTGCATTAATTTAGTCGGATCGGCGAAGCTTGGACTGGAATCTTCTTCATCCGTGCCATCATCGGGCAACTTGTCTCCGGTATCAAGTTTTTTCATAAGTCGGTCCAGTTCGGTCATCTTCTCTTCCAGTTGCTTGAATGAAATCTGGCGATGTGAGAGAAACCGATTTCGGCGGCTGATTACCTTGACTGGTAAAGTACGCAGTGTGCACATCGAATGATAAACGTAATAATTCTCATCAGCTACGTATTATTGAAAAGAACCAGATGTTTGTGAGTATTTACCTTAAGAAATCTCTCAGCTAAATTTGCCTGAAAATCCATGTTTCATGTTTCCATTGTGAATGATTTGAGTGAAGAGATGTGATTCCAAGCTGAAAGTGCTAAGTCGTTAAAAATTTCGTATTTATAACATATATATCAGACTAGATATGACCTCGTGGGATGACATTTATTTTTTTTTACTTCTAAACGAATACAAGCAGGTGAAACAACAATGCCAGTTTAAGCAGTCAGAGCCTTGAGTGTTGACAGGGTATACAACAACAAATCAGGCCACCTACAGTACAACCAAATGAGCCCACAGATCGGTTTGAGAAAACCCCTGAGCCACCCGTACCACCGGGCGCCGTCTGGTGGTGTCGGAATGTGATGGTTTCGGGCAGTAGGATAACTGGTAACGATCGATGACTTCCGTCGAGCGGTGGAAAACAGTATCTTACGAGACGTTGATCATCGTTCTGTCTAAGCGCTCGTCTTTATCATTTTAACCAGTTATTGACTGCGATTTTTTGGTCATAGATACGAACGGAATCAGTCCACATTTTGCTCGTTCAGCAGTGCCATCAGCCAAGCTAGTTGGAGCGGTTTCATAAATCAACGACTTAGGTTTGATCCTACTTACTAAAGGCCAGACACACAGTAGCAGTAATGGGGACCTACCATAACAAAAAAGTGCCTTCTTATCAAACAAGAAACCTTTAGGTTCTAAACCAGATCCGTCGCTCAACTAAGATCCACATTCTCCGGAAATCTATTCTTCCTGTAGTCATTTCGACCCGTGGAAACTATCAGTAGTGAGTTGGACGTAAAACAAAGACCAACGATGAACACCATACATGATTCCGTTGTATTCTATAAGTGGAATGGTTTTACAGATTACCTAAAGACGGGGGAACCTCCCTTGTATTTTTCCTGTAATTTACTGTCTACAATTCTCAAATATACCAACCAAAAATCGCATCAGCTGCCCGATTTCTCAGAATACGATCGATCTTCAACCATTCTTATCATTACAAATAAGAACTTTATGGTCTAGTACAAACCTGAAAGTCTATTCACAAAAAAGTGATTGCCGGAGAACTCCGGATAACCATCTCAGTTCCAGTGTTCAAAGTGGCTGTTATGGATTAAACAGATGACACCATATGGAAATGAAAAGTAATTGACTTACATCCATATTTTCCAACTCTCTTAGAGTGTCTACACTGTCTTTACGAGCCATGTTTGCATTCGCCAACAGTTTTACAGCTTTCTCTGAGGCTTCGCGTGCCTGATCAGCCTGTGCGCTGGACTCGCGAGCGAAAATTTTCTTTTCTGCATCCAACCCACTTACGCTCTCGTTTAGCTGAAATCGAGAGGAAATATATTGATTAACTTGCTTTCCACTGACGATCGGCCGTTATCGAAAGAATATAAAGGGGACACAAGAAACCACCGTGTGTCACCCAACCTTGATTCGGAGTACTTCGTCAGTTGCCCAGCACATTTCCTGACACTCAGTTCATAAGTGGGAAGTAAAATTACTCATGGGGAAAGTTCATTTTATCAGTATGTATTTCAATCCTGTATCTTTGAAATCCGGTCAGAATGGTAATGAACTTGCTTTATGCTTGTTCCTGTCTTGCACGAGAACTACTGATAAACTGAAAATGCAATGCAAGCTCTTCTGGATAACTGACGCGTTTCTTTTGCAGTTGCTTTATGCTACTGCAGTACGCTGAAATTCTGTGCTAGAAAAATCCCTACGACAAGTTCTAGATGAACAAGTCGATGTGCCGTTTTCCGTCGCGATTACGTAAGTACCTGAATTAGTAACCAAGCAGCGAAGGACGTAGTTAACCAATTTCAGATTTTAGGTTAGTTATGTAGGATTGTTTTCATGAGTCCATCTGCTGCCTCGGGAGTGTGATTATTCCCATGTGTTTTGACATGTAGTTTATGGCCATGTGGTGAGGAAAATACAAACTGTTTTCCATTATGTACTGTTATTGGTTGGGCGTTGGCAATCCGTTCTTCGAAGAATGGCTAGTCCGTGGTCCGCATAGATCACACACAAGTCAATCTTGTCCATTTGTCGAAAGAATACATATTCAAACGTTACTGTAATATATTCATGGATTAAATAGTTAGGGTAATCGGGTAACTATGTGTTTCAAGACCAAACCATGTCATTGGTAAATTAAAAATAAATCGTAATATGTTGCTAATCACATTAGACCAATGGGACAGGCTCATTGAAATTCCTGATTCCCAGAAAACTCGAGGGATTCGAAAGATGGCCAGACAGCACAATGCGCATCAGTCCTACCTAAGCTTAAACTATTTAGAAATATTCACATAAAAATCCATCATCCATCCAAATCTGAATTATATAAATCTTTGCACCTAGTTCGAAAGGTAGCTGTTTTTAACGTGCAGATGGTTTTGCCTGATCGCCGAACTTCGTGCCTAGATAACAGGCATTTCATTACCACTAAAAATGACAGGAGCAGTGCACAGATAATGATGCCACTCCTAATGGAGGTGAACCGTTTGCTATGTGAACGCCACACCGAGCGGCTTAATGCTTAGGGATTACAAAACCGTGCCATCTTGTTGAGACTCACCTGAGTTATCTGATTCTGAATGGCAGAGTCCTCGGTGTTGGTTATTATAGGATGCTTGGCCAGTTCTTCATAAATATAATCCGCCTCCTTGAGTTGATTAATCTGTTGCCTGAAGTCGATTGCGCTATCCCTAAAGAAAATAGCGAATTGAAACTTGCATGTCAAATCATTGTGTTTGGTTATATCGAAGACATAATCCCAGGCTACTGAATCAAATACAAGGTGGGATAAAGTGAGTAGAATTTAGTTTTCTTCAAACAAGCCGCAAAAGACGAATATTACTGGAGACAAATAAACAGCATGACTTGAGTATTTACAGACTAGCATTTGCTATGAATAAACTGGAATAGCTGATCTAGGCCAATAAATGTAAATGTATGTATGCAATAGTTTATTCTAGCTGACAACGCACCTGACCATTTCCGCTTGCTCCAGCAGCTTCCTCGACACGCGTCTTTCATTGTCAGTCTCGGTCAAAATTTCCTGCACACGTGATTCCAATTGTTTAGCAAGTTGATCCAGCTCCGAAACCAATTTCCTGGCGTCGCTGGTAGTGACATTGAGTTTCGCACCTTGAATTTTCTCCACGAGCTAGCACAGAGAACAGGTGAGAACACTGACATTTACGTCGTTGTAGTATACCAACTACCAGGAAATAACACTATCAGTGGTCTGTAACCGCCCGCTATTTCTAATGAGAAGACTCTTCTGCCTTCGAACCACATTCCGGCGGTGGTCAAACAACCATCGTGATGAGCTTCTGGTCCTTCTTCCCCGCGTTCGAACCCTCGTGCCGCCGCCAGTCACTTATCCAATTGCCAGCTTTGAATAGACCGCTACCTCCTTCATGAAATATTATACAATTGCTGCATAGTATAAAAGCAATCAAATAGGACGAAATAACAATAGGAAGTATTAGTACCAAAAGGATATTGCCTATAGTATGCATAGTGGTCATAGCCAAATCCTGGCCCGCACACTTGTTGGTCTACTTGTTATTCACAAAGAGCTCTTCTGAGTGGTTCGTCTGAGTACAAAACCAGTTGGTTAATTTGGCTGAGACAGCAGTTGGAACTTGATTGATCCGTCGGTCCGGTTTGTTGGCTCCAATCTTGTCCTCGATTCAAGACACGTGAAGCCGTGCTGGCTGCTCGCCAAACCATCGTCCTGTCTGTTAAACGAACCAGGCCACCTGTTTGCATTGTGCCAGCCCATGCCCTCACAGTTGGTACCAACAGAAACGTTCGTACCACACTGTAAAAATGACCCACTGATTTTGTTCAGAAAACTGAACGTACTATTTCACGATCATATAGTCTTGTGTGAGGTAAGTGACCAAAGCAGATACCATAGATCAAGTCTAAAATTTCCATAAAACCTTTATCATTTTCCTAACCTAACCTACGTGTGCCGTAAAACCATGAGTGCGGGTGGACTGATTGGAGTTCATGTACGTTATTCTTAAGACGGTTTACTAAAATCCTTCAAAACTATCAGTATGTAATATAGCAAGTTTCACATTTCGGCTTGCGTCTGAGTTAGATGTCCATGATTGCGACTCTTTATTATCCTACGTGCTTACTTAATCTAGAGAACAAGTTAGCTTTTGACGTCTCACACTGTTCGTTAATATAACGCTTCTGTGATGGGGTGTTTTCGGTATGAGTCTCACTCGTTTGTTGTTAAAAGTACTAGTGCTAGACCAATCAGGATTGTCCAGTTCAAAATGTGTAATGAGGCAACACTAAGCGAAGTAACCTTTATACAACACTGTTGTTTGTTAATAACGGATGGTCGCAGAAGCCAGATTACTTGTGAGTAGACACCTGCTTATGACATCTTGAAGCTTCCTGAAGAAATTTGTGCGGGAAGTATGTACACATTGGTCTGTTTAAAAAAGTGACGAAGCCGATCACGTTACTCTGATCAGACCAAGCTCACTAAAGCAGGAAAACATAACCGATTCTGAATTAGTTCTCAGATAGATATGTTTATTCGAAAGCAACGTTTTCTCTCCTCTGTGACTGAAAATTCAAGCAAGAATGCTTCAAGGCTACTTGTTATTACCTCAAGACTAATAAAATTCTTGACTTGTTCGTGGTAATTCTAATATATTTTACTCTCTCAGATTTGAGCAAACACTTATCGTTCGTGTTATTCCACTGTAATTTATCAAATTATAGTGCTTGTTTTCCGGAATAGAATCAACGACTGTTTCAAAGAGCCACGGGACCCACAGATGAACATCGTTCTAAAAGACCGTTCACGGAATATTTGCAAACACCTGTGTTTACTGCTAGGAAATTTTTAGGACAGCAACGTGATCAAAATACGTCCGCAGATATTGTCCGGAATTCAAATGAAAACGCGTTTTTTTCGAGTCAGTCCATCGCGTTCATATGGAGCTGAACTCAGGCTTCCAAAGTGCAATGTAATGAGGGTGCATTCACTTATTTATCTAACATTGAGAATTAATCCCCAATCACATTGAAATCTGGACTGCTCTGGAGAGCATTGTACTGCATAAAAAGAACCCTAAAGTGTCCACCGGTTCCTGCTGTAAAGGCGCATGTCAACTGAATAGTTATGTCCATAGCCGTAATGTGTCCAACATCTTGCGGTACAAGATATGGCGCCTTATTCTGCAGTGAGATAGTCTTCTCAGAAAAACTCATCTGACAGACGAAAAAATATCCACTTTTTGATTTTGGTGAAAAGAGCGTTTTTCAAGATGTCGTTGATAACGCTCCCCCAACAAGGTTGGCCATGGTTTACGACAGCTGGCCTCAACCAGCGTAACGAGTTTTGCAACCTCAAGGCCATTGGAGTGAAATTGCTTGGTAGCTTCTAATAATGAGTCAAACTTTGCAAATCGTTCAATCCTCACGATTCCTCATGCAAAGTAAATATTTAGACGAAAAGATCTGCCACCTTCGCGACTGCAGAATTTTGTTACAAGGACGACAAGACGGGCTAGGACACTTGTATTTCAACGGCCAAATAAGTCAAGTCCATGAAACACACAATCGTTCATATAGTCCCTTTTCCAGACCGCGCAGCACCAACATTGCTCTTGCGGCTGCTCGAGTGTTTTGGTTCTGTTCTGGCCAGTTGTCTGTGGCCGATAGCTTGCCTCTCTTGGGCATCATTTCTATTCGGCTGGCCCGATTGTCCCGGTTGATAGCTTGATCGGCAACCCCTCACATGGGCTATCTTGCTGGTTGCCCAAAATCCTGCTTCCTCCCCTCTGCTAGTCCGTATGCCTCCTTTTGTCCGTTTCGGAAAGCCTCCAACATGTTCGTCGTCTGTTCTTTTGTCTTTGGCTCTCAGTCGTTTGGTCCGATCGATTTGATATTTACGTCGTTCTCTGGCCCCAGCATTCCCCGTTACAATGTGACTACGTCGGCTGAGCGCTTGATTCCCGTTTTATATCGTCCGAAAATCAGTGCAGCTTAATTTGCTTCCCTTTCGAAAAAGAGTATCAGAATCTACCGGAGAATCTTCTCGCTTTATTAATGCAGTTCTTTCTCGGCATAATTTGTAAATAAAAATGCATGTTAGAACATTTTCCTCATTAGATGAGTTGGTTTACCCTCACCGTTTCTTATTTTGATGCAATATTTTATATGATCAATGGGGAAAAATGTGTCTTGGTTAACGATAACGTTCTGGGTAACGTCTGCAGCAGAAATACGTGCATGATGAATTCACAGATTTTCATCTCCTAAGTATTTACTGAACTGATGGAACCTTCTGTTTTTTGGCCAACCTTTCTTTGTCCTCGCAAAAAAGTGGATATATAACGGGCCACGCTCGTCCGACTTTTATGTCAAGGTCATCCGACCCGGTGTGGGTCATTGGAGAACAAACTGTTGTTCGTCAGGCAAAGTTCGTTTCATTTTAGTTGCCACAGTTGAAACGTGATTTGTTTATCGACTCCTAGTGAGTAGGATAAGGGAAACATGTGATCCTGATTGAATCTAGGAGCCCGGCCATAACTTAGTAGACCGAGGTTTTTAACTAAAAATGGTGCTACAGCTGTAATCTCATTTGAAAGAGTACCGGGTATGCATGCCTGATGAGCGGCAATAACCGCGAAACCGGTCGTGTGCTTCCGGGGAAATTTTATCCTCTCTTCCAGATACAATCCCATACTACTCATATCGTAAATTTGGTGCTGTTTGAATTAGGTTGCACAGAGGTGAGAAAACAGATGACGTGAATCATTAGGCATGAACGACGAGTAATGCTCATCACACCCCAGTTTCTTTAGACTCGATTTCACAAAGTAAACTCCACAGTGGCTCTACACGTTTGGTTTTTCCCATCTTTCTCACGTTAGTCTTCATCAAAAAGTTTGTTCAAAAAAGTCACTAAAAGAACTTCGAAAAAGCAAATCTGTTCGGCTCGTATGTGTACTTACTTCATCAAACAAGTCTTTCGTGAGATTCCCATAAATGGTTGAAAAGTTTTCAGAATTCGAAATCAGCGTATCTGTCACATTGTACATCGTGTTCAGGCGATCTTTCAGTGCATTTGCTTCTTGGGTAACATTGGAAACACGTTCCTCTGCTTTTTTACGATCCATATGCACCTGAAAAAAACAGACGTTTATTCCATGCAAAGAAACACGGTGCATTGATACAATATTGCTAAAAATAAACGTGATTGATCTGTGAGAAAAAAGTAATTTGTTCACCATTCATTGGTCATTGGGAAAATGAATCACTGAATTTCAAGCTCGAGGTTACAGGTTTGAATCGCGCCGCTGCCAGTTCACTTTAATGACAGACGGCACCTGACTGGCGTCTGACTTTGAATCATCTATAATGAATTCATGCGATTCTTAATACGAGTCTCAGAGTCGCGGACGCCGATTATCCCTGGTTGCGCACTGGATTAATAGGGCCGCGATGCACACTTTTCAAGTAACCATAGAATAAACAAGTGATGGCAAATTTTCCCTACGGTCTGCTGAGTTTTTGTAACCACAAAACAGAACAGAGGGGATACGATTCATTTTTGACCGTTAGAAAAATGGAGACTTTTCAACAATCTGCACAACAGTTGAACGAAATAGTGAAGCAATTGATCGTAACTTTATCACCAGAATGTGCAGAAACAGAACTCCTTATCTGGATTTACTTGTTGATGGCATGATTCTATAGCTTAAAAATGGCACCTGGAACATCTTATAACCAACAGCGGGGGAATTATCACGATTTAAAATCAAAATGGAAACTAGGACAAGAAAAATCAGCCGGTGAAATGCAATGAGACTTTTGGATCAAGTTGTCACAACTCCCTGCGACTTGGTTTTTCACCCTGGTTGAGAAAATTATGGAATTGCGATGAAGCTCTGGGAATGGAGAACGCGATATTCTATCGCTTTTCTCAGTTAACTTCGTCATACTGTGAAGTCAGGTTCATCATACCGTGATATCAAAAATTGCCAGTGAATGCTCCAGCGACAAGCCCCGGTCCAGCCTCAATCGGAGTGGAAAACAAGGTTCGTCTGAACATTCCACACGAACTCAAGCCTCTACGCCGACTTGACACAGTACTTTGGGTTATGTCTAACGCCCACGTGCCTCTCCTTTGTAGCAGCAAACATTGAAAATGTTTAGCAACGGTAACGTGAAATAAGATCAAAAAATATGCTGAAATCCCGCACACCAGAACCTAGGTTATGGACCGAACTTTTTGAGGTATTCTCAGACCCACCTTTAGAATGAGATTCTCAGCTCGATACACTGCCTGCACTGCTCCAACGAGTCGAATTTGTAATTCCAGATATTGCTCCATCAAATTGCGCAGTCGACCGCCGATACTCGCATCACAGCCTGTATTGACTCCACAACCACCCAGAAGTCCAGCCCAGTAATCTGGGTCGGTGGTCATGTCACCAGAGGCATCCCTGGTAAATCGTGTACGTCGAACTAGTGTTTGCGGCGACTGTTGCTGTGGCAGAGTTTTTAAACCAATCCAACGAGTCACTGGATCACAGGCTGCACCTCCGCAGCTGGACGGGCAAACCTTCGGGTCAGCATCATCTACCGGTCGAACGCCATTGTCCCCACAGAGCTTATGAAACAAGAAAAAACGGCGATGAAATTTCTATCGAGTACGTCTAAATGATCGATACATGTATGATAAAACCGTGCCAGGGAGGATCACATTCTCGCGACGGAAACAGTAGACAGAAATACTCTCAAATTATGGGAAGAATAAATTAACGGGACAGGCTTTCCTTAGGCTCAGTACAGTCTTTTCGAGCAGCTTATGCTACGACATGACTGTCCATTTTAGTTCCTGCGTTGACTGGTAGGCACTAATGATAAGATGTAAAAATAGCTTATTTTCAACTTTGTGGAAACGTCACATCCGCAGTCAGTAAACACTATGCAATAGTTTTGCCCCGTTTTAGGAACTGTCAGGCAAGTCAACCTCACCGTTTGATTAATTAAATTCAGGAAACATTAGTCCGAAGTCCCGAGCAACATAGATAAGCTCTCAAAATGCGATTTACTTAAACTGAAAATAGGCCGATTCACCACGAGTTAGATTTTACCGGTAAAAACACTATCAGCTCCATGACGTAGCTTACCAGGCGATTGATCTGTCTAATTTCGTCTCGAAATTCACCAATGCGTCGATCCAATTGAGTCCATCCTTCAACCAAAGTGTTACCGCGAGTCTGCACAGCATTCACTTCAGCATCTAGTTTTTGGCCTCGACTTTCCAAGAGACTTTTCTGTGCATCAATTCCGCGTTGCATTTCTTTCACTTGTTGAGCTTGCTTTAATGCATTCTGTACGGCAATATTAGCGCCTTGAAAAAGACAAAACAGTATTTTTTTTATTATTATTCTTTAATATTCTCGAATAATGATGTTTGAATTGGCTAGGTCGAATATGTTACAAAAACAACATTCTGGCCTCATGTTCAAAATCTATTTCAGATTCTGCTTTGCTATTCATAAGTTGGATACAGTTTATTTATGGTGGACTTTTTTTGCTCAGTTCAGCTAATAGTGCCTGCAACCATTTGGGAACTTCTCTAAAAACAACAGTTGCGTGACTGAATGGGTGTTATCAACAAGTGATTAAGAAATTCCTCCCACTTCTTATGTCACGGGGACTACAATTTGAAAAGCAAAATTGAAGAAATTTCATCAAGTAAGAAAAGCCTTATTAATTGGATTAAATCACATTATTGAGCACAATTTTGCAGAGCCCATTAATGAAACTTCTGTCCATAGGCGGACAGATGAAGAATACGATCATAGAAAAGTATGTACTTCATTTACTAATGAAGTATTAAGAAATTGCATGTTACTAGTTAGGTTTCCGTTATCTTGACGATATATTAATTCACAATAGCGTTGAATACGGGCAGTATCCGTTGCTCAGGGTAATATTTCCCATTTATTCTTGATCTCTGAGCATGTGGCTTGAACTACCAAATTTGTTTCCACGACTGAAAAGGACTTGATCGTTGCGTGCTGGTCATTGGACCCGACAGGGGATAGTGTGAATGTGAGTGTGTGTGTGTGTGTGTGTGTGTGTGTGTGTGTGTGTGTGTGTGTGTGTGCAATCCAGGCCCTGAGGAAAGTGATTAAGAGCTAACGGAAATATTGTGAAACCAAAATTGTATAGTAACATTTCCAAATGTAGACCTGACTACAAAATGGTTCGAGAAGTGTACTAAATAAGATTTTGGGATCAGCATAACATCCTAATACTATTATAGCACTTCAGACAAAAAACACGGTGAAAAAGAGTCATTGCTTATCAAAAGTGGGTTCATATTGGAGATGGCACTGAAACAGTGGAAGTACTATTCTAGTTTACGAACAGCTTGTAATTTCACGTAATGTACATCTGTATTCAACGATGCCAAAAATAGGAGGAACAGAGATAGTCTGCACACTGTCTTATCATTCATGTTCACTCAGAAGAGCTCGTAATTTTATCTTCGACTCAAGCTTGAAGTCGGAGAAATGTCGAACTGTACTGATTCTTTTTGGTTAGGGTTTAACGCTTGGGCCACTGCACACGTGCACGCAATTGAAGTAACCTTACACAATGTGAAGCGAATAAAAATAGGAGTGATTATCAAAATAAAAGTAATCCTATTAAGTACAAATACTAGATGCAGCAGATAACTGAACGATACCGATTGTAGGGCAGTTTATTTTCATTTAAAAAACACAAGCATGGTACTGACCACTATTTCCGATCACAAACGCACCAGAAATGAACGAGTAGATTTACGGATATAGTCAACTAAAGGTGCAATCTGTTCAAAAATTTCGGGATCACCTTAGCTCCGTCGAAATTCTGACATACAGTCGATTTTCAATTTATACCACTGATACTGCTCTCTGTCTCTTCAAACAAGTGTCAATTGTATATTTTTGGCTACTGAGAGTAGTATCACTTGTAAACACTGGAATTCGACCGTATGTCAGAAGTTCGACTGAGTTGAAGTGATCCCGAATTTTCGGGGACAGATAAAAGGAACAGATAAGAAAATGCAGAGTGTGAGAATAAGTGTTGCAGTTGGTCCCAAGTGAAATCATGTCATACCGCGTTTCCAATGACCGAGTGAACTTGTCTTTTTTAACCGACACTAGAAACCCAGGACGATGTTCGAGGACCAAGTACCCTGATTTAGCAGTTAACACCCTTCCGGTAGGCCTGCATGGCATTCAAAAAACACTACACGATTCTAGACATTATTATTCTTTCCGTTTTGTTGTGCAATCCTGTTTGCAACAATGTTAAAATATGGCCATATAACTGAGTACCGCATTAGTTATTCTTGTGTGGAGTCGATGATCATGTGTGCCTGGTTTCACACTACTGTGCGGATAGGTTTGTTGAATATGCTGAAGTAATTACATCATGGTTGTGTATCTCGTTGCAGCAAAACAATAAATATCATATACAAGGAAAAATGTAGAAAACAGTCGAGAATTCGACTCGTAAACTGAATACTGACTCTTTTTCAGTTTTACAGGACTGCAAATAGACGGGTATGAACTCGGTCAACAGTTAGCTTGTAAGCGCACAGAAAAAAACCAACTTGAAAAAGACGAAAGCGTGAAACCAGTGGAATAAAAAACTAAACGATTTTATTTGTCCATATCTTTCTGGCTTGATGTCACTGAAACTTATGAGGCCCCAGTCCCACGGGATGATAACACTACACACCGTTTTACTCATCTACCGCCATTCGCGGGATGCTTCCTCGTCCTCGACAGGAAAGGGACACCGTACTACTGCGTGTAACGTAACCCAGAGAGCGAATATTAGTACATTGAGGGCTGATTGTGACATCAAATAAGATTTATTAGCGCGGTCTTAGGAACTGTCACAAAACGAGTCATTCTTCGCACACGCACACACACGCGTCGTGTTCTACCTGGATTTTGCATATGTGAACTTGACACCATATCGTGCTGGGAGACAGACATGTACTTTTCCCATATTCATTTCACTTAGATTCACACTTTTTCTACGCAGATCGGGAAACCATATCTACCAGGTTTTTCAACACTATAATTTGTAGACTCGGTTTTCTCCTCAGTGTATTTGCTCGAATGGGATGGGATACAGGGCCATAATTCAAAGAAAATCTTATGTGTAGGTACAGTCACCTACACATAATGCATTTGCTATTTTGCGCACCAAATACCGTTTACTTGCAGTTGTACGTTAGTTCCCATCCAACGCAACTAAACTGGCAACGACTGAACGAATTTTAATCTTCGACTGATCTCATGAACTCGGTGGTCACTGAGACGACTGATCAAATAAAAATTCTAGAGCTTTCTAAGGCTTTGGTTTTCCTAACAATAAAATTTTAGTGCACTTATGAAATCGTCGTCAAGTGGTTTTATGATAGCTGAAATGCCAGTAATAACACACGAATGTAATCATTTGAAATCTGTTTAAAACGTTTATGGGAAAACCTCATCTATATCAACTGACGGCAGAACCTACCGAGAGGATTTTGGCGTCGCAATTCACTTGCTTCCTCAGTCATATCGCTCAATCGGGTGTGCAGATCTTTTAGTCGTTGTTTCAAAAGTGTCACTTGTTCAAAGCGTGTCAACTCATCATTTAGTTGCTGTGGAAGAACATCTTCAAGCGCTGTGAGGCTATCGGGTGAGGAATCCAGAGCGTTTAGCACTTTGATGACGGTCCTGAGAAAAGGTAGAAAAAAACGTCGTACCAAAAAAGTGACGAGAAAATGCTTGCGAACACACCGAATTTTATAATATATATATATATATATATATATATATATATATATATATATATATATATATATATATATATATATATGGTACACATGTACCGTGAATAACGGAGTCATGAAAAGACAAGAGGAGAAAATGAGCCCTCAAAACTCATTCTTTTATCAGAAATCCAGTGCATTTAGAAGTCTAATGCTAGAGCAGAGAGCATTTGTGCAAGTTTTTTTCTGGTGTGTAGAAAGCTCTCACACATTCAATAAAAAAGACTGAATTTATTTTCTTTATTCAGCTATTGACTGACAATCTCGAACTAACAAGCCAAGAGAACAGCAACCCGAAAACGAGTCACCTCTGACGGTAGAGCTTAGAATGATTGAATCTAAGCACTTTTACTGTACGATACCGACTGTTTCAGCCCGTGAATTAATCAGTTTCGCATAAGTAGATCTGAAATATATTGAATTTCGATTTCCGGCCCTAATTGATGGTTTAGTGTATTTTATTGTGTTAACAGCCTTGTACACTGCGGGTGGACGATACCATGAAGAATGCTCAATCAACGATGGCTTAAGGGTCAGTTATATGTCGAATAACATAACCATCATCTATTTGGGAGTAAAATTAACAGAACTCACGATTTCTAAAAAAAACTCGCTGAAGTACCAGATCTATAGTATTATCATTTGTCAGCCCTCTATACATTTCAATAAAAAATGAAACTTGTGTCTTAGTATTATATTTTATCCCGTTTAAAGAATGCCTCCACGTAAACTGTGCAAAAGTCACGTTTCGCGTAGTTATGTGTAGACGCAAGTGTCTTACTCCATTTTCGTCAGCAGTTGTCCAAGCTCCTGAATTTTGGCATCGTCTGCTTTCATCCAGGGCATATTTTCAATTTGCTCTATCAGTGTCACCAGACTGTCAAATAAAATAGTCAAATCCGGGGGCAGTTGTCGTCCCGTTTGATTTTGCAATCGATTAAGTTCAGCTGGAAGAAAAACAAATGTCAATGCATCTTTTTGAGGATGTTTCGCATCTGTTTCAACAAACTTCTAACGGTGTATTTTAATACAGAATCATATCACTCGAATTTTGAATGCAATGATCGGACAAGCTATTGATTGCATCTGTCTGTTTACGATCATGATATGTCAGAATAGAATGCCCCTAAACATTCATACGATAAAGTTAAGAAAACTGAACATATTAGACCAGTCTGTTATTTCGGTGGAAAAAGTGCTCACTTTAGCGCTAGCTTGCACATCAAACACACGAATGAATGCACAGCGGTAGTGGCAATTGTTATTTTTTCCGTACTCATGTATGCAATGTTTTACCCCGTCATTAATCTTTCCCACAAGCTTCAATACTGAAGACGATCAGGGTGTCAAGTTTAGCCACGAGCGGTTTCTCAACCAAATCAAAAACAATAATAGTTCTTCCAGAACAGAACTGGATGCAAATGGAAACGATTTTTTTTAAATCGAAATTATACATCTGACATGGCAGTCCAAGGCAGAAGATGGGCAAAATCTGTAAGTGTTTCAGCATCGGTGATTTCATGGTATGACTGGAATATGGTGGGAACTCCGTAACAGCAAGGCTGAGGTTAGGTGTAGGGTTTTGGGAACTAGTGGTCAGACACTGGAACAATTGATGAATAAAAACGGGTTAGGGTGGTTGAGTCATGTATTGCACACGCCTATCAGTAGACTTTCCTAGCGTACGCTGTTCCCCGAGGCAGGTACTAGTTGGAAGGTAGGCTGAGGCAGTCAGTCCATGACATAGCAAAAAGGCATGAAAACCTTGGCCATATAGGACGTATCACACTTCCGGATTGGGTTAATAAGACAAGCCTATCAGATGGTCGGGTATATAAAGTGGTATAACTAGGTTTCGCGGCCAGTGGCTTAGTTGCATTCCACGTATTACTTTGTTTTCGGCTCTTTCATGTTATGTTTCTGTTTATTCTACTCTCAACTAAAGGATGCTGGGAGGTAACGACCAAAACCAGAACACAGAAGTGCGAGTTTGATTGTTGAACGTTCTGAATTGATACATCTAGTACCTTGAATCGCATAGCGGTGTTGTGCACAAATTCTTGTCCTACTCCGTGGATTCAAGTCCTGCTTAGCTATTTTTGATGAAGAGAATTTGGTTGTTGACTCGTATATACCGAAATGAACTGATACGTAGCACTTTTAAGGTCAAATTACCGATCACATTATCGATCGCTTCATCCCAGTCCGTCCAACATTCCCCACAAGGCTGACAGTTTGGTAGAATGCCCTGTGTTCCACGACTGCACCGATCACAACGTCGTCCGGCGATTCCAATTCGACATATACACTGCCCAGTTTGTGGATCGCAAGAATCACCGAGGGCTCCTCGAGTATCGCAGTCACAAGCTATTAAAAAATGAAATGCAGGGTGTAGAATAATGATCCCGTTCTGATGGAGTAGTCGCCTCCAGCGAGTAACACCGGTTGGGATTGCTCGGTATTTCTTAATGAGAGAGATGGTCAAAAAGAAGCAGCTACATAGGTAGTGCCACTTTTACCGTGGCGTCTGCTAAAAATACACAGTTTGTATCTTTAAATCGCTTTAAAAAGTAAAATTAACTAGGACGAGCACCATATAATCTTTATTATTATTTTTATTATCGAAGCATTTTAGTGCAGTCAAAGCAACAACATCTACACCTTAACTACTTCCCACGAGAGTCGAATAACATCTTAGATTCTTTTAGTTTCCTTCTTATATAAAATGAGAATTTAAAATCCTTTGCGAAGGAACGTTGTCTCTCAAATCAAGTTACACTTCATGCACATACAAATAAGATGTCAGGAAAAGAATCACAGCAATGTGTTCAACAAATCCGTATACCCGTGAGGCAGTTTCTATACGAGCTGGCATAGAGAGTTTAAGAAAGAAATCAAACGTCATTGATTTCAATCTATAATCATCTGTCCATACTGAGGGAAGAACGGCTTTTTTACTCATAAAGTAATTATTATTCAACTCGCTGACCTCATAAAAAACAGGGAATTCACTCAGCTGGATCACTCTTATCCTTTGACTCAGTGAGAAAAAGTTCCCGCTTGGTGAGCCGATGACTCAAGGGTGATTCCACAAACCCAAATGTATGGTCGTTACTGACTAGTGTCCACTTGATAACTGAAAAACTAACAGAATACAATTCGTGAACGATACGCATGATATTGCGAAGCCAGATCTCAATTTGATGAAGAACGGCCTACCGGTCACCTAATCAGAGTTTTTACAGATAAAAGTCTAACTGGGTCACCTTGACAGGTGAACAATATCGGGGCTTAGCAGGAGACGGAAACCCTCCTATCACCAGTTAACTGAAGTCTGTACCATTATTGCTGACTGACCCATATAAGACTTGGTCTGCATGAACAGAACTCACCGAACTCAGTGGCCTAGTGATTCTATCCGATATCCGATCCCTAACAAAAAATGCATTAACCAGTTTCACTCTGAAAAAATCGAAGTAAGTATGACCTGAAAGTTTTACCCGCTAGGGTTTAAAATTTTCATGGAAGTTGCTCGGTTCTGGGGGTTTGCAGTATGGTACGGAGATTTCCTCACATAGTAATAGTGCTCCTCTCAGGGAGTTTGCAGTCTGGAGGGGACTACCGCATTTATTGTGATTCGTTACATGTTTAATAGATATAAGTGGAAAGATGGTAACCAGCGTTTTTCTACATATACACAACTACCCTGTGAATGAAATTGGCGCAATCTAATAACCGTTGACACCGAATCGGTGCGTACTGCATGATTACATGGAGGAAGCTTTTCTGTTTTGCTAATCGGCCGATCAAGCCTTGTTAAACCGGAAACCCTCAGTGTATTGTTTGTTTTCTTAAGGAGACGTCGCTACAAATCAAAAGGAAGTGTAACTGTTTGGAATGTCTCATACTGTTGGCTCCGTTCTAGAAACGTGTAGGCCGCCTGCGAACGATGCGACTGGATTTTAAATGAAAAAGGGCACTTTGAATCTACTGAAAACTTAGGATATAATACAAAAAATACATTGTTCCTAATGTACCATAAAGCGGACAGGACAAAACTAAAGCCAGAATAAAGGTAAATATTAGTCAGTCTTTCATCGTGCTCTTTGTCGCCTCGTGTTTTCTGACACCTAGCAAACACTAACGATAAATAAAGTTTGGATTGACCATCGAGACATAGGCATGTGTTTTATAGCCGGAAAACAATAATTCACTACGAGGCACACTTTTGTTCAATCTCAGCTTGACTCAAAATGTTGGATATCACTCACGTTTACAGCCATCCGGATGATGCGGGTTGCCGTAGAATAACCGGCGACATTGATCACATTTGCGACCGGAGCGATCCGACTTGCAACGACACTGTCCACCAATCTAATACACAGCATGATGGGAGGATATAAAGTCGAAACTATGTCTCATGTTATTGTCGAAATTCATAGTAACCGAGTCACATTGTATAGCAATAATGTGAACCTTTCGGGTAATGCATACGTGAAGTTCGAATAACAGTGGGCCACTAGAGATCGCCTGTCACTCAACAGCAATAACTCTTTAACCATAAGTTGGTGAAACATGTTTGTGTGCGAATATGTACAGTGATGTCGAGTGCCATAGGGGTTACTTTGCAAATGCATCCGGCTGGAAACACGATAACAACATTGACCAGATTTGAACAAAAAACTAATTTTCAGCTTCAGTGTCACGATAAACGGGGTGCAAGTGAAAACTTTAGTTTAATGAAGACAAATGGTAAATTACTAGGGTATATTCAAGAAGTCACCTTAAAATCAAATAATCTTAGTGGTATCTGGAAGTACTCCCTCGGTATTATCTTCCAGTTGGAAATTACGATGCGTTTTGGGCTCCAGCTCTAGCAAAATTTGTGCATCAACCGCAAATAACAGTGGCTGCCAAAGTTTCAGTGACGTTCAGCGTTATGTACTAACATTGTCCAGTTTACCCGACGCTCACATGGGTCTATTTCATTCACTGACAGATATTTTCTGCGTGATTAATTCCTTGGGTTGGCAGAAAAGGTAGCTGGCAAGTGCTATTCGCGCTTAGCTGTAAGATAAGGGCTGGGAGGAAAATCCGTCTATTACAACAGATCCGGTGTTTTCGTCTTCCTCCGGGGACCAAAGTCTTCGACCTTTCACGCAGCTGTCAAATTTAAAAACCTTGTTCATTCCTTACAGTAGATCAGTAATATATATTGTTTTATACGGTCTAACTAGCTCTAGTGAGGGGACTTTTCAGTCATCAAACCATTGTCCTTTACTATACAAAACCATACATTTTAAATAAGATAGTAGGTGACCACAGTCAAAACCATGGTGTAAAGCGCATTGGTCCAGGAAGCTTTCCATAACCAAGTTTTTTGACTGGATCTTTTGGTTACGCCTCGATTAGGTGATTTTGTCCCGGTCGGTTAAAACAACTCTTCGGTACTGAAGGGTTGATTTCATTGCGTTCGGTTAGAACAACGCTTGGCCGCTAATTGGTTAATTCTTCTCAGCTCGGTGAGATCAACTGTTGGCTGCCGATTGGGTGATTTCCTTCCGTTTCGTCACGAACTCATTAGGCCATCGACCCACATCGCTGGTCTGGGATTTGCCATCGATTTTGGGTGGACAATGACGTGCTGCCTGTTGACCGAACTAGGCCGTCCACTGATGCGTCCGCCAATACCCTCACGTGTGTTCATTGCATAGAAGAACCAACACAATGTAAAATCTTGTGTGTTTCCTAGGCAGTTGATAAAATTCTATCTTTGTCTGACAGTCCTTACGTCACCCTATTTTTGAGGTTTGCTTACAAGTTCCCGACGCAATTTAAAACCTGGGACGAGATTCATCCACAGTTATGGGACGTATTTGAATTTACTGTTGCATAAGTTGCGAAGCTTCCCGGTAAGCAAGAAAAATCCCACTAAATTTACGTAAAATGCTTGAAATGCTTATTTTTTTATTTAAGCCTTGATGAATCTGCAGTTGGGGTTACGGATTAGGCTATTTTGCCGCACTTACGGGTGACTGATCATTTATCTGGCATGGAGTGAATGAGTATGGGGTGTTGCATGCAGGATCGAACTAAGATCTTCGTCCATTCTAGCCGATCGTTCGTGAGCGATAAGTTCAAATTCACGTAAACGGAATTTTTTCTAAATTATAAGGTACCATGCAGACACAAATAACTTATTATCTAATACTTGAGAATGACTGAAACTTGATTGGCTTGAAGGTTCACATCCGCTCTAAGAGAACCATTCCGCGATTTTTTCGAAAACCTAATACCATACAATCACATGGCTTTGGTCGACTTTTAGGCGACAAAAAGTGACCGGAGTTATTATTAAATACGGAGTAAGTGCAAATCGCTAACAAAATATTTCATTTGATCGATGCTGAAGTGAGGATATCTAGGGTGCATGATAACTGCAATCCAAAGTTTCGAGATAACAGGACATAAAAATCGGTTTCAAATATTCATTAGTGTTTCATAACAACAACACAGTGATCTTGTGATTTCCAGCGGTGAGCAGCGCATTGCTACTGTCTGTTGAATCAAATTACACAAAAAAGTCTAATAAATATGATGTTCAAATCCAGTAGCAGGGATTTATTTATTTCATGAAATAATTCGCTAAGAAGCATCAGTAATCAGTTCACTATGAAATACCATGGAAGTAGTGTACAGATGTTTCATCCCCGCTCTAACTCATTAGCGTTCAGATGCATGGCGATTCATTTCATGAAACAATTATATGTCTTACTACTGAAGCTGAGCAAGCAGCCGAGATATGTTGCTTGTTTGCAACGGAATCTCCTATGGAGATGTCCATCACAAGAGTCGATCGCTGTTCGAGTGAAGGATTGTTATAGCCCAAAGCCAGTGATGGAAGAGCGCTATATCAGATAACGTTGGCGTTCAACAAACCGTTGAGAGACAACCCGAATAGCTTGGAGGTTTCATGTTCGACTCAAAACCGATCACTCCGGGTTCGAGTCCCCGTGGGGGCTGTTTGGATGTACAAAGTTCAGTTAATTGGATAATTTAGTCATTCAAATCATATCTAATGAGAATCCAACGTCCCGTCCCTACTTACCGGGTCGCAGTGTTGATCAAGCGAACCAGTCGAATCGCACTGACAAGACTCGCACCCTCGACCTGAGGTTAAATTGAAAAATCCCGGGCTGCACTCGTAACATCGTGCTCCGATCACATTGGGTAAACAGGGACACTGCCCGTTTTCTCGATTACAACCTGACTTGCCTTCGTCCACGGTCCCTCGGGGGAAGCAATTGCACGGTTGGCACATTTGACGCGTGGCATCGCCCCAGAAACCAAGTTGACACTGGAGCGGAATTTACGGGATTGGATGGAGTTACGAAGGCGTGTCCAGAGAGACAAAAACAATAATAATAATAATAATAATAATAATAATAATAATAAGCAGTTTTAGAGAAATAGCCATAAAAGCAAAATGTTTCGAATTTTCGTTGTCTTAGTGCTCGCCGTTCCCCCGGTTTTGTTAATTCCTTCAAATAATTTAGATGCGGGAACAACACCAAAATCAAAGCTACAACTGAGTGCTTCATTCGCATCATGGCGCTTAATCACCACTGTAACGCGGTACCACAAGTATGCGTTTCTGTCTTATTTAGCCCCTTCTTATCTGTTTACGTGGCTTTATTGCATTTTGACTCGCTCCGGTATCAACAATTCATATCGATCATGCATCTATTCACGAGTAGTATATTGTACTCCATTACACTAGTACTAGTTCGCAGCGTAATTAGGACATCGTCCGATGTCTCCCTCAATATGAGTAGGCACATATTTTGAGACGGATACAACTCAAGCATGATTAAGACATTTAGGAAGTTGAACTAGTCGCATCGGATCAGTCATCAAGTTCTTTTTAGATCAGTCTAAAACAATGAAGGTCCGTCTAGTTTGTGATAACAAGTGCATCCATATTGGGATGATTTGAAGTACGAGTAGCATTTACAAATCAGAATAAGAAACACGGGATTCGCGTGTCTAACCTGGATGCAATTATATGGAATCAGAACCAGGAGTTTTCTTCGAAACAGCTGATGATACCAATCCGTTACATTTCTCTATGGTAAAAGTAATAGGTTTTCAGGATCAAAGTGAATGAAGTGTCTCGTCGCGATTACATTCATTACATGTGCCTGATACGGGCTTGGTCCACGGGGACAGTTAGCAGACCATTGTACTGCTCACATTATCAATCAGTCTGCCACAGTAAACAGTCAAACTCAAGGTCAACCTATCGGGTTTATTACTATTCCTGGCATTTGGGGGTAACTTTGAAGAGGATTATAACGGAAACAGCGCAGACATTTCTCTCGAAAGTGGTAGATTGGATGACGCTGAACTTGAGCGAGACTACTATCAATTGGCAAATACAACTAACCGACAATAAGGCTGAAGGGTTAATCAAAACCAGTTATTTCTATCGACATAATTAGTTTAAATCTGAAGTACTAGGGAACAATTATGTAGGGAGGGTCTGGAAAACTAGATGCGTCATGGGGTGTTCTTATTGTGCGTGTCATTAAAATTATGGCTTTCAAAATAGTAAGGAACAGCATTCCTGCAAAAATCGACGTGAATAGAAAAAAAGTGAAGACAAAACAAACCAATCCTTGCTCGACCATCTTACAATTTCGCAGTTGTAGCCTTCCGAATTGTGCAAACATTTCAGACAGCGACCGGTAATCGGATCGCAACCGCCCGGCTCGTTCAGTGCGATGTTTCCTGAGCATTGACACGGAAGACATGATCCACCGAGTTCCGTCGGATTACCATAGTGATTCATCGCGCACTCACTACATCGTGCACCTGATTGTGGGAAACAGATAACAGAACAGAATATGGAAACCTGTCCGTACATCAGTCTCACTCAATCGGGGAAGATGAGTATCACGCTTCCGAGGACCCAAGTTGGTAGTCCCTCCATGAATGGAGGTTCAATTTGATAGTTTTACCCGTAACAGGTGAGGATGCTCATCAAACGTTGATGTATCAGTCTTATACTGATCTCGATACGTTCAATCTAACAATAATCTAGCAAAATAGCACCTAGTCGATCCTTACATTCTGTTTGCATGCAAACTCCACAGCCAGCAAGTTAACTCATTTCTTTGGATCCAGACTATGATGTGGTATATACAAGAACAACACTCCATCAAATAACCTCAACTACTGCCCGTTTCATGTCCAGTTATGATCCCGTTGTCTGGCCGAATGTTGCAATAAGATGTCGGCCACTGGCTGCTCAACAATACAAATAAAAATCATCTTGCGAAACTTTTTTCCAATTCTACATTCCACCGCTGACATACAACGATTCCGGAATTGGAATCTTACATTGTGTGCACGTACATGTTGATGACTGCCTATTAACTGAAAGTAAATATGTCTGACGTTTGGTCACTCATTTATTCGCATCCTTCGTTCAGGAGACAGTTATATTTGGATGTTGATACTATGGAAAAATATTATTGCAACACTTTCTCACGGATCACAACCCATGATTTGGTTTGTTTATCAAATGTGGATGACGCCATTCAAAGTGCTGCACAAAAGGTTACCGTTTTTCAATACGATTAAAATAAAGCGTGAAAACCGACGCGAATCCGTCATGTTAATATGATTCGTATAACACCACTTCACGGGGAGATGGATGGTTCATTGTACAGTGGTAGTAGGTTGGCATCTTGTTTTGAATGTGTTTGCAAAGGTTGGCATAGCCATCTGATAAGAGCAGCGAAATAATACGATCCATGATTTAGGAGACAACCCCTGTTTCTCTATACTTATTTTGCCCCAGTGACAGACGCACCTGTTAGCGAATTCAGTATCAGGAAATTAATGCTAGTTCATTTAACTGTCTTCCAAAAGGAGAAGGAATAGGAAGGAACCGACTCTACTATGAGAACATAAAAAGAGACAGAGTGAAAACTCATTTGCACAAGTACTTGACCTCAACTACACAAAGATACCACAATCAGCTGTACTGTACAGAATTTCGCTGAACTGTGCTGTACTGTATCACGTAACACCCACAATTACCGCAAACAGATGTCCACTGCTTTTCAGGTTTTGATGCAGTACTGGACGTCTTCAAGCATGAAAATACAAACAAATATGCAGAAATATAAAAACGTGATAAACAACGGCTGAAGATGCATCTATTCCTGTCACATAGTGATATAATGATAACATAAAAAAGGATAACCACCTGCTCTCAGATTCCACTTATTCCTGCGCTTAGTTAACAGGAGCTAACCGTCGGTAGCCATTTTGAACAGACAAAGCATCGTGTGTGACTCAGCCGTGTACTCCGGAATTTGACAGCCCAGGTGGAACAGCTGCATTCTCAGTGGTAACCTGAGTGTTGACACTGTATAACGAATCGTTCCATAAAGCTACCTAAATCTACTACTGGAACTAAAGAGCAAGTAGTGTGTTCCTTTTCTATTCAGCTATGCCGTAACAAAGATTTCCATGGAGAGGGGCTCGCCAGCTCGGTTCATAATTAAGCTTCGTTGATCTGTATATACCATGAAGAACAATTTAGGGTTGCTATTACCTTTATGCCACACTATGACTCAACTTATTTCGGATTGGAAGACCCAATGCTATGGACAACTGACTTAAAAGGTGGATGAACGGCATTTATGCTTACCTGTATAGCCCGGTTTACAGTAGCAAATTTGCTCTTGTAAAGACCCCATTACACACTCTGTGGCATGATTGACTCCACCCCCGGGACATGAACAAGGCTTGCATGGGGTGCCGCGCAACGGATCTCCATAGAATCCTTCACGACATCTCTCGCAATTGTGTCCACCGGTGTTTTGTGAACAGCCTTCACAAACACCGGTTTTCTGATAATAATAAATTATATATAATAGTGGTTGAATGAAGTAAAACGTTAATCATGTAAGAAAAAATTTCAGATATTGCAAAAAATTCAAATGAAAAGGGAGACAGGAAGCCCAGAACGCGAAGTGAAGAAAGGCCGCAACTTATTCTGCCAACGCTATTAAGCAAATGACTACTTGAGCGGTTTGTTTATCAGGCGAACGCAAGCTCATACAAATGAACAAATAAACAATGAATCCTGATGTAGTTTATTGCATGACAATTACTGGGAACCTCATCCACGCTGTCGCCCAGTGAAATCTTTTTGGAAACCTCGTGTTTTGTCGTTTCACTCTCCGTGCCGTATTCAAATGTCCTTCTCATTCGATTACCCTTGATCAGCCTCGGCCCTTTCCAGAAATATCACACCTCGTCATATTACAAATAAAGGAAATAAAAAGATTGTTATATTTATCATTATTCTGCAAAAGTCAAAAACATGGCACACTGCCAGATTGTCAAATAGTTTTTAGACAACTACAACGATTCCTTCGCTAACGGAGTAAACTTTTTCAAGAGAAAACGTTGTTCTTTTACTTAGGCACAGAACGGTACTTGCCTGTTTTTCATTATGATGATTTGAGATGCAAACGCGGCGCTGGGAGCTCGGCATCATGACCGACGTCCCCATGGTTCTTGGGCAGGTCATGTCAAAAAACTGACTAATTCTATTCAAACTACCCGTCTCAACTATCGCGGACACGTAAAGGTTCCATCAAAAAGCTTATGAAAAATGAATTCTAACAAATATAACCAAAACAGGGTGAAAGTCTAAACTGGCAACTTGTTTGCGTGATCTAGACCTCTGTTCGGAACGTCAGATTTACTAATCTGGTTCCCCAGCAAACTAAGGTAATACTGTCGTTTTGCAGAAAGGTTTTTCCTTCTCCTACGAACATTTATGCTCATCACTGTAGCTCCAGTTGAAAAAATTGCTCTACGATACCAGTATATGATATGAGCCACATTTTCCACAAAAAATATCTTCGAAGTTTCGTCCCATCACCTATAGTTCCGCCGTCTAAAAGCTTTTGAAAGATGACTCACCCAACGAATGACTGCTAATTTCAATGTGTCTGATTCCGATCCATTTACTTTTGGAGACTAACGCTGCACTCTGTATGCCCTCGCCACCGTGGAACATTAAATTCTGTCTGTACTTGACATGAAGAGTAAAAAGGTCATAATGTGCTTCCTAGACTACAGTAACGCATTTCACAGAGTTGACAGGAATAGGTTGCATCCCTTCCTTCTCCATTCGGATAATTAGCTTCCTCCGTTGTTTCATTACTGACGGATTATTCCTGTTACCGCCAGAAGTTCACAAAGTACAATGTCAACAGGTTTTTCCTTGTTAATTCCCCCCATGCAGATCCCCATTTTATCATTCCCCACCTTTATTTTCCGCCTACATCACTTCTATTCATACACCTAAAAATGCTCTGCTTATCAGGTAGACAGATGAGGCTACATTTCGTACATTGACTGCTTCAGATTTTACTTTCCATACATTCCGGAATAGAAGCAGTCAAACATCAAAATGGTTTGATCCTCCTAGCATGGGTTCTAACCCCCTTTATTCTCTCTGTTGAACGGTAGTAAGTGTTCTTATTTTCAACACTCTCGTGTTCACGTAACGATAAATAAGACACATCTGAACCGTCTTGCTTAACTTAAATACATCTCTATGTTATTAGGCCACAAGGTAGCTTGGTTCAGAAATGTTGGTTGCACTTTTGTGATAAGTAGGAGATTGTTCTCTTTTCACGTCTCAAATTACACTCCGTATACACCCGCTTTATTATATTGTATTGAATATTTCAGCCAAAAGAAGGGAAACCGATCGTTGTCACCATGAAGTAGGCATAAAATTAAATACTGCGGAAAAGAAACTGGTTCATCCAGCAACGTTCATGCGAAATTCCTCTGTGGCTTTGATCTCATCAACCGGAAGGCGTGCTAAGCAAAATACTGTAGAGTTGCAATAGATGTTTATGCGGGAGGGATGAGTCTAATGCGGAACATGTGGAGGCATGCATAAGGCATGGAGATAAGTCACGGTACAGGGGATGGGTGGGGTCTGCAATAATCTTCGTGAATTTTTCACAGGCTACAATGTGCAGGTAGCAAAATTTGGAAACAAGAAAGCCTGTGTAAATCAGAAGCAGATGCCTCGTCTTTTCACGTGTCCTACTCAACTGGCCATAAGTCTTTCCTGTCATTTCCACCGACCCACTGTTGCAAAACTTCAAACTTATTGCCAAAAACTACGGCTGTTATCTTACCGTGGCATACCCAGAAGGCATTCCACAAAATTTATCACTTCTCAACACCGCACTGCTTGACATAAGTTACCCACAAAGTTTCTTTCTGACTCGATTCATTCGCATGATAAAGATATTATGCGATGTATGTCCATTTCGATCTGCGCTCGTCGCGATGTCTTGTGTGCTTCCATGACTCAAAGAGCTATGCGGAATAGCCTCCTTAAGCCGGAGATAAGATCGTGCCTGACAGGTCCATGGGTAGAGGCCAAACAAAGTCCAGCCTCTGAACCAGTTAATGGACAACAAATGGTTCCAACCACCATGTCCTTGGAGAGGACACTTCAGCGGATAAACACGGAGAGAAACTGTTTACCGGTCTAAAAACCAATGGATGGACGTAAAAGTAGAGCACCTGGGTTTTCTCTCGACGGTAGGAGAAGTCATCGCACTTCATTGGGCAGCTATCGATCGCCTAAGATGGTCAGCTCCGGCTTGAGGGATGCTGCCACGTCCACGTTCAGCTTGCTCCATTGGGTGCATGGGGTTGAGGACTGAATCCGAAAAGCAGATCGATAACAAAGCACCAACGAAGACAAGACAGCGTGCTTACGGCAATCAGGTCTCACATGACAGACCAGAAGAAGTTCCTTCGCGGGTCACGGTCACGTTCCCGTGCTGGGTTAATGCCCCACTGCCTTGTGGGTTAAACTTTTGAGTTAAAGGCTCCGGTTAGGGTTCCCAAAGAAAAACCCCTTTTGCGGTGTGGGCAGGCGCGAAGTATGATATGCCCAGAAACCTCCAGTATCTTTCCTGTAAAGGACCTTACCAACTTTCCTTTCTCAATTCAAGATAGATACAAAACGCCACAGGTTATTGTGGCTCTGAGGAAGCAGTAGTTCAGGAGTTGGGTATAAATCGGATGTATTCCTTAAGCCTACATATTCACTTCACTTGGCTGCCTTTAACATCCGCACACTGTTTGATAGGGCAACAAACTGCCCTCGCTAGAACTCTTGACACTTTCAAAATAGGTGTATGCCGTGTCTCCGAAACGCGCACACAACATCCCGATTCTGTGATCACTCTTGTCACCCCAGATACAACATCAGTCTCTCGCTTTTTCTTCGTGTGTCGGGTGACCCGGCGTCTGATGCTCGTGATCAGACTGGCTTTGGGATTGCTTTGAGCATGAAAGCTGAATGTGCAGTGCTAGACTGGATTCTGGTCAACAGTCGTTTGTGTGCAGTTCGGTTGAGCGGTTCTGTGCATGTCAAGAGCAACGAACTGAGGCGTCAATGCTTGTTCGTCGTGTCTGTGTATGGGCCAACTGACTGCAGCCCTGTGAAACGAAGGATGAGTTCTATCAGGATTTATCTCAGCTGCTTCGAAGTGTAGGTTTAACAGGCTTGGTGGTCGTTGCTGGGGATTTCAACCCCCAAGTTGGCCTTTTGGGAGACTCCGAAAGGCACATCGGAGGCCCATTTGCTATCCCGGCCGATTGCACCGATAACGTCGATCGTCTTGCCCAGCTATGCTTTGGCCACAAATTGTTTCTGGCGAGTAAGAACTTCTGTCATAAGAAGCGGCATAGACACACATGATGTCCTCTCAGGTCTCCACAACGTTGGACTCATATTAAGCATACTGTGGTTGGTCACCGCTGGCGTGGTTTAGTTGAGGGTTGTCGTTCCTTTTGGTTTACGCCTGTGGACTTGGATCACGCTTTGGTAGGTAATCGCTTCCGTTTACGTATCGTCCTTGGTCACACCAGCGTAAAGGCCACCCGTCTCGCGGAGTTGATTCTGGACGAAAACTGGAGATACGATTCCCAGAAGGAGCCGGATGTCCAGGACCTGGTAGAACGCTAGGAACAGATCAAGGAAGCTATATATACCGCGTTTATTGACACTCGCGACTCTGGTTCAAGTCGGTCTCACAAACGATGGATATCTTCGACCTCATTTGCTTTGTTGGATGCCCGCAGATCCACCTCTCCGGATGTCACGTTCAATAAAGTGCGTAGATACCTGAGAATCCAATTAACTAGGAGCCTGAGAACTGGCGGCGAGCAGTGGTGGATTGCGAAATGTAAGGAAATGGAAAAGGCTGTGTCCATTAGTATTGCTCGCAACCTTTTCCGTTTAATTAGGGGCGCCGGTCCACGGAGGCCCGGCGTATGTGGGTTAATCAAGCAATCCAAGGACTCACTGATTCACCGTCAAGGACATCGTCTGTATCGTTGGGCGGCGCACTTCAAGGAACAATTCAGTTGGCCCTTTTCAACATTGGACCTTCCCAATATGCTTGCCAGAGAAGCGTTGCAGGTGGATATCTCCATTCCATCAAAAATGGAGGTTTGCGGGAGATAGGTTACTTGAAAATGTACAAAGCCGCTGGACCGCATGAGTTGCCTCCATTATCTTCAAGGATGGAGATCAAGCTTTGGTTTCAGAGTTAACAAAACTCCTCCGAATTATTTGGGATAGCGAACAGATTCCTAGGGAATGATGTGAATCAGTGATTGTGCCGGTTTACAAGAAAGGTGACAGGTCCTCTTGTGAAAATCACAGAGGAATTAGCTTGGTAAGTACCACTTCTAAACTGCTCACCGGGTTTATTCTCCACCGAATATTTAGTGCCCGCGAAATGTGTACGTATGAGAATCAAGCCGATTTTAGACCCGGTCGTGGTTGTATCGACAACATCTTTACTCTTCGGCAAACCATGGAGCGCAGATACATCTTCCATAGGCCTATAACTTGTGTCTTTCTTGATCTGAAAGCGTCGTTCCATTCAGTCGACCGCACAGATCTCTGGCGTTGTCTCTCGCTGAAGGGTGTGCCAGAGAAGTTTATTTCTCTTTTTCAATGTTTGTTTGCAAGCGGCCGAAGCCGACTTGTTGCTTACGGCGCTCTTTCACTCAAGTTCACCACGAATAGTGGTGTTTGTCAGAGTTGCCCTCTTTCGCCCTTCCCCTTCAATTTTATAGCTCATTTGGTTTTGGGGATAGCGAGAATAGTGGCATCGATCTTTGCTCAGACAGTTGACTGTCTGACTTGGAATACGTAGACGATATTGTTCTGAGTGAAAATGCAGGTAAGTTGCAACCTCTCTTCGATAGCCTAAACAACAGTGTAGCAATGTTTGGGATGCGTGTTGCACCTTCAAAGTGTAAAATACCGCTGCAAGACTGGGTTGGATCAACACAAAAACCTCCGCTTGGCAGGGGAAGCTCTAGCTGAATTGGATAAACTTTGTCACCTGGGAAGTTACGTTTCAAAAGTTAGACAGATATCGGATGAAGTGTCGTCACGTATACAGAGGACACGTTTGGCTTTTGCCAACCTCCGTCATCTGCGGCATCGGCGTGACATCCGACTGTCTGTTAAGGGTAGAGTGAACAATGCTGCGGTTAGGTCCGTTCTTTTAATACGGTTCAGAAACATGGCCGTTGGGGGTAGAAAATAGGCAAAGACTGTCGGTGTTCGAGCATCGATATCTTTGTAGCATTGCCCGAGTATGGTGGGAACACCGTATCAGCAATGCTGAGGTTCAGCATAAGGTGTTGGGAACCAAAGATCAGTCTCTGGATCAAGTACTGGATCTAAACAGGTTAAGGTGGTTGGGCCACGTGTCACGCACGCCCACTGATAGACTTTCCCGGCTTACGCTATTCTCCGAGGCCAGTAGTGATTGGAAGGTAGGTCGAGGTGGTTAGTCCATTACACAGCAAAAAAGTCTGAGAGCCGTGACAGGTGGACTTGGCCACGTAAGACGTGTTAGACTTCCATGTTCCGGTCAACGAGACCCACCTACTAAATAGTTGGAAACATTGAGTGATATGACTAGGTGTCGCGGCCAGTGACGTATTTGAATTCGGACTCTTTCCTTATCCTCTTTATTTCCGCTTATTACTGTGATTTTTAAAAATCTTTTTCACTCTATGCTTCTATTCTTTTTATCGTTTACTGGACGGTTCTGGAAGGTAGCAACCGAAACCAGAGCACAGAAGTGCGAGGTTAGTGGTTGAATAAACTGAAAGTGAAACTGCTCTCAAAACACTTCTTCACAGTGGTCAGTGTTCAATGTGATACCGGGACAACTACGCAGGACTAGTGAACCTGGTGGTTATTGTGTTCAAACAAATGAAACGAAAACAGATTTGGGGTACAATTTTGTGCTTTTACGGCAATAATCTGGATCACACTTTTGAGAAACGCTAAAGCTTTTTATGGATGCTGTACTGGACTGAGGAGAGGCACCAAAAAGACATCTGTTTACGCCACCTCACGTTTTCTACACCGTGAATTATTACTGCTATAGCAGAACGGTACAGAAACCATGCATTTAAAATGTTCGAAGAATCAAAAAGTCATGGGCCATTTATATTGTAAATGCCACGGGAATATATCCATAATAATTTAGGTTTTAAGTTCGTGGGCATCACAAATTAGTGAAAGTAAATCCAACACTCGAAAATTAATAGGATATCGTTAAGGAAGCAATCATTTGCAAAGCAATACATATGACATTTGAGTTTATATTGCATTTCAGGATTTGCTTGTATCATTGCCACAGTACAATCACTGACGAGAACCCTGTTAGTGGAGGTTTATTAACTCATACGCCAATCAAATTACAACAGTAGCCTCGTGATAGAGATCAAGGAGGCCCAAAGTAGACCAACTCGTACGGGTAATTAAATAAATAAAAGCGATCACGGAAACGAAATGGCTGTACCGGACTTACTTGATCACAGATATCACTGAACCCATTGCAGATGCACGGACGACAGACTGGGAAGTCCCATGAGCCGGGTTTGCATATGTCACAATGCTTGCCCATAATACCCGGACGACAGTCACACAAGCTAGTCGCCGGATTGCACTGGAGACTGACAGAACCTTGTGGATCACAGCTGCAGTCTAAATGACAAACCAATCATGAGTGGCATCGAACTGGCAGCATAAATCCGGAAAATTCATGCGACTGGACTTAAAATCTAAGAGCCAGTGGAAGAATATTGGTCATGAAACAATTGCACAGCTGTCTGGTCATCATTATTAAGATCATCTACATCACCATCATCATTATTATATTGAGAATATTTCAATGACTTTGGGCGTTGCCAATTCGTCACAGACATAACAGCCGACAGATATATTTGGAGTTCTCAATGGGTATTTAAATCACCCTAAAAGGCCGTTGTGAGCCTAAGAGTTAAGGAGCGTGACTCAAAACTATGCACTCCTGACTAAGTCCAAGTTCGGTCTCTGTGATGAGATATTGCTGGTGAGTTCAGTGTTTAGAATATGACACGAATCACTCCATTTATGTCTTAAATCTAACACTAAATTAGCTAACTGATTCAAACAGATCCAAAGCTTTTCTTAAGTAACTAGTTACAGTGAACCTTTTTTAAAATACCAGAGTTAGCCATATCACGCTCCACATCTCTATCCTTCAGCTAACGATCTACTGCAATAAATTATAAAATAGAATACCTATTATAAGCCTGACTTCTGCACGTAGCGCAATTCTACACATTTGTCTTAATAACCCAATAACCTACGGAAAATGCAAACCTATATGGAATCAGGAACCCAAAACGGTGCATTTTAAACTGGAAAAAGCTTGCTTGATTACTGCAAACTTTACCTTTCGTGAATAAACCGAACTGTGCACATCTCTACTTACTTTTACATCCATTTGCACTAAAGTCGTAGTGGTACAATGCGCACTGATCGCATCGCCTGCCAGCCACACCTGGTTTGCATGAACACTGACCGGTTGCCTTGTCACAGACATCCGTATACGAACCGGTTATATTGCACATGCAAGCTGAAATCGAACGACCGAGAAGATTTAGTAAAAATGGTCCAATAACCTATACCCTGCTCTTATACACTTCGTTTAGCCTTCAGACACCTGAAGTGAGATGTCGGAAAGAAACTTATTTACTTTATCAGTCTTTTCCATGCGTCGATGGTAAAATTTTACTATCGGTTTTAACTACTATTTTTCGTTGAAATCAATAAAAATACCAAACCATAATTTTTAAAATCATGGTGGAAGATTCAACAGTTGTTTTGTTCGGAAGACTGCTAAATCTTACAGTTTTCCAACAACTATTCGTATGTACATTTGGAGATTTCACAACATCTAGCAGAAAACATACAAAGAGAATGGGTGCACAAAGACGCGGTGAAAACATTGGAAAAATGAAAGGCTCAAGATGCGGCTTTTGCGTGGAAGATACTCAATAATCAGATTGTTGCTAATCCTCAGAAGTGCATTTACCCCAAGCCAATGAGATTTCGTATCGATCACATGATTTCCAGAATCTCAAAGACCATCTTTTTCCATCCCAAGATTGTGTTCTGTGTCTCCAACTGAGCGCAGAATTGAGGGATATGGTCCTCAGTATGTATATGATACCCAAAGCGGAGACTGGGCGCTGGGCAGAAGTAGAAATACTTCAAGTGGTTCACATGATGCCCTGGAATGCATTCAAAACCGGTTGTCAAATCTAGGGGGCAACACTGAAAGCGAAGACTCTCCATTTACTCAACTCTTTGCTTTATTCTCATCAGAAATCTATAGAATCACTCGTTCTACTAAAACCCGGCCTATCACGGAAGCCCCACATAAGCGAAAATGTGTTCATACTGCTTCGGTCTAGAAATTCGAGGGGTTTAAATCTACCGTATCTTGGCTGTTGTCCGCCGTCGTTTCATTTTCGAACAACGTGACTAGATAAATTATTATTTACGAATTTATTGCTTAGTCCCTGAATCGGAATAGCGTAATAGATTCAAGTTTTCCTTTGTCCGCAAAGTACAGAAGCATAGGGTGAAAATGTTTTTTAACCTTGATTCTCATTCTATGCCCTTTTATGTGAACCTTTCCCGGTGCGATAATGGTCGATTTAGCGACCGCCCATATTTTGTTGTCTGCGACAAGTTTGGCACAAACAGGAATAGTCAACACTCTAATGCAGGCACCGAAAGCAGACTGGAAACCTAAGCATTTCACGATCTGATCGAAAAGATTAATTCATCTTCTTCAATGGCAGCTAAGATAATAGTATCGTCCTGAGAGTAGTTTGAAGTAGTCCTTTTTTAAGCAGATTTCGTTCCCGTTGACGAACGAGAAAGATACTGGAACGGGAGTTGCGAGAGATTTCTGAATTCTGAACAGCACTGTTGGATAGTGAATTCCTTGGTACTGTTGTACCACTGTGGCTTCGGCACACATGAGAGATGTTGTTGATCAGAAACACCAAATTTTAGTTTCGATGGAACACATACAGATGGCGGCCTGCGATGGACTATGCACTTTATCTTATCACGTATTATTTCACCTTTCCCATACACCGTTCAAATAAACGCATTTTCCACAAAATTCCAAAAGATTGTGAAAACTATTCAGGGATATATAGCGTTCATAGCTTATGGATGCTTTTCGCTGGGTTGGAGATAAGCCTCATTAAATTATAATGGGTTTGCGTATTCCATCTAGAGAAGAGATATATAGTCGTAAACGATTTTTTAGTTAGTTTGCGTGCACTTTGAGTTTGCGTTAATTTTGAATATCCCTCATTTATCGGCGAAAAAGAAAGTTTGCGCCACGATACCAGAATCGTAGCATGCAAAAAGTCCTCACAGTACGAGAAACTACTCATAAGCGTGGTAGCGTTAGTTAGTAATGTAAATTTCGTTTTCTACCCCAAACCCTTAGCCTCGGGGTGCATGGAAAATGATACGCTGAAATAATCTCTACCGCTTTTAATATCCAATACCTATACGCCGTGGATCTTGTCATGTTAAAAAGTATATTATAATATTAGAAGAGTTGTGTTATACCTGTAGTGCATAGAAACTTATGATAGATACTCAACTATCTACGTTCTCGAATTTTACATACGTTGATCATCATATATTATAACAAAAATCGTCAACCGTCTTTTGATGAAACGTTTATGAGGATCGTAAATCATTAACGCATACAAAGTTTCAAAGTCATCAAGCAGTCACAGTCACCAGAGATCTACCTTTGCAAGATGATGTATAGTTTTTTCACAGACTTACGTTCTGCCGATGATCCGGTCTCGCGCCAGCTGACCCTGGGCAGACGGAAGTATACCTCACATTCCGCAGGAAGTCCACTTCGATCATCTCTGCGACCGGATAGGATTTCCATTGCCAACTCTCGGAAAACTTCACAACGTCGAGCCAATCCGCTATCATCAGTCGGGACGAGAACGATCTGAATAGAGGAGGAAAGCCGTGTCTAATTGGAATTTGACACTCATATCTATTACTACGGACATTATCTAAACCCAATCGCATTTACTATAGTTCAAATGATTTTTATGCCTAAAAGAGAAAAAGTTTATGAACAAAAAGAGGTAGCATCATTGATAAAGTGAGTATTAAGTTTTCTGTAAATATAGATTCCTTAAAAAATTATACGACCAATAAGGAATCAGACATAATACTGGGGATAACGCTGGAACTAGACAAAATAATGTAAATTTCGCAGATGTCATGCACATTACAAACTAAAGAGATATACTAAATAGACATCCGAGGCTGTACGTTACGAAATTGGGCCGCGGCTATTCGCATTTCATCACATTAAGAGAATGGAACTGTATGCCTTACCTGAAGGCAGTGACAACCGCTTTACCATTATTCGTCCACGAAACGTAATATAATGTCCAAAACCATTTACGGAAATCTGGTATCAACCAGACAAATTGAACTAGGTGATATGATCTGGAGCGAATAAATGGCATGCATCATGCAAAGAAAGCACTTTTTCAAGATCTATGATTCGGTTGGTCTTGAGCTTTTTGAAATATGCCACTGCAAAACAGTTGGTTCGGAACTTTTAAGAGACGGGTGCTCAACTGTGAGAATAACACACAACCAACGAATTGGTATTATGAATTCTGCACAACAGCGTGTGGCGAGATAGAATTTGGGATGAACAGACCTATATCAAGGGTTCCCACCGTGTTTTATGGACTTAACTGTTTTCCGTCAAAGTTGAGCAATTATTTTGGATTCCCGGGCATCAACTCCGTTGACTGTACACATAAAATAAAGAATCGAACGTCTAGATTTTTGTCAGCATTGCGAGGACAATTACAAAGTTGGGATACAGTGGCATGAAGGACCTGTGAAATGCTTTGTCACTACGGTTCTTTTTGGTCCATTTCGGACAACAACTAATCTTCCATCGGGTTCTAACTGTAATCTTCCTTAAAATCCTCCAACAGGAACTAAAAAGCAATTCCCATTTTGGAAGCGGTTACGAAGGAAAAAAATTGTTACTGTCAGGCAGAAGACGCTTTGTGAATACAGTGACGCCACTGGTCTTCACATACCACAGTATCACACGATGTGCCCAACCAGCATGCAGTTGGATCTGGTGAACCTAACTAGAGAAACGTGACAAGTAATAAATGACCAAATCCACCAATCAGGTTTCTCAGACATCTCCTTCGTATCACTACTCTTACTCATCTCCTAACCATCTCTCTTCCTGGGAAACAGTGCGCTTCAGGAAAGCCCTTCTGAGGAAATGCGCAGCACACTCATCAAAATATTTTGGGTTTTGATTTTTGATCTCAAGACTCACACTCCGTAGCCAACAGGTGACATATAACCTCAGCACTGTTTACATACTGTTACCATCATATTTAGACAATGCTTCAAATAGATTAGAGTTTGACTACCAATAAGCTTCGAGCTTTCTATCCTTAGCAGCCAGGTAACTGAGCCGTACAAAAGAGCTGGACCATACGCACCACCTTACACTTGGTAGGAACAAATGCAGCGCTGAATACAGCCACTCACCACAAAGTGTTTATTCGCAGGCGTTTTGGAAAATAACATGCTCCATAGAAGTGGAAAATGAGTGGCTGTAGTAAGATATGCAAAGTGAATAAACGGCTTCTGATTTCTGTTGGTCGACTAGAAGATTAACGGACACTGATCGAGCGAATAATATTGTGAATTATCAAACTGCATGCACGCGTTTGAATTTGGCCACTGCCGGTCAACTTCTCCATTTAGAAACCCTCCATAATTCGCTTCCTTTCCTCCGGATTATTGTACCACTGGTTTGCGGGAACTAAAGGTTAGTCAGGCGGAAAGATAAGAAACAAGCTGCCCTGTAGTGATTTTCGATTCAATCAGACCGTTGGAATAAGCGCTTGTCGTTTATAGATTCTGTCACTGAGTGGGTTAACAGATACTTGTTCTGCCGCTCTAATTTTTCAATCGGCAATCTCTTAGTACAATGAAGTTTCCCAGTTGCGTGCGTGTGCTTGCTGCGGATGATTGTGAGTGAGCCTCGTGGAAATTGACACGCTTGGTACACTAACAAGAATGACAATTACAACGGGACGATTCCCGCTGGTCCACAACGCTTGTGCCAATACTTTTGAAAATATTATAAAACTCAGTAAGTTCGTTTCAAACTGTTAAAAATATTTACGGTTTAACTATAAAGAGGTTTGTACATAAAGGTCTTAGAAGCATATGCCAGGGTGCACACTTACATATATTTTGACATCATTGGATTATTTTCCGGATTTTATTTTTTTATTCGAAATTATGCTGCGAGTAATGTTTTCAATTGCCGCTGATAAATAGTTTGGAATTTGGTAGATATTCCACCGGGTACAGAACCGAAATCATTGGGCACGCAATTGTCCACAAAGTAAAACCAGAGATTCTTGCTTATTAAACGAGAATTGCAAAGACAGTTCAAATTGAAATGATAACCACTTTATGTTGTTCCTTTTATAATCAAAATTAGTCGCTTTTTGTAACGGAGTCGTGAAAACCTCCCTGTAGCCCAGTTACTAATCTTTTTAAACGTGCCAAGCCAAGTTAGCTAATCAGCACACCACCGGCGCATGTGGCTGAATCAGTCGAGCGAACATTGAAAAATCGATCCGACGAACCTAGAGAAAAAACTCTTTCAACCGTGTTCGTGAAGAAAGAAATCCTACCGGACAGGCGCTTTTGAGATTCGTCTATTTTCGCTTTGAATAGCATATCTTTCTCACACAATACATACGTGCCTGGCGCATTGTGCTATCGTCTTCCGTTTTTCCATTAGCGGACCGGACTGATCAGAGTTGCGAGCAAAAGTCATATGGACAAGTGCGCATAGAAATCAGTGAGTAGAACGCTAGTGACGCAACATCTATCCAACACTAAAACTTCCGTGATACGGCGGTGGCCCCGTCGTGAGATGAAGGAAGCAATAATGGAGTCAATCCAGCCAATAAATTACGAGTGACGAGAAGAAGTAGCTAGTACCCTCAGAGCAAATCGCAACAGAAGATGAGCTGACTGGTAGCTTAAAACTGGTGGAATAGTTTAAAGTTGATTCACCGCTTGTCTAAGCAATTAAAAGGATGGCAAAATTCGAGACCATTTCTCATGTGCAACATGCAACTAATAAAGTCGCTCACGTCTGTGATAAGAATCTCCGTATACGGTCCACTGGGTTGTGATTCTGGCATAATGCGTAGAATGATGGGCAATCCAGCTTCCAAGCAGACATCCGAGATGATGATCTTGCTCGTATCTGAAATGATAAAAAAGGATTGTAGAAAACACAACCCGACCTGAGTACTACTGGTAAGCACTGTAAGTATCGCTTGTAGATGTAATTGTCAATTATTAGCATCACGAATGATAAAAGGATGGAATAGGAAAATCTTCCAGTTACAGTTACCTTGATAGACATTCACGGTTTGTGATGGGTTTTGACACCGAGTGGCTCCGTGTTGATACGGTTTGACAATAATAGTCCACCGGTCGCCTTCACCGAACTGGTTGAGAATTTCATGGGAAAATCGAATTCAGTGAATGAAATTAGCCTATTTTTATGACATCATTATTGAAGAGGATCATACTATCGATATAATACGAATAGTGAAACTTATTCTAATACTTTGGTTGACTGTCTGCTGGACTCCACGTTTCACGCACAAACCTCAGGTCATCCGACCAAACTGCACTCAGAAGCGACAAACTTGAGTTTCGCTCTTGTAAGAGCTCATCATTGATGCATCTCCTCAGCCACACCTGGGGTTTGAACCCGGGCCCTTTCACCTAGAAGGCGTGTGTTACCACGGCGCCGTGGAGTTCAAACGACAGTCAACCAAACAAAGATTCATCAATCCAACACACCACTCGCAAGCAATTGCGTGATTCAATCTAATACGTTCGTGAAATGGAAAAAAATTTCAATTAATATCGAGGCTCGAGTTTCCGCAATGCAAAGACAAAATTGGCATACTCCATCATGCTTGTTTTTGGAAGAAAAACCCTGTTAGAGTGCTGAGTTAACTTCATACGACTTATTGTCAGAATACCACTGATTACATCGGTACAGGTGTGCTGAAATGGTGCGTGTTCGCAGTCCAATTTGGGAATGCAAACAAGCAAACATTCCTTTGCTGTTTAGTCCGGTGTGGGTTACTGTGGCTATGTTCAGGGGTTTGTTACCCACCCGACAATGACAAGAGGTTCATACAACTAAAACAGATGTGTTTCACTCAAACTGGGGGGGGGGTCAAGCGCCGGATTATGTACTTTTGTTTTATGCGTGTAGTTTTCGGAGCGAGGCCCATTTGGATCACTAAGGTGGGGGGAGGCACCCAGAAAGGAAACAGTGAAGCCCGCGTTACATAGGATTGTCGCTCCGTGACGAACAGGTTGACTACGGTCGAGTTATCCTAGTTAATCCAGATGCCGAGTAACATCATTTTCACAAAGCAGCAAATAGAGCAAAACTGCAGAGGTCATTGTGGTCCGTTTAATCCAGTTTCTAATGTTGAAATTGCTGACAAAGCTATGTATCATGAAAAACGGCATTGCACTGCAAGGCGTGAACTTGGCAGGTTCATCGTGGTTTCACACTAACAAGCGTGTCACTTCACCCGTCCCGACCAGTCATACTAATTTCCAGTCATTCTCAACTACCTGCTTGTCACAAGCAAAAGTCAAACAAAGCTAACTGAATAGTATTCCATCTAAGATAAGCATTTCATCAATAGCTCATAAACAGGACTTTTTTCACCGAATCGGATGATGTATAATCGCAGTAATCCATAGATGATCACCATCTAGCAGAAGTGTTTCCTCCTTCACAATAAATTCTATCTGCACACACTCGACGACTCTACAAGGTGGATTTTCCCTCATATAGCAGGAGTAAATAAGATATATATTTTAAGTTTACTGACCACCGTAAACAATCCGCTATGCCCACATACACCCCAAACGATTCCTCTGCTGATCTGTCGGTTAGTGCCACATTTCAGTCCGCCCAGATAAATATAGCTTTTTATTAAAATTCTAATTGCAACTGAATATTGATTGTTTCGAATCAATTCAAATGTTGAGAATCATCTATCTCGGTTGGATTCTAAACCCACTCATGGACGTCAACCACATGTGAGTACCACGTGTGCTCCACAGCGTGGGTTGTAGCATCAAGAAGATCAACTACTGGATTATAATAAGTTCTAAACCATGTGTGGGTTGAAATCTTGGCGAGGTTGATGACTTTCGTCACATGGAGAGCAGTAACTTTGTTCACGACATCAGTGCTACTGGGCATTGCTTCCTTGGATTATTGTTTAGTTTAATCAACCAGTATTGGCTCATCACTGGCACACTGTTGGTGTGATTATTGTTATTTGTCTCATGGAGAACCTTGGGGAATTCTGTGCCCGTTTTACACACTTCCTCTGCTATTCAGGTATGCTCGGATGTCCTATGCTTGCTTACGTTTACCACAATCTGCTCTACGGGGTCTGCAGTATTCACATTCAGTTAACTCCGAGAATCAACGCGAAATATGTTACTCTATTTCATCCAGCTTGGTTGTCATTGGTGGCCGACCGAAAACGTTATAACAATACGTCGACTCCAAACTGAAATTATCAATAAATAGTGTACTATCTGTAAAAAGATTCTATTCGTCGGAGTCATGATATTGTATCGATCCGAAAATTCTTTCATTGAGGTCGGTTTTTCGGAGTAAATCAAATTCCATTTTCCTGGGGAACTCAAAAAGGCTTGCATTTAACTGCGGCACGCACCGTGTGAACTAATTTCATTTGAATAAATCGCAATGTGAGAGGTCTTAACTTGATTAAATTTGCAATAGATATAAAGTTCCAAGAGAATAAAAAAGAGGAATCAACTGACGAAAATCGATCGACATTTACCTGTTTCGGATCCACATCGAGTACAATCACAAATCGACCTTCACCACGTGGTCCATCTAGAGAAATTTCTTTCTCCCCCGGTCGGTCAATAACTTCATGCGGTGGCCGAACAAAATATCCATCTTCTACCTGACTACAATCACGGCCGGTAAAACCAGTTTTGCATTCACACTGCCCACTGATTCGGTCACAGATAGCGTTTTTCGAACCCAGCTGACTACAAGCGCATTCTTGACAACCCAACGGAGCCATAGTCAGATTGAAATAGCCCTCCTGATTTCCGAGAAAAGATGGTACAAGTTTTATATCTCTTTTAAATAAATTTAGCTTAAAAGAATGCATTACAGACCGACGATTGGTAGTGTGAAGTTTCACCGAAATCAAACGAAAGTCCGGGAACCGAATGCGGAAACTGGGAATCAAGTCCAAGTCTCTGAGTTCTGGATGACCGGAAAAGTATGAACTGAATGAAACGAATTACGTGCGGCTATCTCAGTCAGGACAAATTTATAAACATTAGGGTTTCAAAACAGACTCTCCAAAAATGAATTTCCAAAAGTGATGGCCTTTTTCATGGTAAATAAACACAACAGCTGCATTTTTCGCCAAACCTAGTAGTGTACATTTTCTACACATCAACTTCTGCCCAGTTCCTATCTTCTGTGTGGTGTGACATTCAAAAAGGCGTCGGAGGTTCGTCTTATGCACTGCATTATTTGGCCATTCTACAGAAAGGGGTATCATTATCAATTTACCAACAGAGCAAGGAAAATACTGCGTCTCATTTGATCCAGTAAGCAAGAGATTCACTGTAAGCGGTAATTTCGTTGAGCCTATCGCAACTATGGAAGAATGCCGATAACAAAACGTAAGGTTCATCTTCACTATGCAGTGAGTATATCACATTTATTTGTCATATTTCGCGAACTTCTGCATTTGCCTGACTGCAACACGAACACAGTACAAGCAAATCGAACTTTTATGATTCCAGTATCTGAAATATGCATGTTCTTGAGATGTCCCTTCGTCTACTTGGTCAGTACCCCAGCGAACAAGTGTGGCTCGCGAGGTGTCACTTTATTGTAAAAATCTAAAGACTTACTCAATCGAACCCAAGCTGAGTATACTTACTGGCTTAGAATAGTGCAACAAGGTTGTTAATTAGCACGAACTAATGATAAACTGTGCAACACGGTTGGTAAACGATGGGAAGTCTTGTAGTCGATATTTGGGTTCATTTCAAGATTTGAGTGGTATAAGCCGAAAATATCTAAGGAAGGATACATACTTCTCCTAGTTAGAGAATTAGATTTGGGGTTTTTAAAAACATCAGATATTTTGCTATACGTGATAGATATACTGTTTCATGAGAAAAGTGAAAATGAGGTGTTGTAATTGTGGTCGAAAGTATTTAACATTTTACTCCGTCTGGATCTTTAGGAACGTCATGTCAATTAAAACTGAATCATGAACGAAGTACTGATCAATTGTCATCACTGATTGTTTTGACTGTAGTAGGCTATTTCCATATGGGACTGATGGTTAGATCAATAACGTAGCTGGCCGTGGAGTACGCTTAAAACAGGAGGATTAAATGTTTCAGATCGCTGTTTGTATCAGTGGTTATTTCCAGGCTAATGTTGCACGTTATACCTCCAGGAGACTAAGTTGAGTCACGAGGACGCGTAAGTTAGCTGCGTTTCTTCACCTAATGTACGCCGAACTGAAATGCAGAGCCAAATGTATCACTGACACATCAGCATGATTCTTTCTTGTAGAATTCAATTAATAGAACACAGAGCCCCTGAAGATGAAACTTGGGTTGTTGGTACACACTTGTCCTCTTGCTGAAAAGCTCTGCTGAAGAGAACGACAGTTTTTCAGAGTGAGCTAGAGAGTACAATTCATCCAGTGACATCCAGCGGTTGTATGATTAGTTTGTTTACCGAGCCTCTTCTCATGGGGTCATTCGATGATGCATGTGTACCCTGGGTGTGTATGTGCTTTCTTGGTCACAAATCAACTTCATCTTCAAACCCACCCTCAGGTCGATTTTGGACCGGATAATGCACGAGCCAGCAGACGCTGTGTGCTGATACGCAGGAATTTGATCCGTTTACATTTACCGGTCGAAAACGCCGGTGAACCGGTTTTAACGTTTGCTCATTTGTGTGTGTGCGCGTATGCGTGTACGTGTGTGTTAATGTATGTTTGAGTGTACCGGCTCGTGCTCCCGGTTGTCTGTGTTTTGTGTGCAAACGTACGCCTGTTGCACAATATATTCAAGACACAACTAGTTGAGGTATGGTGAGAATTCCACCCATTGTTTACACCCCATAATGCATGCATGTGCCTTGGCGTGTGTGTAAGTGTGTGTGTGTGTGTGCCTGTGGAGATTGCTTTATGGTATTCCGAACTTACGAGACACTGATCACAATTTGGTCCTCCCACAAAGCGTTTGCATGTGCACAGTCCCGTATATGGATCGCATCCTCCGTTGTCCAGTGTACCCATCATGTTACAAGAGCATGCTGAAATCGGTTGTGATAATTTACATGGAGAGAAGGAAAGATCAAAAAAGAAGTTCAATTATGACAAAAACTGAAATCAAACAGTTGATATGTAGCTATCATAGTGGATTGTTGGTTTGCCTATCAGTAAAATAGCATATAAACGAAAGGTACAATCAAGGGTTATTGATTTAGGGTCGATAGCATATTTGTGCTGGATGAAAATCACATCGCACGAAACTAGGTGACTACGACCTTAGATTGGAAAACTGATCAAACTCAGAAGTATTACGGAAGGTTCTCGCTCACGAAAAAATCATAAAACAGTGCGACGGATGTTTAGGTTCTGTTGAGTTCCATGAGCCTCCGATCGACCAGCTTGGTCTTTAGACGGTGTGCGCCTCACCACTAGTAAAAGTGATGTCATTACTAGGTGTTAATGATGCCCCTTTCGATTGCTGACGAACGTTTTGTGGCTCAGCAGTCAGGAACTTACGGAAATCATCCTCCTCACATACGAACTAGCAATGAAAACCAGGGCACTGAAGTGTGAGATTATTAGTTGACTGAACCGAAACAGCATTTAAAGTTGTTGCGTTTTCAATGTCATATGTATGCACTTTTCACCTTCTACCAGTTCAGTGAAGATGGTAGTTTTAGTTGTCAATGGAAACAACACTGTGCCTTCTGATTCGTTATGCAGAGAGTTGACATATGCGACATCATTCTGAGTAAAAACAAAACCTATGACAATTTACAGTAGCACTTTCAGTTTAGAAAGGATTATGTATACCTTGAACCATGACACCCACGCCCTGTTTGGTTGATGATTAACGAAGCCCAACATCGTCTGTAAATTCAGTACAGGATCGAATTTTATTAACTAGGGAGTCTTTTCACTTACATGAGCGGACGGTTGGATAGCGTAATTTCACGTTTTATATAACAATATTTTCTCCAAATTTGTTCTTTTTATAAATAAGTAAACCGCTGGACTGGTGCAATATCAGCCCCACGTCCAACAACCTAAGCATAACAGCAACTGTTAAAGTTACATTGAAAAAAAGCTAGGTTGAACTGAAGTCAGCAGTTTCCACTCAACGACAGACAAGTCAATTTTTGAATGAACCGGTCGGTTAAGGTGCATCGAGGTAGTATACCTAAAAACGTAAGCCACGAAACAGTCCCGATAAAAATGGTGGATAAATCTCTATTGGACTTACTTTCACATCCGTCTGGGTTTGTAGCTTGGAAATTCCAGTGCCCCACTTTACACCGATCACATTTCTCACCGCCTACATTTTTCTTGCACAGACATCTACCGGCAACCAAATCCTGTTCCGGTATGGTGTACTGTTGACAAAATCCACCGTACAGTGTGCCGTCTGTGTGACAGTTACAGGCTGGATAAAACGATATAAAAAATATTTCAGGTAGAACGGCCAAATCTACAACCGATCACACAGAACACACTCGTTTCATAAAATGTTCTTTTCCATCTCCAAAATTAGAATAATTTTGTAAGAAATCATCAGCTACTGGCGTCATACCCTTTTACTATAAAAGCATATTACATTTTTTTCGTACTAATCATGGATATTTACTCGGCCTTCGTCAACGTAGAAGGCGTGTATGGACTCCCAGCAACGATACTGGTCAGAATCTTGGTCATCAGTTGCACGGCAACGTGCATACTTTGTTTGAACAAACAAGGCAGAAGCCAAGTCCTGAGAGACAATGGGTGAACATTCAACCAAGTACGTACAGGGAGCCACTAATCACCTAAATTCATAGACGTTGATTGCGATAAGTAGACCCACTTCAGCTATCGTCCGCCAGCTGATCGATTCTGGCTACAAGGTTAATCCAATCAACGCATTCTCCGCCATTCTACACTACCACACTCTTTGCCGCCTACACTACCTCCCATTGCACGTTTGAAACCGCTTGAAATTCACTCTGAATCTACCATGGCCCCGGTTAACCATACACGGGAACCCCCTTCTACCCCTACACAAACCTGTATCAGTTTAAGTCACATTTGCAAGCAACTCATTTTATATTTTCTGTGTTGTGTTACGCATTCGAAACCAGTAAGAATACACGAAAGGAATTCCTCTCGCTTTTCTCCTGTCTTGTCTACTCGAGTTAACTAGGGGATCTGAAAGCTCCACATTTTGTTCATTTCTTTTATCTTTTGTGTACAGTCTATCTGCTTAGGTTCATTATACTTTCTTACACCGTGTATTTTTCATTCACAACCGTATATGCTTACGGGAATTGTTCTAAATTATCACGTTGATAATCATGATGTAGGCGATTTCAGTTCTCTAAAGGCATCTAGGTGAAACACATTCAATTTGGGAATTGTGACAGCGTTCGAGGAGACAAACGCGAACACTAAGTCCAGCCATGGCGAAAGAACCTCCATAAACTTTTCTGCCTACCAACGGGTTGCACGCATTAGTTCCAGTCACGGCTTACACTTGCTTTGAAGACCAAATACTTCTGAACAGGTTAACACCCTTGCGCTTATCGCGCATTCGAGACGCTGTAGAACCTCCCACAGAAGCGGAGTTTGTTCCAACCACTGGGCTATTGGTCACAAGACATGGGAGAAATTTTCAGCAGGTCGGTTGTCTTCTCATACTGCTCTAGGTTGACATATCACTTGGGGCTGAAAATTACGAACAAAGTCTCTCGTAAATGCCTATCAGATAAGCTCAGCGTAGCCCATATATGTTCCCAGCAGGTTGAACAGTGTGTCAAACCCTCACCAGCGGTGGTCAGACGGTTATCAACGTGAGCATTGGACCATAACGACTCAGGTTCGATTTCCGTCAAAGTCAGTCACTTCCCCATTTGGCAGTCTTTACTGGTCGTGGTTCCCTTCCTCAACTGTTATACTTTATTGCAGGATGGATAAAGGAGGCGCTAAAAAGAGTATTGTTTTATACAGTATAATTAAGTAGGATGATCAACGTACTTAGTTAATAGTGTCAAGCTTGAAGCAAGGCCTAATTGCTGAGCGATGATTTGCGGTTGGATAACCTACCTCTACCCATTTGGGAGCCAAAACTAATTAATCTTCTGGTTTGCTCATTGATGGAAACATTACGATGCTGGTAATGCAGTGTGAATGTTTTTGTAACTGGGCAAAGGTTGTGAATGCTCAGTAGTATCTTTCGTACATTAGCTGCCAAAGCTGGTCATCCCAGTGGAAATCTGTTTGCAGGTGCGCAAGTATCGCAGCCTAAGTTAGCTGAACGGCAACACAACTATCCCAAAAAACGGAGGACGATTTCCCACGGTGGCTTCAACACGGAGGAACCGGAACCGTAAAAAGTGCTATATATACATATTTAATTTTGCATCCACATTACTTAAGGTTGTGTGACAAACAAAATATGGCACAAGGGGGGAGGAAGGGGTACATGGGTTCAGATTTCATGGCCACAAGTCGCTCATTCCCATCCCAATGACTGATGTTCGAACTATGTGACGGTCACAACCTAATCATACAGACCAACACGTCCATCAAGTCACTTACGCTGGCATGTGTTTGGATGATCGATCGGATAGCTTGGATGTCGATAGAAATTCGGTTGACAAAATTCGCAGTTCGGACCCTCTGTATTGTGCTCACAACCGTGACAATTGCCTCCGGACACGTTACCCGATTTGATGTATAGCACGGGATTAAAGTAGCACGCACTTGCATGGTTGTTACAGTTACATCCTACGGAGAAGTGGATGACAAAGAGAAATAGGTGTGGCATAAAATCAACATTTATGTATGAATGATGTACAGCAATACGATAATGTTTGGTGTCATTGTGACTGACTTGGGATGATGACCTTGATGGTACTTCTGTAAAAACTCAGCGGTCCTTCATGTTGATAGACAGTTGTGTATTCTGCCGTATTAAAGCAAGTCTTCACTCATTTGATCAGTGCCATATCATAATGATTGTACCATCCAGGGTAACCAAACCGCCTACGGAGGCGAAGGGGTCCAACTGCTTTAGTCAATTTTGCAAAAGTCAACAATGTAAAATTTCCCGCATCTACTAACTCCCGAGCATTGACAGAGATCGTCTGATGGTATTTGGTTTACATATCACTTCTAGGAAACACCAATGTGAATTGCTATCTACAAAAAATCCAAAAGATGGTATCGGTCAATAAATATAATGAGTAACTAGAATTCCACAGCAGTTTTTAATAGCAGGGTAACAACACGTGACCTACGTTCACAAGCGTTTGCTGAATCCCGTGTGGCTGGTCTCCAAGGTTTGTTCCAGTAGAATTCGGCGCAAGTTTCACAATTCTCACCGGCGGTGTTATGGGTACATTCACAGACGCCGTAAACCTATCGATTCAATGGTGAATAAGCGGAAAGGAAAGTTTTGCCGAGATTTTGTTATAAATAGTGACAATAATCAGTCAGGTTTGAGTCGGTATGAACGCGGTAGTGTGTCGTGACATCACCGGCCTAGTTTTTTTTTATCGAAAACAAGACCAGTCTAAACTGTGTTAGGACGTTCAGTGTCATTTGGAACAGCTACCAAGTTATTTAAGCTTTATATAATAAGCCATAAATATACATGAAGTACGTGTCTAGATCTGCCCAGAACAACCCCAGTTAGGCGAAGAATACCATCATAATATCGAAAGAGGATGTTCTTTTATCAAGTTGGTCTAATCATGCTTGGACTCTAGAACACCGTCAGTTGTGGAAGGCATGCTTTGTATCTTATTCCTTTGAATGTTTAGATAATAATGTTGAATTGATTCCGACTGACGTCTGCTGCCATCAAAGTCGAATATGTCGGTAAATTCTACTGGCCACACCAAACAAGGGATACAAAAATAAAGTAACTCACTTTCTCCGGTTTAATTACTTCAGCCTTGGACTTCGGTTTACAACGGACTGCGTGACCAAAGCAGGTACAACGTCCCCAGACATTCCATTCAAACAAAGCGTAGTAGTATTTCCTTTTGGTCAGCAACGAAGAGTCCATACGCATGTCACCTAGATAGGACGAGAGAGAGAGAGAGATGTGGAAAGTATCTGGGGTTTTAACTACGACAAACAGCGAAGCGAACCAACCACTCGCATTGACTGGGATAAGCATAGTTTACCCACGTAATATAAACTGAGTGATTCATTGAAATGTTTCTTGCATGCTGATAATCAGACGTATGGCCGGATACGATATGATTGGATTTGAAATGACTGTATGGAGTTGGGGGGGGGGTGAATCAAATTGTGTGCGTGAGGAGTTTTTTGCTTTCAGACTCAAATCAAACAATATCATTTCTGACAGAGAAGTTATGGCTTTTATCACCCGATAGTCAACAACAGAAGCTGATCTTGATGGAACTCACCGGAGTGCAACACATCTCCTTCATATGTTTACATCAATAAGACGGGATAAATAATTGAATTAGCAAAAGTACTTTGGTTAATGAGCTAATCCCAGTTGTCGTCTCTTCACCATCTGTATGGCATGTTTTCTATGGAAATGTGTTCAAACCACCGATAGTTTGATGTAAAATATCCAAAAATCTTCCATCGAGTAGGTAAATTCTGTTATTCATTTTCATGTTCATCGTCAGGACACCGGGGCAAGATGAATTTCATCCAAAATGATGGTAAGCATTGATAATGTGATGGAAAAACTGGAGGTTGCCACGTCTAGCATAACTCACCTGTTATTCTTTTAACACGAATAATTTACTGAACTGAGTAACCGGTATGGGTGCAGCAGTCGCTACACGAAGGAGCGTTGTTTAATCAATGCAGTCATTTCGAAGGAAAATAGATAGATTTGAATAAACGGGATTTTTGCTTTTTTGGTTTGAGTAGTGGGTGGTGACAAGTTTCTGTATGAAACGATTCATCTTACAGTGTCATCGCTATATCACCTGATGTTCGTCAGAAGGACAGTCCGAACAGCCTGGCGGTTAGATGTTTGACTGGTAATCACTCGTCCTGAGTTCGAGCTTCCTTAGGGGCCTGGTGGACGCGCACTGCTGACGAAACTGCTGCACACTGGGTGCTTCCATGGATTTTATTTGTGAAGTAAGTGTTGGGATTGCCCAACGACTCATTTTGACTTTCCCCCGTTGATCACCGTTTCAGGCTCACCTTGCCCGGTTGCCGTGGTGACCCCTGTTTTGTCTAACTGCCGACTACTACTACCATTACTACTACTACTGCCAGAGAGTATAAGTGGTGAAAAAGTTAACTTTGGGGGCATGTCGACAGGAAGATTTTTCAATTTTTTAGAGTTTGTATCAGAGACCAGTTTAGCAAACTGAATAATAAGTCATGGATCATACTGTACTGTCCACATTCTGGCATCGATTTCTAAAATTTGTACAGTTTTTCCTCAAAAGTTTTGTTTTTATGACATGTAAAGGCAAGCATCTAAGGCACGGGTTCCAAAACTTTTCATGTCTCGTACCCTCAAAAAAATGCAATACATTCTCGTACCCCGTTAAGCAGTCTCTAAAATAAGACGAAAACAACGTTGTGTAGTCAAATTCGGTGACTCTTTTGTTCCTGTTTGTTGAGTGAGTTTTTTGAATCGTGGCACTCTGTTGCTGATGGCATATCTGTATATCCGCTTGTGCATCAAACCAATTTTAAGAATTTTTCAATTGGCAAGATGATACTGAATCCAGACTCGCATATTTATGTCGTTGCAAATGAGATGGACACAGTTGATGCTTTTCACTAAGATTTGGGAACATATTCATTGTCGACCATCAATATTGCTCCCAAGTATTGCTTACAAACAAAGAACATTAAGCTCCGGCTTGTCAAGTAACTGGATCGTTGCACACTTAACCATCGCTACCTATAGGTGTACATGCACACTGTCTCGTGGCGTTGAACTTTTGAATGTGAAAATGCAAGTGGATCTTCCGCTGTATAACTTAAATCCGTTATGTACATATGTGCAGGAAATCTGTCTTGCTTGTGCACCAATGTTGTGCGAGTAACCTTTAAACGACTGTTTAATTTACTTTAACCGTAGAACCAAAATATTATCTCACACTCCCTAGAACGCTACCTCATGTTGCCAAAGTGTGCGAGCACTCTTGATCTAAAGTGTGAAAAATAGATGATAATAGGAATTAAAAACTAAAAGTGTAGACATGATATGATTGCCTATCAAAATGCATTTGGACAATGAAAGATAAATATCAAAGCGAGGCAGCGTTCGTTTTATCTTCACCGCCTGGAAATCAATTCCGCGTTTGTAATTTGCCTGACATGCTTTGAAATTTACCTAGTTTTATTGCATGCGGATGCTGTTTTTCACTGGAAATACTTATTCTCTTCCAAACCGCACACAAAAAATATTATCTATCACCAGCAGGAGTTTGTATATTTTGGATGAAACACGAATGGTCTGATATCGCACAAGCTCCGCTCAAACGAATATTTCCATTGCTGTTTTTACCTGTGTTAAAATTCACTCATAAGAGTACTGTCAAATCCGCAGGCAAATTCAGAGAAGGTGGACATTTAACTTCAGTCGAATCCCTTATTAGAGCTACTGTACTTGGCTCGCAATCAACGCCACCGTTATCACCATTATCGGGTTCACTCAGCCACTTGAAATTGGATTGCCGGTTTCTGTTATATATCGATGGAATCTTGCAGATGACGTTTGATGTTTCGCGATTGTCATCGGTCAGTCTCGGCTTATTAACGCGATATCTTAGCTCAACGAACTGGCAACTGTTGGAATGAACCGGATATCCGGTGTGGAGGCATGTATTCAGTATGACTGTCAATAAACCGAGATTACTTTAATTGGTCTTTCCGTTGCCTACATGTGTATGTATGTGTGAGATTGTTTGCATGTGAGTGAATGTGATTTTTATTGTTTGCCAAGTCACTAATGGAAATCGCATTCGCGGCCGGTTATGGTGCGGGTCATGGAACTGTTTGCCAGGAAAATCTCAAACTGTCTACAGATTGTAATACGACCTTCAATGGAAGTGATTTAATTTTGTTCCGAAGTTTCTTCAAATATACTGGATGACAAGTCGCATTCCCTTCATCCAGATTTTAGTAGATTATTTTCAACGTGTTGTACTTGATTTTGCTAAAAACATTTCAGTCCATGCGAACACCCAAAATTTTCCTCAATCTCCTATGTTGCAGGATCATATACAAACCCAAACATTGTCACCGACGAACTGTTTGCAATTTGTAACTGTTGAGCATTACCTCCAGGTATATAAAGCGTTTACGTGAGTTTGCTTGACTATATACTGAGAGTATTCTATAACCGAATGCACGGGGTGTTAGAATACTACACAACTGAATCATGCGACCAGCGATCTTGTTCAAAGTAGCCAAATTTTATCGTAGATTTAATGAGTCATATATTTTGTGAGCCCCACCTCTTTAAGCCCCAGTGCGCGAATATACCAACACATACCTTCACCAACACATCAACTCAGTTTTATACGCAAATCAGTAGGTTCATGTGAGAAAGCTTTGGTTTTGTGCAAAATTTGGGGCTTCAGAAGTGGAAATACACTATTCTAGACAGAGTTACTAAAACGAACCAGGGATAGACAAGCCGAAAACTGTCACTTAACAATCTCGAACGAAATGGTGAACACCCCGTTCTCGACGACGGTTGTAATGCACGGTGAGAGCGCTAATTCGTTCCAAACAAACTGCGATCGCCAATAAAAATGCACGCTGAGGACTTACCTCTAAATGCTTAGCTTAATCATCTTACAGCACAAAAGTTTTCCACAGTACATAATTGTGTTCCTGAATTAGTAGCGGCATTCTCAAATATGGCAGTAACCTTCCATGTTACTCTCACTTTTCCTTAATTTACTTTGTGCACATGATCGGCCCCCCTGCCCCGAAAGGGCCATCAGTGAGCCCATTCAAGATAGCCGCTGTTATCTCCCATATACGCAAGACCAGTGAAGTTCCTCGCGGCATTGCCCCACCTTTAGTCGTTAAGTCTACACGGGCCATCAAGCGTACAAACTTGGCACGTTTGTCTTTTCCAATCTGACCTGATGGACCAGAATGACCGGAGTTCACTCGAGCCGGTTGTGTACGTGATTTCGTACCGGAAGTAGAAACTCTGCGTACTCGGGTGGATGAACACACACCCTAGGGAGTGTCAGAGTAAATAAGGTTACTATACCGGAACAGATAACATTCCACTGGTGCACCAAAACAGGCAGGAACGCGTACAGACCGAGATAGCCTAATATTACACGAATATAGCTATCGACAAGATGATTCGGAATGACAGAACTTGACCGACAAATACATCTTACCTTTCGCTATTGTTATTGTTTGGTTAGTCTCAGGAATACACCACGTTTGCCTATGGCAGCTAGTGTCACCCGTTCTGTCAAAATCACGTTTTATTTTGCGATCATGCGTACGAATTAGGGGAGCTTGAAACCACATTGTTACAGTTTCACAAGACATAGATTGTTCGTTTGCGTATAAATCATACTGTTGAAAATGAACTGTACTCGATAAGCCCGGACGGACTGGACGTGTTTGAGGTACACAGGCAGTGGGTAATCTGTCGGCAGTTTTGATGGACGAAAATTACGCATTTTAAGAGCGTGCGGATGAAATGTCATCGTTATATGGAGGATATTGTTCAGGCTATTTATGACTCTCGGTCACCCATATCTGAAAGATTTCGATATTTTTCGCCTAATTTACTGATTTTATAGGTATAATGACAATAATTTCTAAAAGTGGGCCTACAGCTTATCTTCACACACAGTCACGCCATCATTACAGTTAATAAAATGTATTACGAGCTCTTTTGGTTTTAGCCTTGTCCGCCGGATATACCTGGATACAGTATTGTTCAATCGTTCCAGTTGTGTCATTATATAAATACGATAGCTTTGAACACAAAAGCACAGTAAACATAGGAAAATAATGGGAACAGATTTCGAATGAAAACAGTAAGCTTGTTCTCTTGGATGGTCTTTTACCATTGCTTTTGTTGCATGTATTTTGCTCAGTTATTTCTCAATTTTGGTGTGTTTTGTAATCACCGGTATCCATTAGGCACTTAGTAGGCTATTCACAACACTGAACTTAAACGTTTTTCTGCAAGCGGTAGAATATCCCTTCACGTAGTCCCTAAACGAGGAATTGTGAACCAGCTTAGAACAGTCTCATTGTCTGTTTATCAGGCTTCTAAATCTGCATCGTGATTATTCTTTTCCCGATGTATCTTCTAGTTGTACTGACGAAATGGGAACAGTTCTCGACTCAGTCAATGTGGAATGTTTCACCTCTGTTTTATTTGGTATACCTAAATGGTATAATATTTCGCGAAGGCGATCGCGGACAGTTAGAGGCTATCGAGGTGAAAGTGGCCGGTGGTGACAAAATCCGAACCTGGGACCACAACGTCCAAAATTCAAGATGGCCGTTTGATCACCACCGGTTCATTTGAGAGGAGTGACCCTGTATGGCTCAGCTACATGACGACTATTCACAACAACTTAATATGTGCATCAGTAGTGTGAGCGAATGTTTCCCTTCGAAGAGCACACTAAGGAACCATAACGGTGATTCGCTGATAGTTCTGTGTGGGTTAGTCACAGCTAACCTCGAGGAAGACTATTTGCGGTCGTGAGTTGGAATTTTTCGTTTAAGTAATATCTTTATATTGGTTGACGAAGTTCCTAGGAAGCGCACGACTGGTTTTCATGATTATTGCAACTCACCAGATGCTCGCATCCAGTACTTCTTTTTCCATGAATCGGTTCTGATAGTTGTACATTCTGTAAGTGTTTTTTCACCATAATCCAATTTGTGTATCAAGAGTGTGAGTGCATGCCCCTCTTAGAAGGGTCCACGGAAGAACCACAACTGTGATTCACTGATACTTCTACATGGATTAGTCGCCGCTAATCCCGAGAGGTTACATCAAAAAATGACGGCTATCTATATTCGATATCGGTCGGAATGTCCATTGTTACTACGACACTCAAGTGATGCAGGAGATTGGGTTTTAAAACAGCACAGCAAAAAGCCACTCATCGTGGTGGCGAGTGCCTGTCCCTCCAAACGATAGTTGAGGAACCTATGTTACTCTGGTTAATAGAAACAGAATGCACATATAGTCTTTCTAATATCTGATTGAAGATCTCCATGTTTGGTCCCCATTTCATCCCTCAGTCTTTTTGTCCTTACCCATCGGGGGGTCAGTACAAGGAAGAAAATGGTTTTCAGTTGTATAATGGGCTTGAGAGAAAATCATTTTAATTGAATTTTGTTGAATCAAAACCATACTGAATGACAAGTATTTTGATATACCCTTCAAGAGACGTTACCATAGTGCATTAAAAGAAAACGTCCTAGATTATGCCACACCCCTGAAACCTACAAAATCACCTAAAACGTGAAAAAATTCACTCAAGTATGAAAGTCAAATATTGGCTCAATAAGAAGAAATTGTACCGAGAAACTGAGATGTCTTGGAAAAGCTTAAGCGGTTCAGCCTCGTGAATTTCATCCATTGTACCAACTAAACCAACACAAAGAATGAAAGGATATACCATTTTGTGAAATCACTACTAAAATAAAATCAGAACGGTTTGCTTCAAACCATATCACGTTGCGCGATTTTCATCGTGAAATAGGAAAATATCTAGTATACCCTTAGCCTTTACCATTAATAACCACGCAGGCTCGGGCACGGGCTTTATATGGATAAAAGTATAGCACCAAATTAAAAATTAGTCAACTAAAGGGATTTGAATGAAAACAAACTAATTGGATTGATGACAAGATTTCATTGAAGTTATTAAATTCCACGGGAAACAACTCTAGCCTGATTTTTTTCACCTGGGACTCACTAGCAGATAAACACTCACACATACACTCAAGGGGAACAGATTGTTTTTTTTATAACTTCTGTTTATATATGTGGATTAGTTAGATGATATTCAACTAACGGATCAATGAGGCAAACTTATTTGTTTTTTAACCCATGTAGAGTTGAGTGCTTTTTGTGAGGGAAAGAAATATATCACACAGCGTGCGTAAGCTGGTAAAAATAACTGGTTACGTACATAGCGCTATGACTAAACTAACTTCGAATTGTCTTGAACTAAGTTATCTACCAAGTAGATAACGATCAATGGAAACTTTTCTATTCTTTCAAAAAGTTCAACCGTTTCTTCGCAGAAATCGACATATGCCCGATTCTTTTTTAAATGTATTCCCCCATAAATGCAGAGCTGTAAGCTACCAGGCGCAGATAGGAGGACGACGGCTCACTCGATTAACCGCAAATGGTGTAGCCTCGCCGAATATGTTGTTATGGACCATCAGCAATTCTCTCCGAGGATGTCGTGCAATTTCTGCTCGTCTAGTGCTCTCCGCTATGAGCGCCATATAAATCTGCTGACAGCACTGTGATGTGGCTTGAGGCCCGCCACTAGATAAGGTCATAGCTCCTTGTCGTCTTCCACTTAACTAATAGTGCTTGCCAAAAGATGCGAGAGGGAGTCAAAAACCGGTCACAGGCTCATCTGGACCATCGTTCAGGACTCACTTGGCTACACCAAGGCTAGAAGTTCATCCTCGAATAAAAAGCCCACTATGGATTGGACCCTCGAATAGGATAATAGCTCACAGAGCCTAAAACTGTGGATGATTCACCTAACGCAATGACTGACCGTTTTCTTATGCACGCACATGACTGCTCTCTCACACCGTGCACAACAACTTATTTACTCATCCCTGACTTATTTCCCCTTTCTCTATACGTTCTCTTCCTGTTTCACATCCGACGAGAACTTCAGTCGTCCGAACTAGCTGCGGTGCCTCTGGTGTAAATCCTGGTCATAAGCCTTTTCGTCTTCCTTCAGCTAGTTTTCAAGTCTCATTGAATCCACAGCGCTCCTGCTTCCCTTCGTCTCCGATGCATATTAAAACTAGCCAGAATCAACATGCGAGCCCTGGTGCACAAAGAACACCAGGCGGATTTACCTCGTTTAACTGAGTCCCTTGGCACAGATGTGTTTTTCACCCAAGAGACTCGCATTCACGACCACAGTTCCACCATCCGATTAACTCCCCACTTGGTCCATCTGTGAGATTTCATTTGCGTATTTATGGGGGCGCTGAGGCTATGAATTCTGGTCTTATTGGCATTTTTATTGCTCTCACTGAGAGGATTGAAGCGGCGCTCCTAGAATGGATTCCTGTAGAGAGCCGGTTGTGCTCATTTGAAGTTAGTGGTTGATGCAAACTGAGCAATCTCCATCCCAATGTCGTCAACGCAGCCTGCGCCTATCATATTTGGTACGTTTTATCGAACTTGTGAATAGAAGGCTCGCGAGGATCAGACTGAGTTTGGCGTCGGTCGTGGATGTATCCATCAAATCTTCCCTTTCCGATGGCTATTGGGACACCATCATGCCTTCAAAGGACCAACGATCATCGTGTTTATGAGTAGTAGGATAGTCGATTTGTATAATATGATTCAATACACATTTTAAACGCTCAACTCAAGAGTAAAAATCATGAGGCTCGGTGGATGTACACTACTGATGATCCCAATATAAGCGAAACAGCTATACAGTACTTCTGTGGTTTTCAGTAGTCGGCTGAACGTTGAAGCTGAATGTTGAATCATATTATACAGATAATCACGTTCCCAGGCATCCAAGCGGCCGTCGACTCTGTAGAAAGGACTGCACTGTAGGACTGTTTGTTGAGGAGTGGAGTACGTGAGAGGTGTGTGTCCCTCCTCAAGGAATGCTTTCGTCACAGCTCGGGCCGAGTAAGGACCTACGGCCAGCTTTTGCCTCCTTTTGAAGTCTCCAATGTAGTACAACAAGACCGCCTATATCCACGCTTCTCTTTGACCTTACAACAGAGGATGTTTTAAGCAATATCTTATCTGATCTTCCAAACGGTGGGGTTGAAACTCTCCCACGGAAGAGTTTCCGACTTGGAATATGTCGATGATTTCGCCTCGTTGAGTGACAATACGCAAGCATTTCAACACGGTATGAACCGTTTGACGATTAAGGTATCTAAACATGGTATACATTTCGCGCCTTCCAAGCGTAAATTGCTTTTAAACGGCAGGCAAAAGCCTGTGTCTGCACTCAACCTTTGCGATGATCAGTCATCTTTTATTACTATCTTTCATTACCTACTTTCTTTTTATTTTGTTATAACTGTATGCTATTTTCAGGAAAGTGTCGAGGCCCATTGGAGGCTGCCTTTTGTAAAAATTGACCGACAGCGTTGGCTGGACTCGAACCCACGATAGGAATGCTAAACTCCACTATGATATCCTTTTGGACACATCCGGCTAGTGTTAACTGATATTTTCAAGTAACTCGAAGGTTCAATTATAGCTGGAGGTCGCGTTAAGGAAGAAATGCGGAAGCAAGAGTAGCTTTCACCTACCTGCGACACCTATGGCGCCACCGTGATATCCAGCTCGCTCTTAAGTAACGGATATACATCTTCGAGGTTCGTGGTGTTTTACTCTACGGTTGCAAAACCCGACTAGACAACTTTGAGGCTTCTAGGCATCTTTTTGTGTTCGGAAACCGATACCTCCGAATTATTGTTTACCGCTGGTGGTAGCACTGAGTGATTATTACGAGGTTCATCACTGTGCATTGCAAGCGAATAGCTGTTCTCTGCCCGAAGTGATAGATCAACACCATCTCCAATGGTTCGGACATGTTTTGCGTCTACTTACCCATCGTATTTCATTTCCGTGCCCTGTTCGCACATGCTGGGCCGGGCTAAATGAAGTGACGCGGAGGCCAGTACAGGAACTAGCCTAGAGTTATGAAGAATCTGTCTTCGGCACTGTCTTCGGTTTGTGCTTCCCGTCTTCCTGGCTAGGGCCCAAGGAATCAGGGCTGCCGTTGGTGAAAGGCTTTAACGGACCTCACTCAGAACAGAAGTCAGTGGTGCCAGTGCTGTGTGATCTTTCTGTTGAATTCGTGTCCCAAAATGCTCTTTATACTTTGTTGTGTCCCCCCCCCATTAATAATTTCGTTTTTTTAGTGGCTCCATGCCTTATTTTAAACGGATATATATATATATATATATATATATATATATATATATATATATATATATATATATGGACTTTAGGTCTTAATTCTGAACCAATCCAAATTCGAAAGTTTGTTGAATTCCGTCGAATTTGAGCCTACTCAAAGGCGCCACCTACAATAATCGTTTTCAGGAAGCTGAGACTAAAGAGAAATGAAACGCGGTGCAGCCTCGATAACACAAGACACAATGTCGCAACAAGTTTTGGATCATTATTACTGAATATGTTGAAATGTTAGGCATATTTTCAGCGAACGCGAAAAAGTCATACATTAATAAGGATGTAATATACGAAGTGCATTGATTTTTATTCGGCGATGTCGTTCGACAACTGGAAAGTACAATCTACTTTGATTACAATAGAGCACCTTTAGTCTGAGGAACACTCAGGTGACAGAAGACTAAGCTTATCCAATTTTTCTTTTATCAGCAGCTTCTCTCCTCATTGCAATCGGAAGAGAGATGGTTAACATGAGTAAGGAACACAGGACTGTTTCTAACAAACATTCAGCCGTATTGCTTACGAGGGGGGGGGGGGGTGTCTGAAGTCTGCACATCTTAAACTCGATATAATTATCAGTCCCCAACAAAATGGTTCAGTAAATTCGTCGTTTCAAATGATAACGAGTTTTTCTGGTTCTATTGTACGGTGATTAGAATTTGGATAGGCTTCATTCAATTAACGTAGTACGTGATAGTTTTTACGGTGAATAACTAAATCTAATCGCTAATTAACACGTGATCAAAGTTTTGTCGCAAGCGTCACTCACAAAAAGAGACAAAAGTGGCATTCCCATTGAATGCAATCTGCAAAAGTAAAATTATAATCACGAACATAGCTCGAAAAAGTGTTGCTTGTCAGAAATGATCCTAAATGAATTTTAAAAGTGACCAAATTCAACAAATTAATTTTCGCATCTGTAAAGTGGTGCACATTAACAGTTTCAATGTGCCTGATTTAGGCTCATGGTAAAAACTAAACTAAAAATATATTCACCGGGTAGTCTTGGATGCGCTCATTTGATATTCAACACCACTACTGTCCTCCATGCTACTATGTGTTTAAAAATGCTTTCCCTTTTGCTAGGTTCATCTGAAGCTTGCCTGTTCACTTTTGATAATACCTAAAAATGTCCTGTGCTGTTATTTGTTCTTTGTACTCCGTTTTTCATTTAGCCTTTTCTTAAACTTCTTAACCTGATGGATGTGCATCCAGAGAAGAATAAACTACATGCCATTGTGTGCCACTCCAAAAGAACTTTGATTGTTTTTGGCTCGGTGGGTAATTGACCCAACCTCTATTTCACACCAGAACGTTAAGATTCACCAGCTCTTACTTGGCAATATCATTTGGTTAGATTGACATGAATCGGAACAAAGGGACCAGTGGAACTACCAGCGCAGGCCAATTTATACTGGGAACGGTTTTCAATAGGACTACATCACTGACAGTGAGGAGGTTGAAGACAAGACCTTAAGCAACAAATAGGACAATGCTACGAACGAATTGAACAAAGCATTGAATCAGAAGATTATAAGGCAAATTTTTCCATTGACGTTGACTTCGGTTGCGCAACTTATTGTGCTGAATACAGTAATAACGAAAGCTTCTAAAAAAATGCATGTATAAAATGCTCTTCACCAATCATCCCTTATGTCTGCTGATCTATTTTATTAGACTCTACAGTTTTGTGGATACTTTTGGCTACTACAAATTAGTGAAAAGAAAGCATTCGAATACCGTAAATGTATCTTTGCTAATGGATAGTACAAATTCCGAGCCTTGCGTTATAATGAATTTTGAGCGCACATGCAAAAATTCAGTTGCCGTCCTGGGGTGGTCAATAAGTGTTTTTCTATTTCTACCGGCGAAGCTCATGTTCAATTTAGATATTACAGAAATAGAATTGTTGGCGGCGTCACTTGGCGTTTAATATCGAAGTTTTCAACTTTCAATATCAACAACTACTGAGACTTCTACCAGGTTATAGTGAATTAAGTAAATTTTTTCGAGAGCCCACTCGGACAGCCTAGCGAATAACCCGTTCGGATCATAGTGTTTCTGCATTTTAGTTTCAAATTATAAATGATAGTCGAGAATGTCTACTCCCGATAAGGCATCAATATTAATTTCATAAGTTTAGTGCTGGAATCGTTGCTGACGATTCCGATTAAGCCCTTATGTTCATTAGATGTTTTTAATGCCGAGGTTATTGTTGATAATTCATGTTAAACCATCCAATTGATAATTTACCTTTTTATCTACCTTCTTCTACTTACCCAAAGTGTTTAGACGCGTGAAGACAGCCCGCAGATTTGTAACTGCAGTCAAATTCATACGTTCTTTGCTGTACTGTGGCCACGATTCGTGCATTTCACTTGGCGCAGCCATGTAGGCAACCTATGTCACGAACAGATTAAAAAAATTGAAGTTGGAAAGTCAGCAGAGATATTCGTTAGGGGTATTACCAAAATAAACTTTGCTCACTCGACAAGTCGGGAGTTAGTATGACCTTGGTGAATGGTTATCATAATACTGGGGTAACCTGGAAACATCCAGAGAATTTCCACTGGGTTAACATGAAGAAAACAAAATAATCTGCACCAACACTCAGAAGACGAACGGTAACATTATTTATTTGAATAAATCAAAAGTGAAAGGATTTGATGCTAAGACCTTTTGCTAATGCCTACTGATTTTGACCTAACACAACAGAGCGAACCATCTTTGTGAACGAGCTAAATTATCCTTTGATATATATCCTACTATACTTAACCTGACAGTGTCCAGAACCTGAGTAAGTATGGTCGATTCGAGACACAGAGTAAAAGCGTGGAAATATCAACCATTATATTCGGTCAATCGACACGTTTTGGCTTTCCGACAGATTCACTAGGAGAAAGACAACCAAAAACATGATGTCGTGCCTTGACCAGTGACTATTTTATCACAGAAATTGTTCATTTTTCGTTTTTCTTGTGAGGCTCTTTTCCAATATGAAATTCAATCTGATAACAGAGCAAGCAGATCAATATGAATCGAGATTTTAATTGAAGCCACGTAATGTTTGCGTGATAGAAGCCTACTGAGAATAGCATGAACCAAGAATATTTTACACAGATAATCAAGTTGATTTTTCAAAAGTATCTTATTCCACCTCTTCTCGCAACTTAGTTTTCGGCTAATCGGTCCTTCTGAGTGATTAAAATTTTAACTGAATGTCCTTCTACATGCCATCAAATAACTTAGAGTTATATTTTCGTTCGTTTTAACTTTCTATTATTGAGTAAACTCTCCAAAAGATACACTGATATCGTGTTGTTCCTAAACGGCATGCATGTAGACAAATTCCTTCCAGATAAATCAGAACAGAGGCACAACTTGATTTATTTCTAAACACTCCTTCTTTTAAACTCATGATATCTGTTTGACCTGGAAGTGCTTTAGTCCTGGCATAATTTTTTTTAAAACCTCGTACAGGCATATCTTTTTCTTGTAAAACTAGACTTAGAACTCAGTTTTACGTGCTTCTTGTGGCACACAAATATTACGGATATTGCACAACTTATTCAGTGTTTCAGCAAACCTCCTGTGTACTGGGACATTTGCAGAGAGACCGATTTTAATATTTTTTGTCTTTAAAATGGACTGAGTAAATTTGTATGTATTGTTGAATGTGTATACCATTTTCTTAAAGTCAACCTCTTCAGTCGTGTCGTGTGTCTAAGCTTATTGACTGAATTTTCTATTGCGGTGTTTTACCCTCCAACTTTGGTGTGGTTATGTCCGCTCGAACTGTACTTATCGGTGATCCCATTGTTATTCGATCTCTTTAACCTTGTCCTTCAACGGTAAGCCAAAATCTAGTGTCAAACATGTAATTGTCTAAGGTAATTAGTGAGTGGCTTATTCCAATATCAACAAATAAATTCAAACGTCAATATGATTGATATGTTAGCAAAAAACGATTGCATGTCTAGGAACTAATTTCAAGCGGCTTTGGCAGACTAATTTTTCTCAACGTTTCCTTATACAGAGCAGCTCCCAGAAAAATCAAACTGTGGTTACACGGAAAACCGGCATGTATGTAGCAATTCATTTATAGTTGCATGCACCCGCATAATGCAAAGAACCTATCCCAGTATCCATCTTTGCTACCCAAAACCACATGCACATGTGGCACTAGAGTACGTAGACGCGCAGCAGTTGGTGAGATCAGTAATTCTGATTATTAACTTATGTTCACAAGTTTATCAGTGTGCAAATATCAAAGGTTACCCAACAAGCCCAATTACTGCTGGGTTTCGCATGAAGAATGTTTGATAAAAACAGTGATTATTCCCAGGAAAACAGAGGCAAACGTTCATCTACAATGTACTCACCACTCCTCCTTCCGAAGGAGTCAGCTGACTGTAGACTCCTGTGCAAGTGACGTCTGTTAAGGATTTTCGGGATCCTTCCGGAACAGTCGGAAAATCTCGCTTGCAATCATTCGAGAAATATGCGTAACGTTTCCACGTACGTCCAAAATCGTACGACCGTTCTAAGTACATGGCTGCTGGACGATATGTCTTGAAACGTAAAATTGTTGATATGAACTGAAACTGAGTGTCCAAATTAAGCTGTATGGAAACATTGTGGAGACCATTTTGAGACTGCCACCTGAAATTAATGAAAAATGTATACACTTCCTTTATTGTCATTAGCTAACCACCGCATAAATTAAAATAAACGGTTTTAGCGGAGACATGACAGTTAGGTGGAAAACTTCATAGTAAATTTGATAAATTTTATTGATTATAGTCTCATTAGTTAGCTGTTTACTTTGTTGTCAGTCTTAAGTTCAACAAGATACTATTCTAAACTTTTAAATCCCTTTTCTAATTTAATTCAATCTGTTATTGATGTGAATTTCAATTATTTTGAACTTAAACGAAATCTGACGAGGTATTTTGAACTCACTGTTTTGCAGTAATGCAAATTTCAAAATAAAACTTGAAGATACCTCAGTAAGAAAATGAAATATATCATCGAAATTATCTTACTCTACAAAACTCATGTCTTCACATTCATTTCTGCTGGTTGAAAAATTGACCCATTGGACATGAACATTTTTTACCTTGGACAAAATTCCCAGCCCATGTTAGACAACGACATACTGGACACAGAGTATCGTTTTATACATTGCCATTTATGCCTGCCAGAATCACAGAAATTAGTTTCAAGGAGTTTGGTAACCTCAGAATGTCAAATAATTGTATGTGCCTTACTCAAAATTGTTATCAAATAAAACGTCAGTATAATTCACTAAAAAAGAACAGGAAGCAACAAACTTTTTCTACAGATAAAATGTTTGACTGATAGTTTACTGAATGATAAAAACTGTGTACAACAGGTAATTTAAGTATAATCTAGATGCTCCCGAATAACATCCAGAAGCGAGACAAAGTAACCGCAAAAGAACACGGCATAAAAAATTATGTTCTTAGTGAAGTCCGTTAGTCTAATATTACACGTAAAATCTGTCACTGCTCTATGGCTTAGATGTTTCGTGTATAATTACGTAAACCTGAGGTTTTTACTCCCAAGAAAAGAAATCCATATTTTGTATTTAAACACATGTGATGCAACAGACAGAGAATTTCGGTTATTTTCTTTAATGATTTATGAAGCTCGTGTTAACGTAAAACCTTGAAGTTCAACAAAATTGACTACTCTTGCGTTATTTTGAAGCCATCAGGTTCTTAGCTAAATAGTTTCTCTTCAAGAACGCTAGATGAATGGCTTCTACCAAAACATTATCGTGCACCTAGATGACGGATCATCTAAGTATATTGCATGCTGTAGTAATAGTTTTGATTTAAAAATTACTTTAAAAAAGGCTTCCAATCAATCATGCCGACTGAAGATCAGCAACCAATTTCGAATGCATCACAAGATTTTATACTCATCAGCGTAATGTTTGCAGTAGGTGATTTTTCACACTTCATCCTTCTGTAAAACGCGTAAATAAATTACCAACACTGCCACTTTAAAGCAAGCAAAGCAGCTCTATCAATTAGGTACAGTTCTGGAGCTGGTATACGCTGACGTGCTTTTTTTAGTCTTCCGAATTGGAGTTATTGGAAGAAGTCCCGTATAATGATCAGTGCCAGCGGCCTTTGGTTATTTTCTTATGGGAGAGACATTCAATGAGTAGACTTATTTTTCTTGCGTAAATTCACCAGTTATTAATAATTTAGATTAAACAGTTAATCAGTACTTAGCTCTAGCTTGCATGCTTTCTGATGACAAGGCCACTGGTGATGCGTTTTTTCCAGTGACCATTAGTTTTCGCCAATTCAAAAACACATTGCGTACTGCTCTGCTTGCGGACGGTTGAACCTAAGCTCCATAAACATAATTTCTCTCTGGGGTCCCTTTAAGCTCAAGAGGTGATTGACAAAACAAACTGCTCCCATAAATATTGCCTTCTATCTGTTCTACCAAATTCTCGCCACCTTTTGACACCCGTTCAAGCTTCTGGACTTCTGCTTGTTCTGTTGATCACTCACGGGGTCTAATTAGCATATCAAACACACCTGGTTACTTGGGGTAATAACCTAAGTAACACCATTCCAAACGTTGTTGGGCCCTTCCTATTAGAACACCGGGGTGGGATAAACCAGCTACATACTTCGGAAAAAATGACAGAACCTACCGCGAGGTTTGCTATGCACTGTAAGTGTACGAATTTAATGCACAACCCTGGGGAAAGATTCTGCTATAACTTGGTCAGTTTGATTTGCTAACTGCCTTCGTGACCAGACCGTGCCACTTTGGTTAGTTGTGTTCTTCGCAGGTAGGTGGATCTCTCGGATGCTGCCATAGTAAAATTTTGTGTCATGTGTATGTTATCGTGGTAGGAATGCAGTGTCTTGATTGACTGTACATACTTATTTTCCTTGTTTTATAAAGAAAAAGTTCAGCTGCAAAATGAATTTCAACATATTTCTTGGTCTGGTAAGCAATGTTTCCTTCAGAAGTTTTCATCTTAGTACAGTGAGCTTGTAACTCTACACTTTTATTTATCGTCTACTCGACTTTCAGTATGCTTTGTGTATGATCTTGTTTGGAGTATAAACAAACATCACGTCCAACGCTTTCATAATTTCTTTGAGATGGGATTAAAGTGACTCATTGGAACGTTGGGTGAATCCCTTTAGGCATCTTGGAATAGGGTTCGGTGTCTCCAATGCAATGACTTTTATGTTCTGAAGTAAGTATTCTGGGGGAGCTAATCAAATCTAATTTCTAATTTTAGTTTAATATTGTTATGGTCATTTGGTGCCGAGTGAATGGCAAAAAGGCTGAACCGTGACTATGAGTCTTTTTCCATAGATTGTGGCACCCAACCCTACCCAAATTGGAGGCCAGTAGTGCATCCAAACGTTTTTCAGTGGGACGCCGCGCGTTCCGATGGGACAACCCAATCCTATCCCAACGTTGTCCCAGTTAAAAATTGTTGGGTTTGATGCTTGGGAAAGATTCACCAAAAAAGGTAAAGTACATAATAAGAGACTATACAACTGCTGTTTTCCAACAGCATGTAACCATTTATTCATTTAAAATAGACTTCAATAACTGAGTATCAGCGGTGTGACATGCACAGCCGTGCTGTCTCAGTATGGATAAGATAACTCACTCTGCACAGCAGTCTCCAAAAGGTCCAAAATCAGTTCAGAATGAGCCCCCTAGAAGTACAAAAATAGTCCCAGTCCAGTCCCATTTCAAGCACCCCAGGGACATTTTGGGACTATTTTTTAACCCAGTAGCTTATGTGCTTAACTTCGGAATTTCGGTGACCTACTCTGCAGTGTTTCATCTTGAGATGTTCGTTATTGAACCTTTGATGGTTTACACCTGAGAAAAGAGCATGGTTGGTAAACATCCTCAAAAATTACTTGACACTTTCCAAGGGTCTTAATACCTGGGTACCTTCCGGTGTCCAAAATCTTCATACAATGTGGCTTTTTACTGAAAAGTCAAGGTTTTTTTCTATACTATGAGCCATAAATGTGGTAACGGGCGAAATTCTCTAACTGATAGTGTTGAGGGACCTTTTGGAGGGTTAAATGATCTTTCTTTGTGTTGACCAGGCTGATAAACTGAGGTGTTTTCCAATAAAGTTAGTGTATTTTTCCATGTTTTGGACGTATTCAAATTTAACGACAGAACCGAAACTGATTTCAAACTGCGTGACGAAAAGGTCTCTCATGGGGCCCTTTCGGAACTAAAAACCTCACCTCTGTCTTAACTGGGAATATTACGTACGATATACTCATGATAAGTTACATAGAAAGTGCGTGAATCAATTTTACTTGAGGATTAAAGAACAAAAAGCGTTATTCATATATACTGTTTACATACCATCTGCCTGGGTTGCTTGGCACTCGAGATACCACATTTTCAATTCGGTGGCTTTCCGGATTCGTTATGGCGTTATATGGCTGTGCAGACGTACATTCTTTGCAGAAACTTTTATCGCTCGTAGTAACGACACAATATGCTTCAACCTCATGTAAACCACAGGTGGAAGATGCCCACAGTGAGCTCTCTCTTCCAATTAACAGGTCACCAGCGCGAGGATTACATATCGTATTCTCGCATGAATATTCTTCGCCGTCCGAGTACAAAATTGCAGCTTTTTTCAGTGGTTACTGGAATATATAGTAACTTACAAATAACGAACAAGGTGAGAATACATGACGGTAAAGAAAGAACCGACATAACACGGGATCAAAATCTGAGTTTGAAAACTGACGACCTTCAAAATAAGACCTTCAAGTTCTTCCCTAGTTCAGTGTTGTACGCTCAATGGTCCGTGAGTCAGAAAAATACTGCCCCACAGATTCAAGCACTCAATCACAACACGAAATTGGTTGCAATGAAAGATGGAGTCGGCGAATCAATCAGACTGTATTGGCACAGTGCGGAACAACGTGAAACTCGTATCGAAACCAGAAGGTAATTAAACTCGATTCCAGGACTTGACGGCGGGGTGCTCGAAAGTCCAGATTCTCGCTTCGTTGAGCTCCTTGGATCCCCCAGTACTTCGAAAATTAGAAGAGACGACTATTCTTCAATAATTGGCTATAATCGTGGAGGGTTCAGATTGGACCTCCAACCCTCTTACTCTTCAACAACTCTTCGTATCTCAGCCGTTAGTCGCACACACATCACGGTCATTCTCCCCGATAGAAAGGATCGCATATTAGGGGTAGCAGGTATTAGATAAGTGTTACACCATGGGTGAAGTTAAAGGGACTAGTCATTTTTCTACAAAAACGGTAGTAGGCTCCTGATCATATTTCTCCGAATACAGTTATCCACACCTCATCTAACCTCCTTTTGAACTCAGCCACCGTGCTAGCGGTTATCACAACCCCTGGAAGCCCATTGCAGTCAATAGCGACCCTGACTGCAAAGGACTGACTTCTGATTCGAGTCAAAGTTCTCTCTTTCTCAGTTGCCAGTACATGCCCCCTTAGGCAGCCATTCCCTCGCAGCTCAAAAAAGTCCCCCCTATGACCTTGTGCTCCAACCCCTGCTTGCAGCACAACTGCCTGTATTCTGCAAACCATCGCGTTAATCGCCCTTGCAGCTACTCAGCAGCCTTGATGCTCCTCACCAAAAATGTCCTCTGAGCTTGGACTCTGTTTTCTAGATGGGACCTAAAATAAGACTTGTACATTGGCAGTAAGAACCTCGGATTCCCAGAGCTGACCGCCCTCCCTAGCTGGTGCAGGGTTCTACGTGCTTTCTGCATTGCTTTCTGGCTCTGGCAAACTGGCTTAATATCGGCGCTGACCGTTGCAACTAGAACCCGCGCTTCTATGGTCCGGGCTAGCCCCTCCCAATCGTCTGGTGGCCCCATATATCATGTGGGCCGTGGTCCTTCCTACTTGGTTAGATGTTGGCATTTGCTTAGAATGAGGAGAAGATCCCACGCCACGGGCCGCTGATATACCATTTCTAGGTCAATTTGAACCACAGCATCATCTGATGCTCCTACCACTTTGAAGTTATCCGCGAACGAGAAGCACGGGTTTTCCGACCCGTCCGCCAGATCGGTAATATGCATCAGGAAAAACAGGGGTCCCAGGACTGACCCTTGTGAAAAGCCACTGTGCAGTCTGCCATCGTCCGGCAAGGAGCCTTTCATTCTCCCCCTGGAAAACTTCCTCCCTTAGACTTCGTGCAATCCACTTCTGTATTTTCGCCGTAAGTTGAATCGATTCCACCTTTGCTTCGAGCAACCTGTGGCTAACCGAAACAAAAGCCCTTTGGAAATTCAGCTAGCAGACTTCCACTCATTCTCCTCAATCCACTGGGCTAGTTCCCTACTAGGTTGCAGAGACAAGAGCGCCTGTGACAGAACCCATGCTGGTTGGCAGTTATCAGCTTGTCCCTCTAAATGCTCCACTATTCTATCCCGTAGTACTCCCCCGGGAGTTTTAATCACCACTGATGTCAAGTTATTTGGCCCGTTACTGGTAGATATGTTTCTGTCTCCCCCTTTGTAAACGGTCTTTTGGTAGCACACTCTTGTCCAGTGAAGCTTTCAGCAGCTTGGCTAGGGGTTCAATCAGGTTGGACGCCAGTGGCTCCAATATTGCCGGGTGGGTGTCATCCGGCCCCGCCACCTTGGATACACCTAACTGCTTCAGGTTGTTCAACCCCTCTCTTGCATTGATTTCTCCGTCCTCTATTTCCGAGACTTCACTGCCCCTGGTCGCAGGCAGCCCCTGAACACCCTGGTCCTGTCTGTATACCTGCTGAAAAAAATCCGACGGGATCTCTGCTTTGTCCTGCCTGCTTTTTGCCTGCACTCCCTGTGAGTTCCTAACCACGCCTACTCCTCTCCTCTGTGCTGCCTTATATTGAAAGTAGTTGTAATGTGCCCTCGAATTGCCTTTGACTTTCCGCGCAATACCTCCCCCGCAGTTGTTCCTGCGCCGTTTATGTACCTGAGGTAGTCCAGTTTTCGCTGATCTGAACCGAATAAAGGTCCGGTAGCCTCTGATGCTTCCGTACTTTTTGAATGCTGTTCGCCTCCATTTTAGAGCTTTTCTCACACTGCTCGTCCGCTACGGTGGCAAACAGTTTCGTTTGACCCTTCTACGTGGTACGACAGCCTCTGTTATTTCCGACAGTCTGCTCCAGATCCAACTCCATTAGTATCCTACGTTGCATTCATCCAGAGGCCCCGTTCGATCAAGCTGTTCCCGTCTATATTTGAGTTCCTACAGAATTTATCGGGCGCACTTATTCCCTGAAGGTCTAGCCTATACTGGGGTAAGCCATGACCACTCTTTCCTATATGTCCCCGACTTCCAGTTGTTTTGGGTCTTCTGGGGCTCTGGCCATTACCAGTTCAAGGACTGACGGTGACTGACCAAACCGCCATCTTTTCACTTGCCCATCGTGTTGGGCAAGAGCCTTTCCGTGGATTAGGTGGAGCAACCTCTCCCCAAATGTGCCTTCTGGAGCGGTTTCCGGGGTCCAATCTACTTTAGGTGCCTTGAAATCACCTATAGTAAGTAACTTCCGTCCGGCATTAACAACCTTGGTCAGGAAGTCAAACGGGTCACTGTTCTCAGCACCTTCCGCTCCTGGGTTTGGATACATGCAAACAACCGAAGCTTTCGGTCCGCCTGTAGCCACTACAACCTCTATTGCTTGTACATTGGGCTTGACAAGTCGACTGCCTTCCGAGCCGTCATGCTGCTCCGCTAGGGGGACCATCATACCGCCTCCGGTTGGACCGTCCAACCTATCCACCCCTAAGCCTGAGGAGAAGCTTGGGATCAGTTCATTGTCGCTTTCGCCCGCTCGCAGCCTCACTTCGTTGACTGTCATCACTTCTGCTCCCTGTGTCCCAGCTTTGGGCTCTGGCCGTTTGTTGCCCATACTTGCTGCATTGTTGTAGGCCACGAGCATCGCAACACCCTCCACTATTTTCCTGCTTTCCCTGGAGGCAAAATGCAGTCTCTCGAAAGCGGAACCCGAGCACCCGGGACAGTTTTTTCGTATCACGGTTGCATTCCCAGGGCTACTGTCTATTAGTACACTTTCCTACTCCTAGGTTTCTTTTCACATCACCGTCCTTGAAGTCTCTTTGGGGGTCAATTGTCTTACTTCTCTCCTCTCGGAGATGAGACGGTCCATTCCTTTAGTACCGGGGCTGGAAAAGCCTTCACTCTCGGAGACCTTGGGAAGGCCGTGTTAAAACCCGAAGCTCCGGTCTTTTCACCATTCCCTGACTGACCACTGCGGCTTTGTCATCGGGCACCACATCTTTTTCTCCCTTTGAAATCTACCTAATAAGCCCGGCTGCATTTGGGGGTCTGCATCGTCTGGGGTATTTAGGCAGTTCAGGGAGGGCTCAATGCAGCAGCCTCAGGGGGCGGTTCACTCTTGCTTCGTCAGTTTTCTCGCCGGCTGGGGTAACCGAAATGGCATCTGAAGGCGAAGCAGAAACGAGAGGGTGATTAAGGTAGTGATAACTATTCACTACTCGGCCTCCTCCACTGATATGGCTGCCCCCGGCCCCTCACTAGCTATCTCAACTTCCTCTACCACCGACGGAACTTCCTCACCTCTCCGACATGCAATGGACTGTATCGCTGGTACAGGCTTCCGTTGATCAGAGTGTGCCACCAAGACTTCACCTTCCGGATTGGCACCAGCTTTCGCCATGCGGGCCACACCTGGAGCGAGGTTTTCGGCCGCGATAAACGGTCCGCTCTATTGATGCTTTGGTCTCGCGAACATACCACGCCTTGACTTCGCCACTCTCAGCCATACTTCACCTCCGGGCTGCACCGACCCACCATGCTGTTTACGGTTGTGAAATTCACTCTGATGGCACTTAACAGTTTTCGAGTGAATTCGGGCCATTCGATGACATTCAGTCAAAGTCCGACACAACCCTGCTACATACTTGGTAGAGGTCAACATCTCCCCGGCTGGACTTAGGACCGTCAAATCTATGGGTAGTCAAATCTCTTTCCCCGTCAACATAGAATGTGGAGACTGGCCAGTGGCTGCTTGAATCGATGCACCGTAGGCCAACGTGTAATTCTGTGACGTCACATCCGAGAACCTAGTACTCCTCCTTTATGAGAACATCTTCAACGGGCTTTTGAGAGCCAAGTTGGTTGGTTCCACGGACCCTTCCCCCTGTGGGAGGTGCTGCTTAGTCCGAGCTTCTCCTTCCCGAGAAGCTGGCACCGAACGGCCAGCTGACAGCTCTCGAAACTTGAGTAGATAAGGGCTAAGTCCACCGAGCGGTCCAAGTACCCACCATTGTTTGAGCCACCGTCCCCAAGTCAATTCTTGCAAGAGGTTCAGCCTGGCACCACTTAGTAAAATGGTCAGCCTTGACTAAAATATACCCTTTTCATTTGGTCGTGTGTAAGGGGCCAAAGGTTTCGATTCCTGGTAGCTCATTTGGATAGCCCATTGCCCCAGGTATCAAAGGGGCCATTTTACCTGACCTGGGTGATTTCGGCTCAGGGTATAAGCGACACGTGTTACAAAATAACGACATATCGGATTTGATGTAGCCACCGAAATCTCTGTCATACTGCCGTGAGCTTCTTCCGATAGTCAGCATGTCCCCGTTTCCGATGCTCCTCCGAAAGTGCCTTTGTGACCGCCGTTTGGGGCATCGCTAGCCCGCGAGTATACGTAGGGCCGCTTTGAAAGTACACGACACCATCCAGCGCCGGCAAATGTGTCGGTGAAGTCCATAGGCACATTGTTTCATAACTACTCCCAGCCAAGCCTTCTCGTGCCGGTTTGGTACTTCGACCAGTCACCTATATATCAGCTCCAATTCTGGATCCCTCGCTTGGCTTTCCTTCTAAATATACGGCGGCGCGGCCTGCAGCTGGATAGCCGGCCCGTGAGCGCTGGAGCAAGTGGGACACTCTCCAAGTGCCCTACTAGGTCTTTCTGAGAGGGCATCCGCTTTCTGATGGCTGCACCTCAAGCGTTGGACATACTGAAACTGATACTCTTGCAACTTTTCCTGCCACCTGACAACTTGGCCAGTAGCACCTTCGGACGACTGCAACCAAACTAGAGCCTGAGACTTGGTTCGAAAGATAACCACTTTTCCCCAGTAGGTTATGGCGGAAATGAGAGGAGAAGCATACCATTGCCAACTTTTCCTTCCGTGTTTTGCATTGGTTTTTCTCATGCTTATTTAAACGTCGGCTGCCATATGCTATGAATCGTTCTATACCTTTCTGCTTCTGGGGCAATGCTGCATCAATTTCCACCTTGTCTGTGTCCACTCCCAGAAAGAAGGGTTCGGCTCCCGGGGTAGGTCCAACTATCAACGATAATATCATCCGGGTGTATCACGCACTTCGTCGGTGTAAGATCGCCCGGTACCTTCTGTATCAGGCGCAGAAAAGTATCGGGAGCATTGGTCACCCCGACAGGGCTGGTTTGGAACTAGTACAAATCAGACGGAAACACGAAGGCCGTCTTCCTCGGCCCTCCAGGCTAACGTGCACCTGCCAGTATCCAGACAGCAGTTCCGCGGTTGGAAATTACCTAGATCCCGCCTCGGCCCCCAGTGTTTCTTCGATAAGGGGTATTTGAAAGAAGTCTTTCTTTGTGGTGGCATTAAGTTGACTATGTCCAAGCACATTCTTAGGGATCCGTCTTCCATTTTACAATCACCATTGTGGAGGCCCAGAGAGAAACTGAAGGACAGATGACCCGATTTTCCAAAATTTCCTTAACTATGTTGTCTACTTCATTCCCGTTGTGTACCTGAACTAGTCCGAACGGTTGTTTGATTGATGCTGCTTCTCTTGTGTTGATATAATGTCCATTCAAATCCGCTCTTGAGCTCATTTAAACTCCACACAATCGCTATGATGTGCATACGTTTATACTATTTTCATCCTACCTTATTCCCCCTTCTGAGCCTTTTTACCCAATATTTCCATGAGAGTCTCCATATTTCCATGAATTATATCTGCCCATTCCATCACCTGTATCTACATGATCATGCACATGGCATGCTTCGGGCGCTTCCGAAATAAACCATTATTATTATTATTATTATTATTATTATTATAACTGCTTGTGTGCGTCCTGGTTCCACTTGAGACCATGAAAACCCCTCTACGTTGGCAGCCAGTAATTTTGTCAGCCCTCTTCGTCCCTCACAAGAAGCAGCCCCTGACTGGTTACCTAGCCAGTTCCATTGTTCCGAGGTGAGCAGTTGGGCCTCTTTAATGGCGCACACTTCGAAGTCCTGTGGTACTTGTTTGTCAGCTGCAGGTCAATACTCAACCTATTCTCCTGCAATATCACAAATCTTGGATCCTAAGTTCATGACGCAGTGGATGTGGTTTACTTCCTAATCATGGACTGTTTGCATGAGATAAGCATGATCAGAGTCCACAGGTCATGCAGATATAAAGAACTGGAAAGCATTTTATCACTAGTGTACGAAGTAGAATAAAATGAATGGTCAAATTAGATTCTACGCTGGTTGAGGTAAATTCAGAACAAATAAGCTGGCAAATTTGAGATTCGTGTTCTTTGTGGGAAAATGTTCTGTGTGGGGTTCAGCTGAATGGAACGTCAAATAATGCGAAAAATTGACGCGGAAAATGTTAAAAACGAACGGATAATGAGGTAGAGCCAAACTAATCACGATTTTAAAGTGATTTCGGGATAAATGCAGTCGAAGGCCTAGCCTAATCCAAAACTGGTAAAAAAAGAAATATGCGATGAAACAAGTTTATTGTGTTCCACTGGCAGGGTTGCCGACTTTTGTGCCGCAGAAAGTGCTAAAACTGACCACCGCGAAAAAACGCATGGGGCTTTGTGGAAGAACTGGAGAAAACTCCCGTTAGATTCTGTAAAGCTGAACTGAAGATTAGGAGTTGTAACGTGTCTACACTATGGACATGCTGGAAGATGTGAAAGAACAACAGCTTTTTGTGCATTTCGAAAAATGCTTGTTATGATGTGTCATTAAAACGACAACAAAAAGAAGAGATCATTTGCCTGGTTTTTGCACGGTATTTCAACCATCGAATTGTACAGAGGTTTGAATGCGAATAGGGTCAAGCTAAGTGGAGTTTGAGAGGTGATGTGGAGAATACCGATGGTACATCCCGGGGAGGTCTTGCTTGTTGATTAATGGGATAATGCAGGTGATCCGTTTGTGAAGTCCGTCGGCAGTTCATCGATTTTCGCGATTATGTGATTCCAGAGGCTAGTGACCTGGTAAATAAGGATGAAAGGAAATAGAAATATCTTTGCACTGTACTTGGCTGCCGGATGACTGGAAAAGTTTTTGGCGGTCGGCCCTTATGAAAATCCAAAGGACAGCTAATCTGGAAGAATGTCGAAAGGGAAGCGGAAGTCTGGATGCATTCCAGTGCGGTTAACTGGTTAATGGTGTGAAGTTTATCAAAATCCAAACCAATTTTCTAAGCCCTATCCTCTGCGATATGAATGTTGATGGTATGGATTACTTTATGCACTGCAAAGGATTCGTCTACAGTCCCAAACTCTGGTGGGTGGTCAAGTCAACGGACCTCTGTTGGCATTTTATTCCGAAGCGGAGAGATCTTTAATATGAAGAAATGAGACCCCATAATTGTCTTAGAAATTGGGGCAGCCACAGAAGAACTGCTTCGCCGTAATTAGTACCGAGAGTCGGTGGGTATTCTGGGTTGTGTTGATGAGCCACAAATCTGACGTTTATTGAGTTTATGGAAAAGAGACATCATTTTTTAGTCTTCGTAGTCAAGGAGGATTTGGATGTAGAAGACTGCAGCGTTGTTTATAGTTTAGTTTTGTAGAATAACCTAGCAATTGATCTGTGGATGTTGTTTGCATGTTCTCAATGGATATTCGGTCACACTGTCGTATATTGGAATAAACTACCTACCCCTATTCCAAAAGTGATTTGACTTGGGTCTTATAGGCATTGAGTTTTTTTCTGTTAATAGAAATGTTCCATAGAGTAATCCAATCAGCCTTCGAGCCCTCGAAACTTTAATAGGTCTGTGTTCCGAGAAGTTAAACAAGCAAGAGTAATGAAGACCCAGGTCTCGTGTTGATGAATTTTTGCAATTTGACCATCTGTGCTAAGCAGCCCTGTTGGAAAAGTATATTACCAAGTTAGAATACCACTCTTTCCAGGAGAAAACTTCATTTACCAGGTGGTCATTTTAGTGCTTAGTGAAATGAGATCCTGCAATATGTTACTAATGGTAGTGTCCAAACAGTGGGGGTCAAAAGTATACAAGATTTTGGCTCCATCTGAAGAGAGAGAGGGAGTTCAGTGACGGATTACTCAGAATACACCGTTTACATGCATTAGAGAGAGTAGAGCTCCAGAAAGCTTCCTTGAACGATGCCGCTAGTGACACTGTGTCACTTACTTTTACCACCTGATAGCGTGAAGACAAACAAGATGACAGCCAGGAATATGAGGGCTCAATGATTTCATAAGTTTCTGTTTCGGCTACAAGTGGAGAGTGTGAAACTCGGTCAAGAGCTTCAGTCATGTCGAGAAAAGTTATAATCATTCGCTTGTCGTTGTTGGCAACCATCGTCGCGCGACTTAAAAAATCACTCTTACAAGTAGAACATGGGCGATTGTTACGAAAACCAGGCTGGGCGGTATTTATAGGATTATTTCTGAGAGAGTTTAATTCGTAAGCTCAGCTTTAATCAACCCATTCATGATCCTTGAGACAACTGGGACGTGGCTGACTAGTCTATAGCTTCTGGATCTTGTTTTGATCCCTTTTATAAATTGGAATATTACCTGAGGCTTTCCATCGCCTAGGATACTAACTATGTTTGACAATAAAATTGAAGTACTTGGTCTGCCAAACCCGAAAATGGCCGTAGGTAACGCATCGGGCCCAGGGTGATAAGACAGTCTAATACATGACAACACAGGTGATATATAGTTTGGGTGAAGAAAGCCGTAGACAAACTTTCCGGGGAATTAAGTGTCGGAATCGAACTAACTGCGGGAGAGTCATCTGTACCATGGATGCAGAAATTACAACGAAATCCTCCGAAGTTGCATTTCTCTGAGCCAGGCGGGTGGTAAACGCAGCCAATCAAAATCTCATTATGCTTGGTTCTGATGTTGATCCATACTAAATCTTTCATGTCGTCCGGAAATGGATGCTCAAACAAAGATGATGCGAGACCTTTCCGTGGCATAGATTGGCAGCCTCCCCGGCACTGATTTGATCCACTTTTCTTGAAGGCCATATAACCTACCACAGCAGTGTCTTAAGTAGAACTGGTATCAGACAACCGTGTTTCAGAAATTAAGATGAAATCATATTCTCCTGCGAGGCCCATGGAACGCACTAAACGCACTTTGTTTGGCACCGACAAAGCACAGATTAATGTGGAAGATAGGAGCCCAGGTCGAAGTTCATTATTGTGCACACTGACAGAGGCTTCCTCAAACTTACGGTCGCCGCGTATTTGCAACGCGGGAGACGGAAGCCAATTCGCTTGGGTGGGTGGATTAGCATCAGATAAATGCGATGGTATAGAATGTCAAATTGGGGAGTATCCATCAAAATGCCGTGGACATTTTTAATTGGACAGCTGAAAGCCCTAGGTGGTTGCCAAGGAGCTACTCCCGGAGGTAGGAGGGATTGGGGTGTAAAAAACTAAATTTTTCCTGCAAACATGATATCTTCGCTTTTCAGGGCAAGCACACTGTCATGTATGTATTAGGCACCCTCAAGATGCGTATAAGCTGGATTAGTAATGAAGAAAGGAAGATGAATCTGGGGACATCAATAGGTTTGGTAATGAACGGGGAAAGAGACATTGCTGCTCTAGCCAGCGTAAGACATGGTCCCCATAAGGAATGCAATTTCGAGGGGCAGATGGATAGAGGAATGGTGGGAAGTCTAGAAAAGAGTATGTGGGAAACGGAAACGGGGTAGGCCGAGGTGGTGGGATAACTGATGGCTGGCTAATTGTTCGAAGAAACTTGGCTATGGGGTTAGGGATTCTGCTCGACAGAAGGTACAGGTGGAAGAGGTTGGATAAATTGATGACAGCACTTCGGATACTTTTACTGTCTAAAGAGCCTAAAGGGGTCACCCCTGAATAATTATTTTCATTTTTAAAGGAAGAGTCTTTCAACCTGAACATATTGGGGACCAGTATCAAACAACTTCATTGCAGCAGCCGTTTTTCTCAGTGGTTATTCTTTTGCCGTTATTATTCCGGAGAGAGGATAGTGTGTGTTTTGTTGGAAGTACTTTATTGGTTAGATGCGACTTTTTAGGCGGGATAGAAGTAACCACTACGCAGCTCTCTGGCCTGATATGTGAACCCTAGGAGGGAACTTTTGAGAATGGGAGATGTAGCAGTGCTCTGGCCTGGGGAGACGGCGGTGACAGTTCGATCTATTTGAAATCGCTTGCAAGATGGCTGTGCTAGTGATGGTGATATAGATTAATCCAGGTCCACCGATACCAGCTGAGAGTTACGATGTGAGTTTGTTGGGGAGGCAGAAACCTCAATTTGCGACTGCAGTTATGGCTATGAGAGTAAGGGACCCGAGAAGGTGGCCGACATTTTTGTGTAACTTACCGACCCAGCAACCTTCCTCTGCAAAAGAGTTCTGTCAACGGTTATTTTGGTGGTGTTAAACGAAGTATTACTCGCCAAAACCCGCTGCTTGCTGATAAATCTTTTGTGATATATTCGTCCTGAGATTAAAAAACGTGAACTGGAAAAGTAGAGGGCAGTTTCTGTTATGGTCCCGCTTACGTAGCCTAGTGCAATGATACCGGCGGTGGATGAACAGATGCAGGTGGACGGATGCAATAGGGTGGTTTATAGGGGTTCTCTCGACGATGGGATAAATCACCATACTTCACTGAGCAGCTATTTTCCGCCTAGGTTTGGCAACCCCCGGCCTAAAGGATGCTGCCCCGTCCACATTCCACCTGCTCCACTGGGTATACGGAAACATTGAAGAAGTTCCAAGAGCGGATTGATAACAGGACACCTGTGAAGACAAAATAGAATGCTAGCAACCATCAAGTCTTACTCGGCAGACCAAGAGAAGCTCATTTACGGGGTCTTCGGCTACATTTCCGTATTGGGTTAAACCCGCCGCTTTGTGGGTCAGTCTTTTGAGTCAAATGCTCTGGTGAGAGTCTCAGAAGAAAAGCCCCGCCCGCGATGTGAAATGTAGTGAAGTATGGTTTACAAAAAGCCTTCAGCATCTTTCCTGTGCAGAGTACTACCAGATATCACACTCCATATTTAAGCTTCAACCACAACTCCTCTTGTAATTTTTGCTTTCAAGAAAGCCACAGATTTGGAGTCAAACATGGATTGATTTCACTACTCAAGCTCAGTTGTCTGCTTCCCTCCTCTGTCTTCAAATCTAGGCACGGTATCCGATAGGGCAGAAGACTGTCTCAATAAAACTCTTAACACTTTTACAGTAGATATATTCTACATCTCCGCGGAAAGCTTCTAGCATCCTATTTTGTTGATCACTCATTTTATTTCACAACAACAGCAAATTGGGCAGCTCGTAGCCAACTCAAACGAATTACAAAACCAGAGCAACAGAGATTAGTATCTTCTACAGTACTGAACGGAAAATCAAAAAAGTGCAAATATATACAAACCTCAAGTATACCGCCAAATTGACCAAAGGGTACACCTGGAAGGTTTGACATCCCGTAGTCCAAGGACGACAGTCAGAAACGGTTCAGGGCTAAGTTCCATTTTCTCAAACAAATAAATGAACGCGCGCAAATGTTGTGTATGGACAAGCTTAATAGTTTAATTTCAGGTACGGTCATGTTCACAAACACGTATATACCGCCAAACGTGATGTTAGCCTGCAGTTGTTTGTTAGCCGTTCGGCTGGACGGTTATATGCTTGCCAGCAGCACAAAACTGAGGCGACCGTGCTCGTTCATCGGGCCCGCACATGCTTTCTCCGATTGCGGCATTTATGAGATCAAGGATTAAGTCCACCAGGACTTGCGTCAGCTGCTCCAGAGCTTGCCCTCAATGGACAGGATAGCCACTGCACGGGATCTGCAGGACCAAGTTGGCCGTTTGGGGAGTCTGAGCGGTGTGAAGCGGACCGATTTACTATCCCGGCTTAATGGTACTTACAACAGCAATCGCTTCACTCAGTTATACTCAAACCACAGATTCTTCCTAGCGACCACCAACTTCCGGCATGAGAAACACCGTGGGCCCGAAAGACTTTCTACTTCCTCAGAAATCGGGGATAATTTCAAACGTGCCGGCATCTACCACGGCCTATGTGGGTCAATTGAAGATTGCTGTTCGCTTAGATCTTTGCCTGCGGACTCAAAACACGTCTTGACGCGTGTTACCTGCTGATTACATCTCATCTGTGATCGCACAATGCATATGATAATGATAATGATAATGGTTTATTTCGGATAACCCGAGGCATGCTGTAACGCAAGATCAAACGGTACAATTGGACGTAGAGTCCGAATTCCAAGAGGTTGGTTAAGGTATGTGCACTCAATATTGTACAGGAGAAAGTATTTAAGTCACTCTCTGTGGCGGCGCCCGGCAAATTTGAACTCAAGGTCGGGTGGCCAACCCGGTCAAGTCAGAATCGAGATGGTCGAAGGTAGCTGACTCTTCCTGAAACAGTACAAAACGAAGTGCTATGCAACAAGAGAATCAAACAGAAATGACGAAAGTTTTGTTCACTTCGAGGGAAAGGAAGCTTCCGAGGGAGACATGAACCAGCTACAGCGCTCCGCGGAGTATGGCACGGCTTTGGATTGGAAATCAGACGATGAGAGGAATGAATTTGCAGACAGAGAACAATCAAAATCTTTCGAAGATTTTCCTTGAAACGTTCAGCGACCAAATATCGGCTGAGTCCGTTAAATACCCAATGAAGGACTCATTTGTAGAGAGTGATTGCCTAGGTGATGGTAAAGGAAGCGACCGGACGCAAGCATGTAATCGTTGCGCACATTGTTAACGTTCATGAGGGGGAATGTGATGCACCAAAGTAGAAATGGGTACTGGGCGAGTATTTAAATGGCAGGTAAGTATTTACGTTTGATAATCGTTATCTAAGGGCCGAAAATAAAGACCAGAGAGATGCAAGAATCAAAATTGTCTGGGAGGATTTACCAAGATAGAATACCGAATATGAAAAAGCACCAACAAACGCTGAATACAGTTGGGAAGTTGGGCGGCTGGATGTGGATGGAGTCCGTGGTAAACCAAACGGACATCACATCTGGCGAGGTCGCTGGAGTGATGGTGGAAGAAGTGGCAGGATGTAAACATGTAATCGTTGCGCACATTGCTTACTTTCATAAAGGTGAAATGTGATGCACCAAAATAGAAATGGGTACTGGGCGAGTATTTAAATGGCAGGTAAGTATTTACGTTTGATAATCGTTATCTAAGGGCCGAACATGATGACCGGAGAGATGCAAGAATGAAAATTGTCTGGGAGGATTCACCAAGATAGAATACCGGACATTGTGGTACGGAAGTGTATGGCAACAATAAATGTGAATTTTGCAAATATATTGATAACTTATAAAATAGAAGCGAGTTTTATCTCGGGGATTGGTTAAGTTTGCTAATAGGGAAAGTAGATTTTTCTGGGCGTAAGAAGCGGTAAGTTAAGGTTGCGAAGATGGAGACAAGTTCGATGAAAAATAGGCGGTAACTGGGGGAGATAGTTCCATATTTGTAGCATTTCGGGTGAATGATTTTTTGCTGCGACCGGTGCTGGTGGGTGGAGCTGACCGTGCCCGGGACACCCAACCTGAAAACCGTTTTTGTTGACAGGTGCCATCCGCAATCCTATCTGCGTCCGCACATCGTTGCAGACGTCCTGCACGCCCGATGTGCGTCGGCCAAAGTGGTGGATCTGACCGCGGCCCGCACCGGCGGGCTTCGCTTGAGTGATATTGGCGTTGTCACATAGAGATCGAATAATCCAGGAGGTTGCGAGGGGTCCTGGAGAGCATGGCCTATGTGGTAGTGACGAAATGACGAGCAGGTATCGAGTTTTCAGCGGGAAATGTGGGCCAGGTATTCTGCCAAGCCATCGAAGGGAAGCGATCATCAGCGGTTGTCTGGAAAAGTAAAAATAGAAAAACGCAGTCTGGGGTGCTCCCAGCTGAGGATCAGCGGTAAGTAGTAAAGAAAAACCTCTAGTATCTAGAAATTGGAACTAATTGGGGGATGGTTCGACTTTGCTAAACACGAGGTTTTACGCGAAAGATTAATGAAACTTGGGTGGTATTTACGGCGACTTGTGAGGTACGTAGGTCTCGTGGCCCCCGACTCAGACCCGCGTGTCAGTAACCCAAACCAACTTCGTACGCTCGCTCCTCCGAAGTGTATGGATCATTGTTTGATACGAGTGTCAGGACATCAAGCCGTTTGTTTAATTCCTCTTTGAATCTCGGCAAGTGGCTTATTGCACGGACATTTGGTGGAAGTTTATTCCACATTTGTGAATATTTAACAATGAAGAAATTGGACCGTAGGCTGGTTCTCGAGGACGGCACAGTGACCGAATGACTGCTGTGTCGTAACGAATACCTTAGGCTTAATGGGTCTCGTACCACAGGGGAGGCTTTGCAGGATCTATATTTTAATAGTGAGTGGAAAAAAGACAAGTTGTTCTTTATCCGTCGGAGCCAAAGGGGTTCGAGGTGTAGCAGGTCACAGCGTTGTTTATAGTTGAGACTAGACGAATATCCAACTATTTGTTTAGTAAAGGTGCGCTGGACATTTTTGATGGCGATCCTATCAGTCTGGCGCATGTTGGAGCCAACTATTGAACTATACTCTAGCAATGGTCTAACGTGTGTTGTATAGACACTGAGTTTACTTTCACGCAAACGGAATGTTTTGTGGACAAGTCCTATTAACCTGCGGGACCTAGCAATTTGAGTGTCTGTTTGCTCCGAGAAGTTGAACGAACAGGAGTAGTATATGCCCAGGTCGCGTACTGATGATTTGTTGGGGATCAGGTGACCACCTATACTAAACGTTTCGGGAGGGACATGACACTTGTATGTAAGAATGCAGCTTTTGTCCGCCGAGAACGTCATTAGACAATCGGTACACCACGAATTGAGCATCCGCAGGTCCTCAGATATTTTTGCTATAGTATTACCCAATGAATTATGGTCGAAGGTGTACAACAACTTTACATCATCAGCGAATAAAAAAGGAGTTCCATGACGAACCACGGTAAATATGTCATTTATGTACATGAGAAACAGCAACGGGCCCAGTACACTACCTTGGATCACACCGCTGGTTACAGGGCTGGGTGTGGAAGTTGTGCCATCAACGTTTACCACTTGACTGCGCGAGGACAAGTACGATTCTAGCCAGGCATATAGTGGGTCAACAATGCCGAATGTCTTAGCCTTTGACAACAAACGAATGTGAGACACCCGGTCGAAGGCCTTAGACATGTCTAAAAAGACTGAGATCACTGCCTTACCATCATTGGCCGCTATCGTAATAAGGTTCAGAAAGTCAGTCATACAAGTTGCACAGGATCGATGTTTTAGGAAACCGTGCTGACCTTCACTTATAAGGTGGTTTTTAAGGAGGTGATCTGTTAGTTTAAGTTTTATTAATCTTTCCATAATCCTCGATACTACTGGGGTATGATTCACAGGCCGGTAGTTGGCCGGGTCCTCCCGTGTTCCCTTCTTATGAATTGGAATAATAACCGACGTTTCCCACTGTGTAGGATACCAACTAAAGCGCATAGACAAATTGAATAAATTCGATAAAAGAATTGGGATATCTGGGCCACCCAATTTAAAGATGGCCGATGGTAACGAGTCCGATCCGGGGTGGAAAGACATTTTGATATTTGAAATTAAAGGCTCAATTTCGGAGGGCAGGAATGTTACGGCAGAAAGTGGCTCATATGATGGTACTGGTGGATTGCAGAGAAATGGTGCTGTGTCACTAATTAAGGAAGAAGCAAAAAACGTGTTAAGCGCTTCTGCAATGTCCAGCGGTTTGTCGAGGCACGTGTTATTGAACGAGATAGAAGAGATAGATGAAGTTGTTTTGGGGTTCCTCGACTTCATCAGTTTTGCAAGAATCTCGACTTTCTTGGAATCACGTAGGGCCCTGAGTTCCTGTTGTACCATTTCACTCTCGGAGTACAGTTTTATCGTTTCAGCCAGACGATTCAACTGTATAAACAGCGAAAAGTCCCTTGTTTTAAGATAAACGCGTTGGAGTCTACTTAACTTCAAGTTGAGACGAGACAATTTATTGTCTTTAGGGCGGATTGACGACCCTTGTGACGGAGTTATTCGGTTGAGGCATCGTTCAAAGATGGAGTAAAGTTGATCTGCCGCCAGCTGGGGATCTGCACTTAAAAAGAAGGTGTCCCAATTTTGGCTCCGAATCAGAGAAGGTAGTATATTCCAGTTAGCCTTATGATATGGTCTATGCGGGGGTGTCGGCTGTTTATCTTTTATGGGCACTGTGAAGCAGCAGTGGACAGTTGCGTGATCACTTCCGGGTAGGTTATTCTGAACTTTTGTTACAACCTGGGTTAATCCTATTGACAAGATTAAGTCAAGAGTGTGGTCGCGTCTGGTTGGGGACGTGACGTGCTGCTTCCATCCTCCTAGGTGAATTGCATTCAAAAACTGTAGTAAATGGCGTGGTGCTGTGAGTGATGTCCAGCATATTTCTGGTGCATTAAAGTCACCAGCTATCAATTTTGGGCCTATTTTAAGATCACTAATCAGGTTGAGTGCCTCTATAATTTGCTTGAAACTATTAGGACTAGATCTAGGCGGACGGTATACGCAACCTAGTATCAGTTCTTGACGTTCAACTTCAACGTTCAGCCATACAGAGTCGACAATGCCGTCTAGGATAGGGTGCTGAAAGCTTGTCGCCCTGAGAGTTTCCTTTACATACACTAGACAGCCTCCACCACGTTGATGTGTTCTGCCTTTGCTGAAGGATTTGTAGCCGAGTACCTCAATATCCTCTACTAGATAGGAGTCCGATAACCAAGATTCCGTCACTAAAATGAAGTTATAGTCATTTGTTAGTGCAGCTGATCTTATGTATTGGATTTTGTTCCTAATAGATCGTGCATTGACCAATAGCAATGTGAAAAGTTCAGTGCTTCTGACGTCATCATTGATATTAGTACTTACCGTTTGTTGACTGCTGCGTTTAACCTGGAAAGAATCATCAGCGCAAGATGCAAGCCCGCCCAAGTTGTCATTAGCAAAGGGAGGACTTGGGTCTGCGTGTGGAATAATAAATGACAGGGTATTAGGTATTACACTACCATAGGGATGATTAGAACAATTCATAATGGGCATATCTAGGTTATGGGGCCATGTTGTGCCCACGGTACGTATGGAAAAAAATAGGCACTTTGGCTAGATATGGGGTACCCGCTGGTAGATGGTGGGATATGCGATGCGCTTGGATAGTTTAACGGAGGGGGAGGTAGGAAAGATGGAAATAATGGGAGATTAGGCTGATGGGAAGGTTCCATTAGTGCGGAGTTAATCATGAACGCAGTTCGTTCATCAAACCATCTATTTTTATTATGGGTATGGTCCCATTGTTTTTGCATCATCATCTTGGAAGCACTATTTTGTTTCATATGTTGAGAGATGCGAGGAAATCCCAAATGAGGGAAGTCGGTCGGTGCCGAATTCGGTCTAGAGAAATAACGATCATTGTCATTATTCATGCATCCCCGTATCGTTTGCCCGCACGGAGACTTAGCCTTAGCAACTAAACTCTCGTTGACCCTTTCTTCTGGACGGTTCTTTATTGTCAGCGACATACGTGGCATACGAGTGGCACGCATGGGCTTTTCATCAGTTTTTAAACGGGGGCCTATGGGGACAGATATTAGAGCTGCAGGTTTTATTTCATTGGGAACTTGAAGTCCCGTGGAACGGTCGACCGGAGGTGGAGACGTATTGTGAGGACCCTCCTGGGATGAGCTTGTAGGTGTTGTCGATATGTGTTGTCGCTTTGGCTGGGGGAGCTGTGGGGAGGTGGGGAAAGATTCGTCCAGATCAACTAACCCTGTGGATCTTCTAGGGGTAGAAGATTGAGGGGTTTCGTTGATCCTTGGTAAGGTGCTTGAGGAAGAGGGTGACTTTGGGATCTTAATGCCAATGTGATTAGAATTTATAGCTGCACATCGTATCACTTCCCTTTGTAATGGCTTTCTATCAGCTTGTATCTTGATTGATTTAAACTGTGAAGCAGTTGAGACTATACGCTGTTTAGTAATGAATTCTCTAGCGATTTTTTCATCCGTAAATTGGAATAGAAGGGGACAAGAGTGCTTTTGTGACCTTTTTCTTAGTCTTCTGCAGTGACATGGAAAGTGGGCCATGCCTGCGGCTTGAAGGATAGTGGATTTAACCATTGTGATGTCCAGCCGATCTGGGATGTTGAAAACAACTGCATTTTTTGCATTCTGCAGCCGTCGCAGGATTTCCGATGCCACTGAGTCAAGAAACTGACTAGCTGCCATTAGGTTCTGGGGACCGGGGAGTGCCGAGGGCTCCAGAAGGTAGGTTAGTGGTGTTAATTTAGATAATATATCATCAACCGATGCAATATGGGTAGACATACTTGCCAAGTTACTTTCAATGGCACTGGCCCTTCTACTGGCTTCTCCAAATATTTCTATCATATTGGGGGTATCTTTGTGTTCGGGCCGTTTGGGTTTCTGATTGGCTGTAGAGCGAGAAGCCACTGGCTGAGACCGTTTGCTGGTTGACCTGGCCATTTATTTTTACAGAATATTGTTGGTAGGCGATTTGATCTAAGATGATGACTAACGGATAGACCACCCAAGGGCGGGTAAGAATAGCTACTGCTGTTTTATTTTTGTAGTTAACTCTGGGTCGCTCGTACGAATTATGAGGGACTAGTAGTTTGGACAAGGTGTAGATTTCTTAAATATGGCAATGGTGAAACGTTTAATATAGGTTGCTGGTGAAATATTCCTAGAATAATTAATATGAAAAATTAGCGAAATCTACAAAAACCTCGCTGTGGTGTAGCGCAACGGGATCGCCTGGTTACTCTGCAAGCTAAGCAGTTGTCACACAATAACGGCCAATCTTCCTCCCAGGCGGAGTTGTCTACCCCGTTAGTGATGCAGCCAGATATCCATGACCCAGGTGAACGCAGGCAAAAGGTCAAGGGGCATCTTATGCGGCCCTAAAGTACAAGCAGAACTCTGTATCAGGTGTACCTCTCAAACATGGATATCTTCGGCCCCAGTCTCTTTGTTTCATGCTTGCACACCAGTCTCTTCGGAAACCACGTTCAGTGAAGCGCTTAAATTCATGATATGAAAATTGACCAAGAGTCTGAGAAATGACCATGAGCAGTGAAGCGGCGAAATTTGGAGAACAGGAAAAGGCTGATTCCATTTATCATACCCACAACCTTGACCTTAAGGTTTCAGGAAAACCTTAATGAGCCAATCAAGGAATCACAAATTATACTCTCAGGAAATTCTCCTGGACCTTTGAGCGGAGCACTCTAGGGAAGAATCCCGCTGGCCCACTTCTACGGCAACTTCCAAACAGCCTGCAAGTAAATCGATGCATGTGGACACCGCTCTTCTATCAGAAATGGAGGCTGCGAGTGGGACAGTTTTTTGCAAAGATACAAGACCTCTGATCCCCATGGATTGCCCCAACACTTTTCCAGGACGGAGACTGGGCTGTGGTTTTGGAGCTAGCAAGATTTTTCCGGCTAATCTTGGTTATTATAATAATAATAATAATGGTTATTTCTTGATCGTGGTCAAGACACATGCACAAGGCATGATCAGAGAACACAGCAATTCACATTTATGTAGGGTAATCACAATTTAGAAGAATATGGTTCACACAATTGCAGTAATAGAACGATCAGCTTGGGCGGTGTTTAAGTGAGCTAAAGAGAGAACGGTTAGCGCGGCTGTTGCGAATCGGTTTCGTGTAACGGCCAGAGTGGAGGCCGCCATCTTGTTGTTCGTTTAATGTAAGTGTTGGTGCCGTTGATACACTTACTGAGCCTCGGCTCATTGAGTTTTTCCCTTCTGTGCTTTTGCAGATCACACGTGCTACCCTCGTCGGAAGAGCATTGCCCCTGCCTGTTACATTCGAATTCGGGACAGGGACGGTGCGGTTAGCGGGATGGACGTGGGAATGAAGGAAAAGCGATACTGAAGAAGGGTAAAAGTGCAGTGTTTGCAAGAACCCATAAAGCAACTGGTGTTGGACAGCACTTATGGATGCCGATAACTGTCTGCGACGGGTCCGGTAGTCCAGAATGGATCACGGCGATCTATGGAATCTGGTGTGCAGTGGATGAAGATAGGGAGATAGCGGTGGAGTGAAAGAGATTCAAAGAAGAGTCGGGAAGTGTAAAAGGAGTCGCAGTGTGGCACCAACTGGATATTTGAGGAATCAATACTGAGAAATTGGTTGTTACCAAAAGAAGATTAAAAATAGAGTTAACATGGTGTTATCAAAATGCAGTTGGAGATGCCTACAGGAAATAGAGAAGATTGACCCTCCATTGGATAACTCATTGTGGGGGTTGCCTGTGATACAAATGCAAGTGAGTCAAATGGGATATCCAGATTGGTCTTTCTGTATAGGTAATTCCGATATTATATAGAAAGCCACATGGAGGCAGAAGCTCTCACCAGGAATGCAGTGTGCTTTTAAGGAGCGTGAATGGTGGGTGGACACAACTGGGAGTTTCAACAAGCCTTCGAGGGAACACTTGGTGACACGCTGCTGATGCAACCAAGCAAGTGTGCACAGGTGGCGAAGAGAAAGGAGGACTGCGGTGACTGGGAAAGGCCAGACCCGATGGAACAGAGGAAGTTGAGTGTAAAAGTGAGATTTTCTGCATACGTGATAAAAGAATAAATAACCAAGTGTTTGGTATTTTGTTTCATAAAGACGTTGGTAGCCGTTGATGGCAGGTAGTGCAAGATGAGGGCAGCAGTCAAAAAGGGCTAGGCTGACGAACTAGGGCGAGTGGGTACGGAACGCAACCGCGAGGGCCAGACTCCAGTTCTGCACGCAGAATGAATTGAACTATTCGTGTGGAGAACAGGAAATGAATGCTGATGGGTGATGTCAGGAATCCGTCCGGCGGTCTAGTGAGACTATTATGAGTAATTGTAATCCTGGTTATGGGATTGTGATCACCGGTTAGCCATGTAAGGTGCTCCATATAAAGCGTCGTCAGGTGTGAGTGTAGGTTTAACAGCGGCCAGTCCGATCGATCAAACCGTTTAGTCCGTTAGGTAATCAAGGGATAACGTCGATCTGGTTGACGGGCTACCCTGGTAACCACTGAGTTCTGGAATAGAGGAGAAATGCGGCAGTCTGGAGAATGCTCCAGCTGGGGGTTATGACTAACAGCTTAGCGGAAATTAGAGTGTTAATGCTACTTGATGGCCAGTGGGCCGATCTACTAGGGACTAACGGGCGGAGGCTGGTATTTTTTTTAGGGCGTTTAGTTGATGATGGGAATATTAAGCGCATGCTTAGCCAGAGTGCAAAATGGTTAGGCTGATAGGTGGTAGAATAGTAAAGGGGCTCAGTTGAGGGTCAAAAATAAAACAGTGGAGGAGGGTGGGGTCAGAAATGGGAAAAGAGAGGACAGCAGTCAGGTTGTTGACCTGGCTGTAAGTGGGGGCGGAGAAATTATAAAAGGAAAAAGGAACGCACAGGGCTAAGGCGAGGCCTTCTTATGTGGATGCGAATGTGCTGGTTCCCATGGGGTAATACGTAATCAGATACATAAGCTAGCTAGGTGGGATGGTGTGCTAACAAACCATGAGCATATACGGTGATCGGTAAGTATTGGTTATTAAAGGGTGGTAATCAGCATGGTAGGACTCGAGTAACGGAGGAGTGCAAGAAAAAGGCGATGAGACCACTGGGTTATAGCCCGAGACAAGAGAACTAAGTGAAGGTGAGCACCTATCATTAAAGGAACAACAGTTTACTAGTGGAATTAGTGTCAGTAAGAATTTTGGTTTTGTAACTGAGTCTACATGGTAGCAGACAAATCATCGCTGACTTTGGACAACATTATTAGTGCCTGGGCTCAAGGGGGATAGAAAGAGTAAACTTGTGGATAATAAATTATAAATGTGTAATGATTGCATTGCGACAACCAATACAAGCGAGGCTTTGTCCATAGCTGTTAGGCGTAGGCGTATCAATGCCGGGGTGTCGTCAGAGCAGAGGTCGCATGATGTAACTATTCAGATCGCGTATCGACTACTGTATTAAACATCAGCAAGCTGGTTAAGGATTTTGCAGGGAACCCAAAAGGGTTGAAGCTGAGTAAGGCGGGGTCGGCAAGTATACGTGGAGAGCTCGAACGGCGTGCTGTCACCCCACACTGGTCTAGACAAAAGGAACTGCAGGTTAACTCGAAAGCGTGGGGTTTCCCATATGCAGGGTCGGGTCTAGGCCGTTATCAGAAATCCATCTGTAATGAAGGGGGCAGAGAGCATTAGCCCAAGACCTTCCCAGCCTGAAGTGGATTTCTTCTTTTTTATTGAGGAGAGGGAGAACAAATTTACGCCGTAGGGTAAACTCCCCCTTTCTCCTTGACCCGCCTTTCTTTACACGTGGCCCAATGGGTCCGAGACTGATAGGGATGGCTGTTTCCCCTTATTGTGAGACCGCTACAGACCAGATGTCATAACCTTCAGGGGTGTTGCTGCCACAAGCAGTGAAAGAAAAAAGATAGGATGGAGCAATCACTCAGATAATAGCAGCATTCTTGGGGCTATCACTTAACAGCTTGCTCTTGCCAATAACAGAGTCGGACGGGTTCCAATACGTATGCGAGCCATCTGGTGAACGCACCACCGATTTTCATATGCAGGGCAACTTCACTGGCACGACGAAGTTGGTGGAAATGTATCACCACTGGCCGTGCGGAGGTTGACCGCTAGCTAATGCAGTGGGAACGGCTGATTAGGACAGACGAACCAACGATTTTCGGTCGAAAGGCGCAAGCTGAAGGTGAGAACTGATGAACTGTAAAGATCATAGCATTCAGTATACCAGAAACTGGTAAATAAGGGAGGGAATGGCTTCGGTAGAAAATTGGTTGTAGGTCCGGATGACACAACTTCCTGATTAGTCGCGGGTGAGTGTAGCTTAGAAAAATAAGGCATTGTATGAGGAGCAGATCGATGGTGGAGAGCTATCACAAAACCCTGAGCCCCAGGCGTAATAGTGTGTCCAAGTCAGGTGACGTCAAGCGGGTAAGTATTATCTTGATGGAGCTTAGAACTGGATTTATAATTGCGGGCTAGGTATCCGTATGCAAATTAAAGTGTAGTATAGCAAGGTCTGATAAGGGGGAGAAGAGTGAGTAGAGGAATGTCAAGAAGCCGGTTATTAATAGCCATGCCGTGGCTATGGGAAAAAGATGAGAGGATGGGAGGAACTGGAAAATTATTTGATGCCAGATTTAGCAAAACGGATGAAGGTGGAACAGAATTACCGGACTGAGGATAGAACCATTCTGTAGGAAATCGTAGAACAAAAGAAAGTGAAAGTTACAGAATGGAGAGAGAGGAGAAGAGAAAGAAAATGATGCCATAACTGGGGCTTGAGTCCAGTTAGTGCGGCACTCCAGAGAAAGTTCAACGACTGTGCCTGTCGGACATTGTCGAGGGAGAATTAAAAACGCAAATGGCAGGATCAGATGTGAAACAGAGGTAGAACGAATGGGTGAGTAACACGAGTGGGAATCAAGCGCGGCTACGGCCTAAAAGATAATGGGGTCCACAAAAAGGGAGTTTGAAAACTATTAAAAACCTAATTCAACTTCAAAAGCCCTTTCTTCACTCATGTACGGATCTAAAAGTTGGATTACAGTTTGTACTGTGAGGTATTTGCTTATCTTGGTCTTAAACTTCTCAGATGGCCTTTTATAACGTATATAATGGGGTAATTTGTTCCATAAATCTGCATACTTAACCAGGAATTGGTTGGATCTAAGAGTAGTTCTAGAAATGGGAACAGTAACTGTTTTGTCTCCATCTTAAAGAGTATTGTAAGTTCGTTAGGTTTCTGAACTGCTGTGCTGACTCGATGATTCGCTTTACAACAACACTATGAAAGAATACGAGGTTCAGCTTCATGCGTCTAAGCCATAGCGGATCTAGTTTCAAATGTTCACAGCGTTGGTTGTAATTGAGTTGAGTGGCAGAGCCAGTTAAATCTTTTGTCATTAGCCGCTGAACTTTTTCAATAGCCACTCTGTCCCACTGGCGCATGCTAGAGTAGATTATGGAACAGTATTCCAGAAGGGGCCTAACGTGGGTTTTATATGTGCTGAATTTGCTTTCTGGGAGGCGGAATGTCCTACGAAGCAGGCCTATCAGTCTTCTAGCCTTGGCAATTTGAGTGGTAGTGTGTTCAGAGAAAGTGAAGGTGGCTGAATATTGCAAACCTAAATCTCGTACTAACGGACTGATGGAAATCGGGTGACCGTCAATACTGAACATACCTGGGGGGACATTTCATTTGAACGTAAGAATGTTGCTTTTCTCAGCAGAAAATTTCATTAATGAAGTGGTGCACCAAGAACCAAGAGCTGTTAAATTTTGCCGTATGTCATTGATAACTGTACTAAGTTGACTAGAATCAAAACTATACAAGATTTTTATGTCGTCCGCGAAAAGGTGGAGACTGCCATGGCGAACGACACTGAAGACATCATTTATGTAAATGAGGAAAAGAAGTGGACCCAAAACGCTGCCTTGTATGACACCACTGGTGACAGGTTTGGGTTTGGAGACGGAACCATTAATCTGAACCAACTGATAACGGTCGGAGAAATAAGAATCCAACCAACCGAGTAACGGGTCCATGATGCCATAAGATTTGGCCTGCGATAAGAGCCGAGTGTGTGAGACTCGGTCGAAAGCCTTCTTCATATCAAGCAGGATAATAATCATGGACATGCCTTTGACAGCAGCCTCCGTGACTGAGTTCAAGAAATTAACTTGACAAGTAGAGCACGAACGGTTTTTCAGGAAACCGTGTTGGCCCACATTGAGCAAGTTATTTGTTAAGAGGTGGGTCATTATCTTATTCTTAATGAGCTTCTCCATGATTCTGGAGATAATCGGTGTATGATTAATAGGACGATAATTCTCAAGAACATGAACGGAGCCTTTTTTGTGCAAGGGGATAATTGTAGAGGTTTTCCATTGATTAGGAAACGAGCTAAATTTCATAGACAGGTTAAATAAATTAGATAGAAGGATGGGAATGTCTGGACCCCCCAGAGTAAAGGCCGCCGGCGGAATGCCGTCCGGACCTGGGCGGTAAAATGGTTTCATAGAGACTAGAAGTGGAGAAATATCGCTGGGGTGAAATAAAACTGTGGACAGAGTCTCTCTGGGTAAACATGAAGAGTGTATTCCAGGAGTGGGAACACTGGCCGTTAGGGCTGAAGTGAAAAATGTGTTGAACGCTTCAGCTATTTCTTCCGGTTTATCCAGATGGGAGTTGTTAACAGTGATGAAAGGTATAATCTTGCGGGGTTGGGGGTTTCTTCTTCTCATCAACCTACTCAGGATTTCCGTCTTCTTGGGGTGGCAAAAAGCTTTTGACTCTTCCTGAGTAAGCATCAGTTCAGTTAGTGATTTGATTTTCGCTGACAGTCGGTCCATTTGGATATATACCGAAAATTCCCGGGTTTTGAGTGCAAGCTGTTGAAGTTTGGAGAGTTTAGATTTCATCCGCGAGAGTCTGTTTGTTCTAGAATTCGTCAGTGGTGGCATCGTTGGGGTGATGGTGTTTAAAGACTGATTGAGAATAGAATATAGTTGATCTGCTACCACCTGAGGATCGGGCGAAAGAAATGATTTCTCCCAATTTTGAGATATGATTATGTTTGGAAGGCTGCTCCAGTGAGCTAAGTGATATGGTCTGGCAGACGGTACGGAGGTAATAACGATTTTTGGTACAGAGAACGCGCACGAGACGGCCATGTGGTCACACTTGGGGAAGCTATCTCCTACAGAGGTTGTTACCTTATTTAGTCCTTGAGAGAACAGAAGATCTAGAGTATTGTTTCCTCTCGCAGGTGACTGAACGTGTTGAGTCCAACCACCGAGGTGTGTACAGGTAACGAATTCCTGATAACGTCGTGGGCCAGAGTGTGATGGCCAACGCACTCCTGGAGCGTTGAAATCACCCGCAATCAACTTGTGATCGATGGGGTAAGTGGAGGCAAAGTGGAAAGCGTCAATAATAGGTACAATATTGTCCCTGGTTGATTCAGGTGATCGATAGATGCATCCAAGCAAGAGTTCTTGTGACTGCACTTTAACTGTTACCCAGACCGAGTCATCAACCGCGTCGAGGACTGGGTGTTGCATTAACGAAACAGGAAAAGATTCTCTGCAGTATATTAGACAACCTCCTCCTCGGCAAGGCATTCTAGAGTTGCTAAAAGCCTTGTAGCCAGATATTGTGAAGTCTAAGTTGGGAGTGCTTGCGTTAAGCCACGTTTCCGTGATGAGGATGAAATCGTAGTTAGACACAAGGACCCGGGCACGCAGAAGGTGAATTTTTGCTGGTAGTGAGCGAATATTGATGACGAAAACAGACATACGCGTTGTGCTTCCTTGTACTGTCGCAACAGGCAGTTGTGCGAGAGTTGGGGCTGAAGGAGATAGAGATAGCGGTGGTGCTAGTCCTGGTACAGATGAGGTGGATGAGATAGTCCTGGGTATATTACTGTGTGTGTAAGTCAAGGACCAATAGAGGGACGTTTGGTCAGTATCAGAATTACCAGTAAAGATTGGGGGAGTGCTGGTGGGACAGGTAGTACGATCGAATTCCGTGATTTCTGAGTTTGATTGGGAGCGCGTGGAGTGGCCGGCCGCCGCAGGATCGACCAAGAGGGCAAGGGGAGCTTCGTCAAGGATGAGTGGAGGAGTCTGAGGCGAAGAACCAGTGTGGAGTGGATGGAAGTTAGAAGTATCGTCTGCAATTATAGAGGCAGGGCCTCGGTTTGTGGGCGAAATACGAGTTGGTAGACTGATGGATATACCACCATTGGGGAACAGGTGAGGACGAATATGCCGGGATAGAGCTATGGTATAGGGCCATCTTCCGCCCAGGGTATATAACGAAAAAAATTGGTATTTTGCGTCGGAACTGAGTAGCCGTGGGATGTACCACCGGTTGTTTGGGTAAAGTAGGAGCCCGATTCGAACGGGTGGTTGATAGTACACTGCCGTGGTTGGATTGAGGTAGGTAAGTTGCTGGGGTACAGGTAGGGGCTGCAGTGGGGTGGGAGGCTTAAAGGAAGGTCTGGTAACTGAATTCGACCGGGTGAGACATTGAGCGAGTACAGCGAACGCTGTGCGTGGTGTACTGGAAAATGAGGAGGTTCGAATGGTGGTGACAAAGGTGGTGGTGGTATGAACGGAGGCAAATTTGTAACATGGTGGGGCATCGGTAGATAGGACGAAGGTGACATACGAGTGGTTTGTCGTAACACGTTGCGGTTGGCTACATGGGTCTTTAGATGGTAACTTAGGTGCACAGGTGGAATACTGATGGAGGAACCGGAGAGTTTCTGTGGGTGTAGAGGTGATGGGGACGGTTGGGTTAAAATTTGTTTAGCGCTTACACGAGGGGCCCCAGGCTGGTTTGAGGTGAATTGGGGGCGTGGTGATGTCGATGTTGAGATGATCTAGGCCACGGTAGGCGACAGGGGTGGGGGAAGAGGCTGTGCTCGATGTCTTTGGGGACGATGTTGTTGCTGGTTCGTTGGTACGGGGTGGTGAGTTGGAAGCAGTCATTTTCTCGGCTTGCTTGGAAGACAAGCCAATAGCTGAGCGATAGCTGTCTTTGAGAGATGATTGTGTCGCCCGGCTTTCGGTACGTCCTATAGGTAATGGTGGAGATTGGGTTGTGATGTGGAGCCGTTTGGATGGGCGCTGAAGAGTTGGCGACGAGCGGGATATATCGAGGTCTACATCCACTGGTGCTGTATTGGTCGATGATGCGCGTGTGAATGTGTCAACTGTGGTGGGTTGTTGAGTGGGGTTGGGCGGCCCTGGATCAGGAGATTGTGACGATGAGGGATTGCCGATTGCCGACTTCAGGACGTCCCTTTGCAATGGGGTCTTGTCGGCGACAATTTTTATGCTTTTGAATGGAGTGGCTTTGGCGACAGCCTCTCTCTTTCTGATGAATTCCGTAGCAATGTTTTCCTCACGGAACTGAAATTGGAGTGGACACATACCGCTGTGACTTTTTCCTTAGTCGCACGCAGCCACACTCGTGGTGTGACATACCGCAGGCTAGAAGCAACGATTGTTTAATCGAGGAAAGCGGAAGACGGTCCGGAATATTAAAGACCACAGCATTCTTGGATCTTTTAATTCTTTGGTGGACTTCAGAAGCAATTGAGTCCAGAAAGCGACCGGCCGTTAGTAAACTTTGGGTGTTCGGGCATTTCAAAGGATCCGCGATAATTGCTAGCGGTGACAACGCAGTCAGAGCGTTATCCATGGTACGTATCTGTCCTTCCAAGGATTCCAGGTTTCGTTCTAGTGCCCTAAATTTGATGCCAGCATCACTGTGGATATCAACTAGTGGTACCGAGCAAGGTAACAAAGCTGTGGGGAGTGGGGGGCGTTTAGCTCTCGCGGACTGAAGACGGCTTGTCACTCGGTGGTGAAGGCGGACGGGAGTCCTTTTAGGCATTCTTTGGAAAAGTATTTTTATAGGATTGGAGTTGGGCTCGCTGATAATGGAGAACACTCAACTACCTTACACTGGCAGTTGGAAATATATTCTAACAACGTTTTGTAGATTAGGTTTTGCCTATGAGTTTATTGCTCAGAAAAAAATCCCCGAATTATTTTGAGTTGTTCGGATACTCCTAGGAGCTATTATTCCTAATATCACCTTAGATAGCCTAGTGGAAACTAAACCGATAACAGCACGCAAACCGACTCGGTGTAGCGCAGGTCACCCTACAGGTTGGACTTTGTCAGGTTTTCACGGAGCTGTGTGACTCAGTGAGTTTACCGACTCACTTGAAAACCGACAGGTGCTTTTGTGCAAGTCACAGTGATTTATCTTGTTAAGTATCAAATCAGGTCCTTTCCCTTCAACTGTAGTCCTCAATCTTCTCAAATCTTTGCTGTGCATGCTCCAAGGCGCACCTCTCCCAACTTTTTAAGCATCTGTATTAAGATACTAGAACCGAGGCAGCTGGTGGCCGAAGTAAAATCCTCATACCCCAGCAGTCACAAAAAATTGGCTCAACCTAGATATGCGGTAAGATTTCAGTAACTGGGTAAACCTTCGCCCGGAAGGATTCTTTAAGGGACAAAGCAAATAGGGTGGTTCTGCAACTCAGCAATAGTCTTTCCTCCCACTTCATTTATTGCCTTTCCCAAACCATCCTTAATGACTCTTCACGGGTAAGAACGGCAACTTCTTCTTCAAATATTCCCCTGGTGGGCATGATCTATCGTCCACAGGCTAGTTCATATGAATCTTTCCATCTCATAGAAGAGCTGCCAAACTTGAGAGCCAGATTTTACTTAGCGCTTCTCTTACTAGTAATAAATTTCAAAGCTTCAAATGTCAGTTGGACTAGAAACGCCGCTAGTAACCCCGTTTGTCGCGCGCTAACAGGCCCATTAGCCGAGGTCTCCCGGTCACAACAAGCCTGCTTGCCTACCGGATACCCCGGAGAACATTCTCCTTCAACTTGGATTTGGTGATCTCATGCGGGATCCACAAAGTCGGTGCAGCCAACGTTCTTCCCTCACTAGGCAATAGTGGTCACGTGGCCCTTCAGTTTACCCATATATTTCACAGGCCAGCCAGACTCCCATTGCGAACTTACCCGTGCTTTTAGAAGAACCAAACTTGATGGGTTATTGCACTCTGTGGTCCAAAAAGTTGGCATTTTAGATCCATCATCTGACGCAGCAACTCTAACAACCTACCTTGAGGGCAGCATTCCTCGGGCTGACCACCCTTATGCACCTAGGAGGCTGGTCGCAGCCAGCAGTAAACATCTACCGCCGCTATCCATGGAAAGTTTGTAAGATGAACACTCTAGAAGGTTCACCAGGCTCAAATCCACGAGCCTAGGAACCGAACCTGAAGAATTTCGGTGTATTTTTAACTTTTCCGAGGGTAAAATATGGGGGTTCTCTGTTTAAAAGCAAAGGGCTGTCCGCGCGCGAGTGAACTCAAATTGGCTCACTCTTCCCTGGTCTGTACGTAGCAATCAACATCCACGTGCCACCCCACTTGAGCTCTATCTTCGAGACGGTACTTTGGCTAAAACATTTTGGCAGGTCGCAGAAGCTTTTAGGCAGCGTTTTCACACTGCTAATACCTCTATTCCTGTCTATGTTCAGACCTGACCTCCTGATCCCTCAAGATGAACAACATTTATGCACAACACCATTTAACCGACAGTTGATAGAGGGCCACGGCAGACGTTGTAATCCATTTGGTTTGGTGTACCCGGGTGAGATCCACCCCCGAATACCTAAAGGAACGTCCATAGTATTGGAGAAAGTCTACGGAGTGCCCTTTCAGCGAAGCCTAGACCGTGACTGTTCCCTGATCTTTTGTAAGTGGACGATAATCAGCTCTATCTTCAAAAAGGGCGGTCACCATCAGACAGGGACCTGCAGACTCATCAACCGCGCTAGCATTCCATGTAAGATCTTCAAGCGCATGTTACACTTGCCACGCTGGCACACCTTTTGAGAGAATGGAATAATCTCCTCTGCTCATCAGGGCTTCTTACTGTGAGGGTCGTTCATTACCAGTATGATTTGCCTCATGCCAATCCTCGCAGCGGCCCACTACGATGGCTTGATTCCGCCCATAATCTTTATCGATTTCGCAAAAGCTTTTGTCAACTTACCTCATATTCCTCTAGAGTAAACGGTGGAATCCTGAGAAATTGCCGCCAACTTGCTCCCTCTACGTAGCTTATCACGAATGGCTCATTCAAAGTCGGAGCGGTTCCTTATTTCCCGGAACCATCCTCAATCCACTCTTGAGTCCCTCTAGGTCAGTGCAAGATGATTTATCCTCTCCGATTTACAAAAACGACTAGCCCAACAATACTCCAGTGAGCACTGCAATGTACGCTGACTATGTTACCATCCAAGACAGCAAATCCGCGGAAATGCGGCAGAAGATGGACTGTGCCGAGCAAAGACCTACCGACTGGATCCTACCAATTAAAGGCCATAAGCAGGCCATTTTGCAGCTCCCGCTCAAATTTTCCGGTGAGTAGTGCCATACAGATCCAGAGTCCGGGGCTGCATAGGGCTTTAGGCTGTAGGCTAACCAGGTGCCTTAGTTTATCCCACCAGTATATGCCAGCCAACAGGCCTCTCTTTCGCGTTCTGAACAAGGAAGGACAAAACTTCCCCACCATTATGAAAGACGACTTTAGGTTCTTTCATGGAGCTAACTCTTGGCCTGTCCTAAAGTACGGCAGTCAGATTGTGCTCTTCGGCCTGTTCGAGAATTGTAAGACACATTTGAGCAATGCGTAGCCTAATTCGCAACGGATCCCGAAATCAGAAGGCAGTTATCCGTGAAATTCCACAATGCTAGAATACTGAACGAACAATGACACGAATCAGATACAAACCTCAATTATGCATTCACATGGACTCGAAAACGAGAACCAAATTGCGACATGCAAGAGAAGAGCACGTGCGTCACGCAGGCCCAGAACAAGGATATGACAATGCAGCGCGCTGGAGGCGAACAAACAAACGTTGGCCCATAAAAATGTGCAGTGCATAAAACAAGTCAATAGTATAAGTGAGTGATGTTAAGGAAAACGTGGAACAGCAGTGGTTCTTGGGGGGGGGCGTTCCAAGACATTTCGTTACAATAATTATGACGTATTAGAACTAGTACGAGTGAATGCCGTGAAGCTAGTTCGCCTGATTTACACACCTCGTGTCCTCAAAGTCTGACCGACTTACGCTTATATCCCCCATGAACCCGCTGGGTGAGAGTTATTTTATTGATTATACACCCTCACTACAGGGCTTGTGGATCACATTTCCACGGCCCCGGACCTGGACACCCCCAGGGGGCGCGCTGAGGTAGTATTCAAGACCAAGTATCTCACAAACATTTGTGGGAACATTTTTCACTCAGAGAGTAGTCTTGCTTTGTGAAAACCTGCCGCACTAGTTTTTCGATGCTCCGAGCCGTGAAGCTCCCAAAAAGCTGCCGGGGAAGTTCTTGAGGCTAAAGTTTCTATCTTGATCCTTTTTCAGTACTTCTGCCCGCTGTTTCTTTCCAGAGTTTCCAACTCCCTGCTTGTTCTGCTGTGCTCCCTGCCGAAAAAGAAGGCATAAAACCTTGACGATGCTTTCTTGTCTGCTCAGGTGCATAGATGCTGCTCCTTCCGTGGGCTGCTTTGTCGCACGCCTTTTTTGCAAGCTTTTGAGCGTGATATCCATATCGGACTACTGTTTATTCTAGACTAATATATTTGCCACCATCTGCCAAATGTGCACCTGGTAGTCGTCCTCCCTTTTCCAGCTTTCTTTATTTGAGCAGAACAACCACCGCAGAAAAGAAGATACCTGAAGAACCAGGGAGGTTAGGCGCCGGTCTCAAACCCGTGTGCAAATCTAGGGCTTTAGACTGGTAAGTGAATTGGTCGTCCAGATGGCCCCACCCTCACGTAGAAAAGGCGACACCAGTCTTCCCCTGAGCCCTAAACTGCATGGCTCGGAATACGCAGAAGATATCATTCCTCCGAGTGAAGGTCCATGTAAGCTGAAAACCTTCCTAGATAACCTAGACAAAGGTGTAGGAATGTTTGGGCTGCCTTTTGCAACTTAAAAGTGAAAGATGCCCTTGCAGGACTGGGATGACTGAACTCCAAACCTGTTCTTCGCAGGTAAAGCTCTGGCTGAAGTGAATGAGTTTTGTCGCTTGAGAAGTTACGTTTCAAGGGTTGGACGGATATCAGACTAAGTGCCGTCGCGTATACGGAGGATACTTTTGGCTTTTTCCAAAGTCCACCACCCGTGGCGTCGGCGTGACATCCAGGTGTCTGCTAGGAGTAGAGTGTACAACTCGGCTGTTAAGTTCATCCTTCTACGCGATTCCGAAACATGGCCGTTGAGGGTAGAAGGTAGGCGAAGACTGTCGGTGTCCAAACATTGAAGTCTCCACAGCATTGCCCAAATATTGTGTGAACGCAGTATCAGCATTGCTGGGGTCGGATGTTGAGTGTTTGGAACCAGGTTTCATCATCTGTATCAAGTACTAAATCTAGGCAGTTCAAGGTGACGGGGACGTACAATGTTATTATTATTGGTATATTTTTTGACCGTGATGAAGACACACGCAGAAGGGTACAGCAGTATATAACAACATGAGACATTCATAAGTTTCAAATTTAAGATTCACGCAGCGCCAGAAATAAAACAATAAAGCTGGGCAGTGTTTGAGTGAACCAAAGAAGAGATGTTCAACGTAGGAATTATGAATCAGTTTTGAATTCGGGAAGGAGCTTTGAGGGTAGCTGGACAAACGTGGAAAGGCTGACATGAGTGACACTGGAGGATAGTAGAAGTGCAGTGTTTGCAAAACCGGCAAAGCAACAGGTGTCAGGCATTACAACATGGACAGTGATTCGAGTCAGCAATAATACCCAGTATACCTTAAGGGTGCCGAAAACTGGCTGCGACTGGTTTGGGCTTTCAGAGGAAGAAGCGAAGGCGCATCAACTAGATCTTTGAAGGGTCAATAACGAGAAACCGGGTGAGATCATTACCATAAGACAAGGTCAAAAATACAGTCCACATAAACTTATCAAATGGCAGTCATAGATGCCCTCTGTGGCTTAAAAGAATGAAACTCAACCTTGCATTTTTGTTTAGTTTCCTCCACAAACAAGCCGTATCCTCTAGCCAAGTTCAGTTCGGTATAAACTAGACACCTCAGCTGAGCAAAAGGAAGCACCGTATAATGATCCCTACTTCTCGGAAATCCACAGGGCTGAACTTCTCCCTCCCCACATATGCAACTTTGTGGAATAAACTCCAAGCTGATATCCGTTCCTGAGATTCCCAAATAGCATTTGATTCTAGGCTACACGTAGCGCTGGAATCCGAAAACTGGCCACTCTTATAAGTCCATATGTGACCATTGATAGAGCCTACGAGAAAAGCGCTGGATACTAACCAGAACCCTCGATGATCTCTGGGATGTGCCACACCATGCATTGTGGTTGCCATCACCTTAGCGTAAACCTACCAGGTTACAGTGCCTAAACATAGTAGCTTTCATGACTGAGGCCAGTGCCTCTGAAATCGTATTTGAATATGCGAAATACCACTGGTTGCATGGATGATAGTCTTTAAACATTCCCAGAGCTAGTTTCACCTAGTCTTCACCTCTGTCTCTAACCCAATATGCAGCATCTGTCAGACTCCTCAGCCTTCATCCAGTGATCACTCTATATCGAACCGTTAGACAATCACAGCTCAACTTCCCTCCCTGTCACATAACTCTAGCATCCTCCCATGACTGGCTTATAAAGCATCTGATAATTAGCCAACAAAACTACAAACCACCTGTGGATCTTCCCAATGCATCACGATGTTACTACTGCAAGTAGTGCCCCACCTATGTGTTAACCGGTGTTTTGGCTAACATAGACCCCATCGAATAATCGCAAGCTGTTGTTGACTCTAACTCTTGTAAACGGCTCTGGGGTTCTGGCTTCGCGGATAAGGTGAGTGTTAGCGCGGAATTTCTGCAAACATTCCTGGCCGTGATGGTCTCCCTGCGCAGAGTTGACCACCAATAAGACGTGACCACTAAAAAGTAAGCGATTGGCATAAAAAGTGGGAAAACATATCCCATTGCTTCGTCTTCCAGGCACACCAGCCTTGTCACATGTGACCCATGTCTCTGGGTTGCAGTGTTGCTACGGATTGACTGGTGTGGCTGACCTATTCCCAACTCGGCTTGTTACATGCGGCCCATGTTTCGGCCGGGGCGTGGGAGCTGGGGTCGCCCACCAAAAGCAGCTTCGCCTTCTCTGACAGCCAGATATCTGATTGTGATGAAACCATAAAAAATAATAAAAACGTCTAAAAATGTGTGTATCATTCTTGGAGCGCCACGTGCCGGATATCAGTGGTTGCGTATCTTGCTACCTCCCTACCTAAAGTAGGCCCTAGTGCCGCCCACCATGAGCACCGAATGTAGGCCTTTAAAGTTTGCTTCCCTGACGAAAACTTGGTCCAAGCCAGTTACCACCTCTCGCGGTTCTTCAAACCAATCCGCACGTTAGTATTTTCCTGCTTTGCCATATTATAACGACGACAAAGATACCACGATAACCTTGCAAACACCACTACGTCAGATTTGCTCGCTCGTACTGGAGTATAATCTCAGTAAGCTAGCACCGTCGAGTAAGAGTACAGACGAACTTACATCTACTTATCTCGGCACGTGACCAATTTCCTCTAGTGCATCACCACCGAAACCCTAATAGTATCTTCTACTTTAAGGCTCCCCAGAGGCTATTCAGTTTAGAATAACCAATATACCATAAGAGACAGTAACAGTATAACTCTATCCTAACAGTGTACCAGTTTCACTCAATCGCAGTCTGTCACCTCAAACCTATTTTACAGCCTCGGTGCCAAAATGCGTTCTGCGCAAGCAAACGGTACTGAAAGTTACCATTACTAGTTATTCTAAACCGTGAGGCCTTAGGTTTTTATTAGTATCTGGGCACGGCCGTGCCAGTGTGCAAACCATGGATCCTTCGGAATGCAAACACAGCTGCCCAACCGGTTTACGCAACTTCGCTGGCCTGTAGCAGTATAGCAAAATCCACTGGGGGCCCACTTTACCCAGTATGTGGAGTAGATGCCACAGACAGCTTCAACGAAACCTCATTCATGCCCCACTCATATAAACCCAACCAGTTCGTTATTGCTGTCGTCATATATTACCGTGACCCACAGCTGGAACCACGTCCAAACAGCAATTACTCTATGATTCAGGCGCGTTTTCACCCACTATCTCAGTCGCCATATTAAATAACCAAAGGTGCCACTTTGACTCGTACCGACAGAGACCCAAGTGGAACCTTTCATAGCAACTGGGACCGCAATCAAGCAGCCCGATAGGAAATACTCCTAATTGCTTGTCAGATCGTTCAGAGTTTTCTAACGCTGAGCCCATTTTGCCGATATCACCATTGCAGCCAAAACAAATTCCAGTTCACGCGCATCCTGCTAATATATCGGTCAGTACCAGTCATCAGTTTAATCCGTCGTATTTCGACACACTCGGCAGATTGACCGAGACCTACTTGACCCCTCCAGACGAAACATACCCATGGGAGCTTGTACGTTACCAGAAAAGACGCTGAATAACACTGAGGCTGAATGCGTCAATATATATATATATATATATGATGTCAGTGAAACAGCGTAATAACGCACAAGTCATGAGGAGATTTTCCACTTTACTACCAGTTGCCACGGTTTGTTTTGCCCACGAAACGTAGCCTGCTGGAATTTGACCGTCCTCTTCTCCAGGACCCTCCAGTTGGGCTCTCTAATTTCCGAATGGTACAGGTTACTGATCCTGGAATTAGACGCTTCTTTTTAAGGACCGCTTTCCCTCCCACATCCACCAGTGTTCCCAAGTGCACTTTCACCAAACAGGACTCATATCTTCCTGTTTCGAAACTCATCGCTTTTGTTAAATTCCGGTAAATCTGTTACTCTGGGCTTGCATCATCATCGTGGACTGTTAGCCTCTTCGTGTGCATTGATTTTCCCGAGTATACTTCTTTGCAACTTTCTATTCTTTCTTATTCCTCTTGTTCAGAAACTACTTTGCTCGCAGAACACCAGCAAACCGCAGTTTTCCTTGGCTTGCATCATTCTCGTTCATATTGCGTCTTTGGCACTGTGTTGACGATTCTGTCGACATCCTCACGCCGAACCACGGCCCGGCTCGGATTCGAAACTGGTTCGGAATGACCGCGCAAACCTTTATGAGAGTGGTCTATTCAAACCATTGCTGGCTGTTTTTCTGTCGTCGATACCCTTGACTTTAACTCTTGAAATTTGTGAATAGTTCATCCTGTCGAGTAACGTATTACACTATGGTCATGCGCTTGGGCCTGCGTCTTGACCATGGCCGAGAAATATACCAATACTACTATCATTATGTAAGTGCTTGTACGATTCTTATGAACTAAACGTTTTGTTTACTGGCTACCAACGGCTCGTTAGTAGCCACAATCTACATGTGAACCTCTCCCAAGTCGTTCCGCTGTGTTGTTGGCTCAGAGTTGGTCATTTTACTGAACTCAGTCCCGATTCGTGATTGGTCCCTAATCCAATCTGACGGTGGTGTGACGATTTGGTTTTGTTTATGTCACATTGATTCGATCGTACTCTTTCATGTGCTTTAAACTGTCTTATCCGTTTTCCTCTTTCTGACAATGACCTGCATTTGTTTAAATGAACATATGACGCCGTCGCCTGGTTTGACAATAAATCTGACTGTACACGATCTGTGTCTCGCTCCGTTAAAAATTTGGCTGTATGTTTTGGTTATTCAGTGTTCATTAACGTTGTACCGATGATAGAACAGTAATTCGGATTAATACGTCTATCAGTGAAAGTCTTTCAAAATTTGTTTGAAACGCGAAGTAAGCCACACCGAGAAGAAGCACCCTAGAAAAGCTGAAAGCAATTAGGTCGTACGAATCTGAGTTGAATTCAGTCGAAAGGGTCAAATTTGACGGTCGAAGGGATTTCGCTTACAGTTAGCCAACTTACCAAGCAATGCAAACCCATTCAGACAAGTCGTTATCGGCCCCCGATCGGGAAACGGGCACGACTGAGTCGCAAGAAACTGTAGATCTCTTCAAGGAATTTAGAGAATGTTTGCGCACTTTAGAGTGCAAGTCCAATATGAAGGGTGGAAATTATGAGGATCAATATGCAAGAGCTACCACAGTCGAAGAGAAACCAGCCGGCGGTGGATCCCTATTGGTCGAGCGATTGCGGCCGCTGTCTACCTTGGTATTCAGGGCTAGTGCTCCAGCCGTTCCCGGCTTCGATGCGCCAACATTTCCACCAAATAAGATCAGTGGTTTTCAGAATTTTAGTCAGGTGCCCATATCTCATTCATTCACTTTGCCACAAAGAGAAATAATTTATTTTAATGGAAACCCGAAAAAGTATTTCCTGTTCATGAGAAGTTTTGATAGTGCCACTGGGAAACTAAATATGGAATACGAGAGTCGCCTATGGTATTTAGTACACTACTGTAAGGGCAGTGCTAAAGAAGCCATCGAGGTCCGTTCTATTCTGGACCCAAGCGAGGGCTACCGAGGAGCCTTGGAAACTCTCCGTAGGAGGTTTGGCCAAGCCCTTGTGATAGCCAGGGCACACCTAGATAGCCTCGTGGACGGGCCCGTCAATAAAACCATGGACGCTTTGGCTCTGATGAAATTGGCCGGGGAAACGTGGAACCGCCATAACACCTTGCGTCAGTTAAATCGTGTTTCTGACTCAGTGCCTCTAGAGTGCTTTAGGAAATAGTACGCCGACTACCTCAAGCCCTCCAGTTCAGGTGGTCTGAGGTCGACGCTCCTATCTTACCACCAGGCCGTGAACCAACCTTCCCTGGTTTGGCCGAAATTGTAGATGAGAGGGCTGATGTGCAAATGGTTCATCAATCCTATTCTGTCACTTGGCCGAACCCACAAGCACGACCTCCTGCTGACCGAAAAGCACCGCACCAAGGGTCACAGCATCACTCACAAGCCACTCCAGCGACCTCTGTCAAGCCGACAATGGCATGCAGGTGCTGTATGCACTGCAAGAGAGATCATTTAAAGATCGGTGTGGGAAGTTCATGGCGTGGAATTTACCTGAAAGGCTTTTCTATGTTGAGGTTAAAAAATGCGTCACTTATGCCTGAAACCGAATCACGAGTCCGTCAGTTGCAGGTTACGCATGATCTGTGTTGTGGGAGATTGTACGCTGGGTCACCACCCCTTACTGCGCCCATAAGAGCCAGTGAGTCCGGGGCGGAATCCGGTGACTATCCAAGACAACGCCCGTTACCATGGAACTTTGGCCAGAAATTGTACGACCTCTTTGGGAATCATATCGGTCATGGTGTTCGGGCCACTAGGATCAACAAAAGCCCATGCATTCCTAGAAGGAGATTCCGACTCCACTCTTATAGACAAGAACCTGGCGAATGAATTGGGTTTGACTGGGCAACCAGCCACGCTCTAAGTTTCAGTCATCATGCAGGCAACTGAGGTAGACCCTGAGATGGTTGGGTTTCAGCTTGTTCCTTAGAAGGTGGGCAACGTATAGAAATCAGACGAGCTTGGAAAGTCCGACAGCTCCCCGAGTGGAAACGTCTTGTCCCTGGTCGAAATAACGATTGGGCTCATCTGCGCGGTATCAACCCACCGTCTATTGAAGGCGGGAGGGTATCAACACTGACAGGTAGGAAGCTACCAGCGGCGCATTGGGTGATAGAACATCGATACGGCGGGAAAGCGGAACCTTACGCTATAAGTACGCCCCTCAGTTGGACTGTCGTGGGACCAGTCTTCATCCATGACCATAGAAAGGTTCGCGTTGATTATATAAATAAGGGTGACCCTCTATGGACCGGGTAGAGGTTGTGTGCCTCGGCGTTCAACGAATCCACGGTCTTCGGGTAAATCAACATCAAAAGAAGATTATCGGGTGCCCAAAATCCTAGAATCATCTACTCGGTTCTTAAACGGAAAACTTGAAGATGGTAGCCTAAGTCTTCCGAACAACCAACCGATAGCACGGGAACGTTTGTTGCGGCTGAAGACTCGACCAATGAAACACGCTGACCTCAGAGAACGCCATGCTGAGGAGATGTATAGTTACATAGCCAAAGGTTACGCTGGAAGGTGCCAACATGTTATGGAGGACTTCCCCGGTCATGTTTGGCATTTGCCGCATCACCATGTAATCAACCCCACGAAACCAGAGAAACTCAGGGTTTTTTCGACTGTGCAAGTAAATATCAGAACACCTCTTTGAACCTTCAATTATGTTTTGGTCCAGAGCTCACGAGTAACCTATGCGGAGTAATAGCACGGTTTTGAGAACACACTTTCGCCGTAGTGGCGGACATCGAAGCGAAGTTTCATCAAGTGAAGGTACCTTAACATCAGCGCTCATGCCTAAGGTTCTTGTGGTGGACAGAAGGAGACTTGGGACGCGCGCCAAAAGTATACCAAGTGACCGTGCACCCTGTCGAAGCGACTTCCTCACCATGTTGTGCCATGTTTGCTTTGAACAGAGTAATTATTAATAATACGAACCAGTCATTAGAATTTGATCCTAAGTATTTGCAAAGGTCCTTTTATGTTGACGATCTCATTGGCTGCAAATCGGTGAGAGACCTCCGACTAGTGAGGAGCCATTTGCTGTCGGCGCTCTGGGAATCGGGCTTTTACCCGACAAAGTAACGTAGAAAATCGGCCGATGCCCTTATTGATGTACCGGTTAAAGACCGGGCAGACAAAAACCTGTGTCTGGACTTAAAACCAACGAATAAGTTTAGGACCCCCAGCTTCGAGTGGAACGGGAAGTCAAATACTTTCAGTTTTATCACCAAACCATTTGAACCTGTTATCAATAGATCACTCCTGTCATATGTTGCCTCGATGCATGATCCGTTAGGCTTTGAGGCACCTGCCTTGCTTCCAGCAAAGCTGTTGCTACAAGAACTATGCCTACTGAAATTAAGATGGGACGGCAAGTTCGACATCTGTCACAATGAACAGTGGGAAAATTTGGTCCAGCAACTACAAGGGATTAACCAAATCAAAATTTGCCTTTGCTTGATCCCAGCTCCAGCAGAGTTTCTCAGAGAATACCAACTACACTGTTTTTCAGACGCATCACAATATGGCTATGGAGCAGTAGTGTGTTTACGCACGAATGGCAAACATGGTGTTTCGACCACGGCATTCTCCATGGGGGAGTCGCGTGTTGCCCCTCTTAAAGCTATCACTATTCCCAGACTCGGGTTCGCGGCAGCGGTTCTAGCCGTCAGGCTGTCGCGTCAGACGGAACTTAAATTGGCAATAGAGGTCGCCTCCAGAACACTGTGGCCGACTCTATGGTAGCCCTACAACCGATTTGTAACACCTCAAGCCGACAGGAGATATTCGTAGCAAACCGTATATCAATTATTCAGGATTTATCCACACCTTAACGATGGCGTCACGTGAACTCCAAAAACATCCCAGCTGATTTGGTATCAAGAGGGTCAAGAATCGGGCAGCTGTGCAGGGGTACATGGTTTTCCGGCCCAGAGTTCTTGACCAAGGGGCATGATGAATTGCCACTCGAACCCAAGGGAAACGCTCCTTCCCAGCTCGAAGTAGCCGCAATGGCTGTGAAGACCTCAAAGGGTAGAATGATTATTGGATCCTTAGGTTCTCGACTTACGATAGTTGGACCAAACTCCTCAAAGATGCTGGGTGGCTAATCTTGTTTTGAAGATACATGGTAGAGAATTACCCACGACGTGCAGTACCCCAAAGTAACTATCTTACCGCCGCTGAGCTGAGATGAGCAAAACAAAGTATTTTCATGCTGGTCCAGTGGTTTTGTGGTCGCTGCGCTACACCGGGTCTCTATTTTCCCCAGGCTACGTTTGGTTTTTATGCTTATAAAGCTTATAACCTTCCGCCATTTAGGTAGAAAGGCTTAGGAAAAATACCCAAAATTTTCTACGTGGCTTTACACTCCTGAAAAGTTCAACTTACTGACCCATAATCTTTCCGCCTTCTTCACATTATCTTTTGAACTACTTATGGAAGCTCCAAAGGTCCTCCGTAAACATGCCAAGATCTCGGGAGCAACTCAGGTAATTCGTACTCTCAGGCTCGGAAAAACCAGGAACACTCAAATTCGGTCTGTACTCAGTCCATCCTCAGTAGCTCTCGCTGATGTTTATGACTTAGCCAATAAGAAGATTAACGAAGTAGATAAAAGAGTGGCGGACCTGCATGGCCAGATCCAGTCCATCGATGATATTCTAATAAAGATATCCCCTATATATAGCACAATGGAACCCACCCCTATAGCTCATCGCCAAAGCCTAGCCATGATGGGCCGTTTCTTGGGCTTAGTTGAGACTGAAATTTATAAGCGTATAGCCAACGCCAAAAGCGCTTTAGTTTTCAACTTCCCTGACCGACTGCCCCTGCCGTCAACCAAACTTGCCATGCTGAATACTCGCAACACTGTACACAACAGGTGCTATTGCACTCGGCTGCGAAAAAATTACAACGCAACGGCTGTCCTTTGAAGTTCCAGTTCGCTGACGAAATAGCAGCTAGAGAATTCGTCAACAGTAGGCAAATCATTGTTAACGCCACCCCATTCAAAAGAATTAAAATATCACCGGACTTAACGCCCCTACAGAGAGAGGTTTTTCAATCATTAAAAAGCGCTTTAGCTTCACCAAAGCAACCTGTGGCTGAAATACCAGTCGCCGCTTCCTCTCACCGCCTGTCGAGCCACCCGTAACAGAAAAACCCTCAGCTGCCTACACTACGCTAGTTGACCTAGACCTGACCATCACCCCGTCTCCAGCACATCCTCCTAGTAAACGGCCCTGCCTTCTACCGTCAACCTCCGCCCTCACAAACGGCAACGATATCGATGCCAAACCCATTATTAGCCCAGGGCCACCAAGGTCCCGTGCATCCAGGCATGTCGCTGCTTATGTCAACCTAATGCTTACTGTCTAACCACTGAAAAAGACTCCGGGGAAGTCTGTTGCCAACAGCCCGTCCTGCCCCAACTCATGTCCCACCATCTTGCGGACACAAATCGTTCATAAAAGCCATGATCTACTACGTAGTCAATCGTCCCATCAGCCGACAGAATTCTGTGTCCCCTACAGCTTTTAGCTACTCCAGCTACTCCCGTTATCCCCCCGTAAGTCCTCTCAGAGCACCATTTAAAACCCCCACCAAGCACTCCAAGTATACCCCAAATAAACCATGCTTGTTGGCTGGCAGGACGCAACCGTGTCACCCTGAAGCAGCCAACCCCGCCTCGCTGTCTCATCGTGGTTTCTCTGCTAATCGACCGGGTCCTCCCAACTCCAATTTACAATGCAGGCAAAAACGGTCACCGAGGAAAGCATCATTATGCATCGGGACCAAACATGCCGTATTCTCCAGGTATCCCGAAGCATTTTCCCAATCATCTGGCTGAGCTTCAGCACCTCCCGCAGAACCTCTGTAACATATTTCCCTCCCCTTCAGTGATACAAATAAATAACCCCAGTTGAATTATATTCAACGGCCTCCATTGTCAAGCTCCACGCTCCTTCCTGAACACAGAATGGGCCAGTCCAACGAACTACAGTTATTTCGTCGATCCTGGTCGAGCGATAACAACCCACCCCCTGCGTATCCCGTTGAACCCAGTCACCACTACTTTCTACCATCTCACTTGCCGTTACCCATTGCCACAACATTCAACCTCCCACCTGGTTACTTTAACCACCCCGGAAATCCCGCCTCCGCAAGCAACCAAGTTTTTCTTGACAGCAACACCCCCCCAACCCAGCCTCACCCCTTCTTCACATAGCCGGCTCCCCACTTCTAACCCCTGTTTAGACTCCATTGCTTCTATACATGACAATCCTGACGCTGAGTCCCCTTAATGATGTTTACCATCTCGGTGTTAGTGTTAGCCACCAACATTCGCCGATGGTTGCTTCTACTCCACGCTATGACGATACAGTTGCACTTACCTTGCTCCTCGTTGACGCTCTCTCATTACTGAATGACAATTACTCTCCATAATATAGTACTATCTTCCGACTTCGACATCATTGTCATAGCCGAAACCTGGCTAAATGATTCTGTCCCATCGGACCATATTTCCATCGCTGGTTATCAAACCTTCATAAAAAATCGTCGTCGTCGTAGAGGGGGCTGTTTAGCGCACGTTAAAAACAGCTTGCCTACCATTCCTCTCTCTGATCCAATGCTGGACTCAATTTAGGACTCAGTATGGGTAACGGTTCTTCTGGCCAACTCTCCACTTCATATCGGCTGCGTTTATCGACCACCCAATTCAACATCACTGACCTCACCTACGTAGTCAACGCCTTTGGCCACTTTGCACTATTAACCTCTTCATCAAAACTCATTGCCGGCGATTTCGGTGCGGCTTATATCTGCTGGGACACCATGTCATCACCCCAATATTTCACGAGCTTCGTTTCGACCATACGCGCAGGGCGCTGGGTCCAGCACATAATGAAACTAACCAGAGGGAACAGCGTACTTGACTTGATATTTGCCATTGGCCATCGAATGTGACAACTACCGCCCTCAACCTTTTCCCAGGCAGTGACCATAGAATGGTACCTTGCATATTCACAGCCGGACACATAGACCTCATATGTAGCTCATCTCAACAGCCCCTGCACACGATCAACTGGATGAACCTCAAGCCTATGCTTTGATCCCTCAACTGGGATGACTACTTCCTACAGCCCAACACTCAGCTCGCCAGTGGCGTACTCTACCATAAGCTACATAGCTGCTTGTCAGCAATCACCACCATCGGGACCAACCGCTCTCAAGACAGCAGCTCCTACCAAACAAGGCTGCAAAATAAACATGCAGAACTGCAGATCTACAATAAAACCAAAGACTTCTCCACACTACTGCAACTCCACTTTCTCCCTGTCACCATCAGTCTTCGGACTAATAGACTACTGAGAAAGCAGGAGCTTTTGGCCTTGAATTCCTTTGACAGATAGTACCGATTGTCCCGGCTGCTAAAGAGCAGAAATCAGAGAGAGTCTTCAGGGATACCCTATTTAATTTTGGAAAACAACACGCAGATTAAATCTGCAGCTGAAATCGCTGAGGCGCTCAATATCTTCTTTTCGGAATCCATGACCACTGACGCCACTTTAAATCCGCCGCCCGTACCCCTCATCACCGAGCAAGTTCTCTCTGACACTGAATTCAGTTTGAACGATGTGGCCCACCTACTGCTGCGTGTTAGACCCTCCTCCCGCCCTGGCTGTGACGGCATCCCCCAGCAGTCTTTCATCTTGGTGGAACTGACGTTGCTGCTGTCTTTATGAACCTCTATAACTTATCCCTTAAAAATGGCATTTTTCCATCCCAGTGGAAAACTTCAACCATTATTCCTATCCACAAAAAAGGTCCAGTGCATGACCCATCAAATTATCGTCCGATTAACCATACCCGTTTAGCCGCCAGAATAATGGAGCGTTTGATAAAACAGCGGATGTCCGATTATCTCATTTCCCATAACCTCATTCACAGCGGTCATCATGGCTTCCTAAAGTCACTTTCTTGTACCACATGCCGGTTTGATTTCTTCAGCCTACTGACCGTGGCAGCTGACGACGGCAAATCTATGATTGTCATCTACCTCGATATGACCAACGCATTTGACAGAGTTCCTCGCTCCCGGTTGTTAACAAAACTCCGGGCCCACGATATCCACGACCCGCTTTCATCATGGATCACTTCCTACCTGTCGGATCGAACCCAGGTTGTATATGCTAATGGTCATCTATCGCAACCGGTGCCCGTCTCTAGTGGAGTCTTACAAGGAAGTGTACTTGGTCCGCTATTTATCTTACTCTATACGGACGACATTTTTTCCACTGTGCAGCACTGCACACATTTCCTGTTCGCCGACGACATCAAAATCGTTTGAGTTCCGCCATCAAGATTTGAGCACAGCGCTGTCTGAAATGGATAATGATCTTGAGAAACTTGATCAACGGTGCACTTCATGGCAGATGTGCTTCTTGACATCCAAAAACTTCTACAGAACCTACAGATGTCAAGACCCTCCCGGAATTCTGTCACTGAACCAAGTACCCTGCAGCAGCGGCCATCTTCGTCCATACTTTTACCACGTTTATTGTTTAACTGAACGCTAACCGCCAAGCGCGGTTGCCATTTGACCGTTGCTCTTGCGCACGCTCTCGTGCACGCTCCCAAATACATGCTAACCACTATCTCTCCCAATCGCCTTCTCGTTCTCACGGGTCGTGGAGAATACTGCTCTGGTTACCATATTCGTGCGGTGCCGCACATTAGAGTAATGTGCAGGTGGTTCACGCAGTACAAAGGATAGAAGCACGGGTTTACTAGGGAAGCCGTGAGGTAAGGTCTAATCAACCTCACAATTGGTGGGCCCGACGTGATCCCCAGGTCATGTGAGTTTCCTTGTTTTCTACCGTTCAAGATCCCGCCCGCGTACGTTTGTCTGTGTTTTATTGTTTCCCTATCTGTTGATCCTTTTGGTCCGCTGTCGGTACATATTTTTGGTGTCTAGTTCGTCGAGATTTTTTTCTTTCGAAGATCATATTGCCACACTGGTCGTCGATTTTTTTCCCGTCTGTGTTCGATAAAATAATCGCTATGTCTGCTGAACGGAAACCTTGTTCAGACCCCACCTTTGGGGCGATCACGCTGCACATGCCGGCATTCACGCCTGCTGATCCGGAACTCCGGTTCACTCTGGTCGAGTTGGAATTCGAAAACTGCCGTATGACCAGTGACGCCAGCCGTTTCAGATGGGTAGCAGGTCGCCTCCCGCCGGAGGTCACAATGCAAGTGAAGGACGTAATGATCTTTTCTTGAAGCTGTGAGGCTTTAAAGGAGGCCGTCATTGCCCGCACGACCTCAAAGGAGGACCATCGTATGCAACAACTTCAAAACGTTGAGCTTGGAAGTAGGAAACCCTGTGAAATGCTGCTTGAGATGCAGCTCATGAGAGGACCGACGGTGGGCGAGGACCCGCTCTTAAGGGAGCTTTGGCTGCATCGTTCGCCACACAACATTCCAGTTTTACTAGGTGTCATGCGCAAATGCTCGCTAAAGGAGACTGCCGCGATAGCTGATGACATTATGCCACGATACAACCCCACTGTAGCTGGAGTAACCAGGTCCCTCGTCACAACGGTACCTCTCTTGTCAACATCTAACGACCTTGTGTCGGTTTTGTCTAGAATTGACATGAGCCTGCAATGCCTAGCATAAGGAAGAAGTGGGTCACAGGAGAGGCACCGAGCACGCTCACCTAGGCTCCATCGTCAGCCATTGGGACGACCTTTTGGCTCTTCAAAAGAAGGGTATTGTAAATACCACAGTAGTTTTGGTGAGAGAGCCAAACGATGCGAACCAGGGGGTACGTTTCCCGGTGTTCGTCAGGGAAACTCACACCCCGGCCCGAGGTGGCGACCCACGAAGCCGGGTATCAGGCCAACAGCCGCCTTTTGAAGGTAATGGACATTGTTTCGAATAATTTATTCCTTGTAGATACCGGTGCCGAAGTGAGCTTCATCTTCCAAGCGAAAGGCGACAATAGCACACCGCAGGCCCAAATAATACGCGCTGCCAATGGCATGGCAATCCCAACGTTTGGTCAGCGGTCGCTCACCTTAAACTTAAGTTTAAAGCGTAATTTTCTTTGAGTATTCATCATCGCCGACGTCCCGTACCCAATTCTAGGCATTGACTTTCTGCAACACTTTGACTTGTTAGTTGATGCACGGCGCCGCAGAGTGACAAATCGTCAGACCACTCTCGGTGTTGTGGGTTATAATTCGCGAGTGAATCAAGTCACGCATTTTTACGTCCAACCCCATGGCGACCTCATCGCCGCCTACCTGGCCATGTTTCGGCAGGCCGGGCCTCTCCCAGCAGTGACCACCAATGTCACTCACTATATCGATACCAAGGGACCCCCAGTGTTCAATAGGCCGCTTCGGTTAGCACCAGACAAGCTTCGTGTTGCACAGGCTGAATTCGAACACATGCTAGAACTGGGTATAATATGCTCCTCTAGTAGCCCTTGGGCTTCCCCTCTGCATATGGTCCCCTAGTTCTAGCGGCGACTGGCGACCCTGTGGTGAATACAGGGCACTCAACAAAGTCACCGTCCCTAACCGATACCCAATTCCCCATACACAGGACCTGACTTCGACTTTATCAGGTTGCTCCGTCTTCAGCCGTATCGATTTAGTTCGTGCGTACAACCAGATCTCGGTAGCAGAGGCCGATATCCCTAAAGCTGCCGTCACTGCGCCTTTCGGGCTGTTCAGTTTCTGAGAATGCCGTTTGGACTCAGCAATGCAGCCCAGACCTTCGACGGTTCATGCAAGAGGCAACTCGTGGTTTGGAAAATATCTACGTATACTCGGATGATATTTTGGTGACTAGTTCTTCAGAGCAAGAGCAAGCCGCACACTTACAAGCACTTTTCGAAAGCCTTAGCCAGCACGGCTTTACGATCAATATCGTGAAATGCGAATTAGGCCGGTCCGATATCACCTTCATAGGACATTCTATTTCATCCTCGGGCATCCGCCCTCTGCCAGATAAAGTTTCCGCTATTAGAGACTACCCTGAACCCGAATCTTTTCGCCAGTCACTTCAGTTTGCCGGCCTGGTGAATTCCTACCGCCGATTTATTCCTCACTGTGCGGAAATGATGCAACCCCTCATCGACCTGTTGCGCGGAGGTAAGCGGAAGTTCATGTTTCCCGACACGGCACAAGTCGCATTTGCCTTGGTAAAAGATGCTGCCGCCAAAACAGCACTCCTTACCCACCCCGATCCTTTGTCTCCTATTTCGGTATTGAAGGATGCCTCGGGCACAGTGGTTGGAGCAGTTCTGCAACAGTTCTTAGACGAGTCTTGGCAACCTTTAGCATTCTTCTCCAAGCGCCTACAACCCGCCGAATCTAGGTACAGCACATTTGGTAGGGAGTTATTAGCAATCTACTTGGGAATCCGTCATTTTTGACATGCACTCGAAGACCGTTCGTTCACAATGTCTACAGACCGCAAGCCTTTGGTTTACGCACCAAAGTCAACTTCCGATCGATACTCACCACGCGAGATTCGCCACTTACACTGTGTCTCACAGTTCACTATGGACATACAACACGTCTCTGGGGTACTTAATTCCGTCATCGATGCCTTATCACCCGTACATCAACTAAGTCTGTCACCGACGCTTAACATCAACTTGGATGCAATGGCACAGGCCCAAACTATGGACCCTGACATCGAACAACTTCGACAAAACGGTTCTTTGAACTTGACGACAATACCTATCCCAACTTCCCAGAATACCACCGTATATGATGTGTCTCGAGGTCGTCCTGGGCCGGTGGTTCCTGCTGCCCACCGTTATCCCACTTTCCTGACACTCCACACTCTGGCTCAACCGGATGTGACGGCCTCGGTGAAATTGATAACTGAGCGTTTTGTTTGGCACAATGTCAAACGAGATGTCCGTCAATGGGCTCGTGCTTGCCTGCAGTGTCAACGTGTTAAGACCCATAGGCACACTATGGCGGCTTTAGCCAAGTTCCCAGAACCCAAAACACGTTTTCATCATTTGCACGTCGACCTCGTAGGACCACTTCCACCTTCGCTTGGGTACGTTTACATACTCAAGTGCGTGGATCGTTTTACTCGCTGGCCGCAGGCCATTCCTACCCCTTGTCCCACGTCGGAAGAGGCCGCGAAAGCTTTTCTGACCGGTTGAGTTAGTCATTTCGGTTGTCCGGCAATAGTGACCACCGATCGTGGTCCACACTTTGACGGCGCTTTCGGCAACCTACTCGCTGCGCTCGGTGGCCAACACGTTAAGACGGCAGCTTACCACCCACAGGCCAATGGTATGGTTGAGCGTTTCCACCGGCAATTAAAAGCCGCCCTTCAAGCAAACGGTAACCCCCTTTGGAGTGGAACACTACCATTAGCACTCTTAATCCTGCGTAGTACCGTTAAGGAGAAATTACGCACAACACCGGCCGTGCTAGTATATGGCTGTACACTTCGTCTGCCTGGGGAGTTGGTAGCCCCCTCATCAACCGTGAACTTCGACTACGGTGGCTATGCTCAGCGCTTTACGCAGCACATGTGAGTGCTCAAGGCTAGTCCGCCGCGCGAACAACAGTCTACAAGTTATGTTCCAACTGCGTCAGAAACCTCTACTCACGTATTCCTTCTTGTCGATGGCGTTCAATCACAACTACAAGCGCCATACACTGGCCCGTTTCAGGTGACAAAACGCAGGGCAAAACATTTGTCACGGACATCAGCGGACGACACGACACCGTATCTATCGACCGCCTCAAGCCTCCCGTCATGGAGTACGAGCCGCTCAGCCAATTTGCACCTACTCAAGCCGCTCAGTCACCCGCATCGAGCGAGTTACTACTAGAACCACCCACAGTTAGGCCTAATGAGGACTCGGCAGCTATTCCATCGGATTCTCTAACCGCACCCGCAACGCGAAGTAGCCATCATGGTAGCCAACCACGAAATCCCGCCAGCTTCGCTGATTTCGCGACGATTTTTATGACCGGCTGTTAGCAATAGGTTGGAAAGTTCACCATGGATTTACCAACTAACAGGGCCGTGAAATTACAATCGGTAGTTATGATTTTATTTTCTTCTGGCCTCCTAGCGACTACAACAACACCGAACATCGTTTGTGTGTTGTTATTACAGTCCAACATCCGCCGGCGCCCTCAGGCGCTATTTCGTTCCAGTTTACCTTGCCCTGTCCCAGACGGATTTAAAGTCACATTGGCTTCACCCGTAGCCTTTCTGACTTCCGTGCACGTTCATGGAGCCAGCCACTCACTGGACAACGGGACGATTGGTCAGCCTGGTACTGGAAACGACAACTGGACGCCCTTTTGGTTGGACCTGATGCGGGATATTCCAGCTCGCATGCGTATGAAACCCGTGGGCGCCAAAACGCAGTTGGACCTACGCACATCGAACCTCGACAGTGCAGACACCGTTAAACTCATCAGCAGCCGTTCAATGTCATCAAAAATATAACGGGCAGGCTAAGAGGAGCTCCTAGACAACCAATACTTCCGGTCTACCATCACGATTGAAGCCCAACTCCGTTGAAATTCTAGGAGGAGGCCCCAGCAGCGGTGACCGTCTTCGTTCATACTTTTACCACGTTTATTGTTTAACTGAATGCTAACCGCCAAGCGCGGTTGCCATTTGACCGTTGCTCTTGCGCACGCTCTCGTGCGCGCTCCCAAATACATGCTAACCACTATCTCTCCCAATCGCCTTCTCGTTCTCACGGGTCGTGGAGAATACTGCTCTGGTTACCATATTCGTGCGGTGCCGCACATTAGAGTAATGTGCAGGTGGTTCACGCAGTACAAAGGATAGAAGCACGGGTTTACTAGGGAAGCCGTGAGGTAAGGTCTAATCAACCTTACAACCCATTGCACCAAGCTCATCACTAGTGGATCTTGGGCTGCGATACCCTAACAATCTACAGTTCTCGGAACATGTCTCATCTCAGACGACCAGGGCTAGACAGATAATAGGCCTAGTTTTCAGATCATTTAAAATGAAACGTAGTATTCTCCTTACATACCAATCCCATGCGAGACCCCACCTAGAATATTGTCCTATAACCTTCTCTGAAATGTCTAAATCAAATAGAATACGCCTTGAGAATGTCCAGCGTACTTTCACCAAGAATCTAATAGGATACTCCTCTCTACTGAGCTATAAAGAGCGATGCACTTTACTAAAACCTGACCTCGTACTGCTTGGCCATGCCAGGCTTAACTTGTGTTTTCTATATAGACTGATTCATCGCCCTGCATTCACTTCTACCAACACTAAGCAGTTTTTGCTACCCTCATCTTACCCTCTGTGCCACAGGGACTTCAGTCTGACCATCCCACAGTCCGGGCTAGCAATAAGATCCAACTTCTTACTCAATTAATATTGAAAGCTTTGGAATAAGCTACCCCGGACCATTCGCAAATGTGTGTCAATAACCCAGTTCAGCCACGCCTTAGATCACAACTTACCGTTAGTCATATATTATCTTTGACTAACGCCAGCATATCTGAGGATCGAGCCTATGAAGAAGGCATCGAACTTTAGAACCCTAGCTTCCGTCTCCCCTCCAGCTCTCTTCTATCGGTCGAGATGGCCTTCAAAAACGGGTTCCACTACTAAGATCATGGCACCACATCCCAAACCTGCCATTTCTTGCTCATTGAGAGACGCTAGGCTTTCAATTTATTATCACTTTTTTACGTATACCACACATAACCCACATTGCAGTAGGATACAGTTTTGCAGTTTACAACTATAACTAGCTAGATGCCTGCTGGTTCTCACTACTCGCCACGTTCACCTACTATCACCCAACCCCTATACTACCGTGCCTTATTTAATTCAATAGTCGGTCTTCACAACTATGCCTAGACAATTACTACCCCCCTCGCTATATAGTACTAGGGCCGCAGTGTAAGACAACTTTCCTCTAGCTGGTTTTTAGCCATTGATGTTTTCCCCTAGCATCAAATGGTTCAATAGTGCTGGATCCTAAGACATCAAGTCCCACCACCCACTACTTTACTCCTTGATCCTTCGACTCTTCTCTTATTTACTCTGGCTTCCGCTTCTCTCAGCTTCCTTGCACGGCCGTAATTTGCTCTCAATAATCGTCCCGGTTATAAAGCTTTCATCCTATATGTCCACCTTCCAACAGCTACCTGTTGGCCCCACTTTCCTCTTTTTATATTTTTCCCGACATGAAAGCTTGTCTGTGTCGCCGAGAGTTCTGAATTCATTAACTAGCTTGGACTGCTATCCTCTCTCCGTGTGTGCAATAACATCTACTGGCACAGCCTAACTCAACCGCACCAGAACGGCATCTGGCAGTTTTAGGCACGGTTTGGCGCTGTGCGAGACTGAAACATATATGCAGGCGCATACATTACAACACTCCCTGTCCTACCCCGTGTGTTTGCTTAGCTCCACTCTCTATTTTCCCAGCCCAAGCAAGCGAAACTCCTGATGTCGACGGCACCTGCATCATAGCTGCATCCGGAAGTGGGGAAAACAGACCAACCCCAGCAGTTGCAAATATGACATATACGCGGAAAATTACGGTCGGGCGGAGGGGCTGTGGAGAGTTTCTATATAGGCTCAACCACCCCTCTGTTAGAAAAATGTGGAGAACAAAAAAGACCTAGTGGGATTGATTTGATCTATATATACCATTAATATCGTGCTGTGAAGGAAATGGGCAAACGTTAATCATGGGTGTCTCCCATCAGCTCACACCTGACCCTACGAAAGGGAAAACGCCACACACCCCTTGTCCGCTTGACATGCTTTTGGTTCCTACGCACGAGATTGACTCGGGGGTGATAGCGAACTGGTCTCTCCACATATCCTTACCCGCCCCCCGCTCTGACTTTCAATCACCTCGTACCCTCCCATGCATGCCTGGCATGTCTGTTGACGTCAGCTAGAAAACCACCGTGGCTCAGGACAACACGTCGATACACCAGACGACAGACACGTCGCATCAAAGCGCTAATTATGTCCACGTAGGTATTATTGTATATATAAACATACATGTAAGAAGGTAGAGAAAAGCGCCCGTATTTTTTCCCACGTATCTGTTTCTCCTCTTTTTCGTAAAAAAGCTGTGTTTCTCTTGTCCTAAAATTCAGCCCACTCTCCAGTTCACAGATTTGCCTAACAGCGACCTGCAGCATTAGACCTGTAGGTACCGCACCATAGGATTTTTAATACTTCCTCTGGATCTATCATATAAACTTGCCATTTTGGGTTCTTAGTATGTCCCAGCTGCTTTCTTGTGAACTGTGGGATCTGTCATATATCCCTGGACCTGTTATGCAAACTTGCCATTCAAGTTTCTCCGTGTTGCCCAGCTGCCTTCTCACGTAGCCCTCAGACCTTAGTCCAAATGCACCTCCACGGCTTTATTGACCACAGAAGATAAGACTTCCCGGTGAACAGCCGAATCAGTAATCAATAACTTTGCCCAGTAGTGCAAGCCCAGTTAGCCCTCACGAACATCGAATCACAATACCAACGACTCCTCATTTCGCTGAGACCATTGTGCCTCATTTCCAACCTCCGTACTCTTATCTGTTATTTTGCTCACGCTAACTCTCAGCTGGAACATCTCCCAAACTGCTACTTTCCCTTCTTCAATTTCAGAGCCACTCGGCTATTACGTTGCCTGGCTGTAATATATCGCGCAGACAGCTTATCTTTTTCTCTGCCCGTCTACAATGGCACCAAAGGCCGGCTACCGCGAATACGATCTGGCCACGGGGTTTCAACCACCAGAAGTCCCGATATTGCTGCATATGCCACTCTGAGGCTTACTGAAGAACTCTCACTACAAGACCCTCCGATGTTGAAGCCACCGCGCGAGGGTTCCTAATTAAACAGTGATCTGTGCAGATTCGGCAATGCCTTCCTCCTTCCCATGATGAAACAGCGAACAAAAACCGCAACCAACCCTTGCCTAAAAGGCCCAACACAAGCAGAAAAACCACAAGAAACTCAACAAAATGATGTATTCGCTAATTTACTAGCATAGCCTAGCCCATTGCAAAGGTTCTCACTCTTGTCTTGCCTTATTTAATTCCTTGTGGACAAAGCATTTTGCTGATTATCCTGCCTAAGACTTCATCCATTTTTCACCACGTGCGAACTGCCGACACCAGATAACACACGGTACTTCTCATGGAAATTGTCTCACCTTTTCAGGGGGCACTATTCTTTTTCATGTCTACAAATCTATGAAAATTAGTATTCCTCTGCCAACCTTCATGAAATTCTTCCCTGCCTCTTTTGTCTCCACGCCATTTACCCGTTCAAGTGAACACGAATATGCATTACTGACCATTTTCTTGCATCATTCTTGTTAATATTGTATTTCCTGCGTCCTAAGCCAATGTCCGCCTGAACACTTTTACATCCGGCCGATTCATTTATATTGCCGCAGTTGACTCGAAATTCGCCGCGTATTCTTTGGTTGCTGTGATTCATTTAAGCTCTCCTCAGCCTTATTCCATTGCTGCTGTGATGTGCGAATCTGTCTTTGAAATTTGTGAATTTTCCATTTTCATCCTGTGATATTGTAAACTCTGATCGTGCTCACACGCGTGCCTCTCGACCATGGTCCAGAAATATACCATTATTTTTATTATTTTGAGTGTTTTTAAAACGAGATTAAAACCTTCACGTCGATTACACGGAAATTACCAACAAAAGGCTAAAGACTATTAATAGTGCACTGAAAGGTCTTTCACCTTTTAATAATAATAACAATAATGGTATACTTCGTGATCGCGGTCAAGACGCTTGCACAGTACAAGATCAGAGGTCTGATACGCGTGGGACGACGACCGCTATTCGCGCCGGTGTCTTACAAAACCAAGCATCCTATTATCTTACCAAAAAGCCACTTTGTATGTCGATTGCTAATCAAGCATACCCACCAGACGAACGGACACACCAGTGTGGACCACACGGGCGCTATTCTGCTGGATCTTACATGCTTATGCTACGATAAAACAAGTTATCACATACTGTTTTGATTGTAGACGCTGGCATTTATTGCCCTGTAGACAAATAACGGCTTTACTGCTGGCTGGTCTTTTGAAGCCTTTCAACCCTCAGTATACGGTCGCTAGGGTCGGATATTTTAGACCCTCCCAAGTTTAAGTGGCCGGGAGATTCGAACGAAGATATTGCTGCTTATTCACATGCCCCAGGTTTCGAGCCGTTCACATAGAAGTGGTTCAAAATTCCAGCATAGATTCGTTCATCTGCGCGTTTGCCGGGTTCGTCGCTAGACGAGGATGTCCTCGGAGGCTTTACAGTAATAATGGGCTCAACTTTAAGTGCGCCGAGAACGAGGTCAAAGTTTTGCTACGAGGATGGAATGAAGCCCGTATGACTAATTTGATTGCACAGAGGGAATGCGACTGGATATTCACGCCGCCTGCAGCTAGTCATCGAGGGGGTGTGTGGGAACGCCTCATACGATCCCTCCGCAGAATGCTTCGATCATTGGTCGGGTCGCAATCCGTAATGGACGAAACGTTCATGACATTGATGACCAAAGTAGAGGAAATCATGGACGACAGGCCGTTGGTGAAGAATAGCTCTGTTCCTTGTGAATATGCCATACTGACCCCGAATCATCTATTACTTGGCTCTAGCAATACCTCCTCCAATGAGATTGAAACGGAACCGTTCAAGCTGAATCGGCGATGACGGCAAGCTCAAAATCTCACTAAAATTTTTTTTGGCGTAAATGGATTAAGTCATACCCACCACTATTGTGGCGCAAGCACCATTGGACAGAAACAGTTCAGGAGCTGAAAACTGGTGACCCGGTGCTTACAGTCGACAAGAACTTGCCCAGAAGAGAATGGGAAAGGGTACTAATCAAAAAACTCGGCTTTCCAAAGGCGGTGCGGTTCTTGATGTGTGGGTTCAGACGGCCAGCGGAGGACTCCTAAGAGACGACGATATTTGTGTTTATTGGTAAACCATGTTTCGGGGTCCGAATAGTTTGGGGGCTTGTCATGTAAACATCTTGAACCCTGCTGAAAGTGTACTATTCGTTTGAACTAAACGTTTTTCCTACTGGCTACCAACGGCTCGTTAGTAGCCATAATCTACATGTGAACCTCTCCCAAGTCGTTCCGCTGTGTTGTTGGCTCAGAGTTGGTCATTTTACTGAACTCAGTCCAGATTCGTGATTGGCTCCTAATCCAATCTGACGGTGGTGTGACGATTTGGTTTTGTTTATGTCACATTGATTTGATCGTACTCTCAATAGTTTTAAATATTTGTGTTGGTTGTAGCTCAGGTTGTTGGTTGCTATGATGTTCTGATCGCTGAGCTTGGCGTTTAGATCGCAAACGTTTCATCACCAGTCGAGGTGACATCGTCAGTGCATGTGCGCTGTTGGTAGTGATCTCTTATATTTATAGGTTTGTCATTATTCCTGACCTTGAGCTCCGTAGACGTGCCCAAGGCTCGACGTTTGTTTTACGGCTTCGCCTCGAAGAACTTGACCTTTGACCTTTGGCCTTTGACAGTTGACGTCCCGCTCGGTGAGCTTGAATTCTTTTCGCTTTGCCCTGTTGTTTCCATTTTTTGATATTTGAATTCTCGGCGAGTCAGTTCCGAAGATGTGTGAGTGTAAAAACTCAGATTCAATAATACGGGTTGAGTGATTTTGGTCTACTAATTCCGCCCCTGACATTCTTGATTAGTTCAACTGTCTTCTCTTCATCCGACTGTACACGTGATCCAATTCAATATGTCTATTGATTGAATTATTTGAAGAGTACCAGGCTTCCAAAAACTCCCTTGCGTGCCTTGTGGTTGCTTGATCCAAAATTTTAACGTCGTCCAGATTGAACTTGTGTCCTTCTTGATCCTCGTGGACGGATATGAGAGAGAATGGGTCATGTCTCTTTGTGGCCAGTTTATGCTCGTGCATTCGAGTGGCAACTTTTCTCCCGGTTTGACCGATGTAGCATTTGCAGCAGTCCATACACTTCACTTTGTATATAACGTTTCTTCTTTCTTCGGTTTTGAGTTGTTCTTTCGGTTTTGATACGAGTTTTCTCAGGGTTTTGGTTGGTCTGTGGGCAACTGTTATGTCTTGGGATTGGAGCAATCTTGCAGTTGTTTCAGAGACGTTTTTGATGTATGGTAGTGTGATCCTTCTGTTTGGTTGTGTTCTTCGGTTTATTTTCCTATTCATCCCATACACGGTTCTTCTTATGAAGTTTCTTGGATATCCGTTTCGCTGGAACATTCTGAAGAGGTAGTTTTCTTCTTGCGTTCTCATTTCAATTGTGCTGCAGTGGGTTTTAGCTCTCGTGAACAGGGTCCGAATGCATGACCTTTTATGGTGATTTGGGTGATTGCTGTGAAAGTTCAATACTTGATCCGTGTGTGTTTGTTTCCGATACACCGATGTCTGCAGTGTGCCGTTGGCATTTCTTTTCACGAGCACGTCCAAAAATGCCAATTCTCCATTGTTCTCTGATTCCATGGTGAACTTAATGTCGTCGAAGATGTTATTGATTGTTTTTTGTGTGTTTTCAATATCCGAGCGTTTTATGATGACGAAAGTGTCATCCACATATCTGACCCAAAGTTTCGGCCGGATCCTTGGTAGTGCAATGTTTTCCAGGGCCTGCATTACAGCTTCAGCGAGAAATCCGGATATTGGTGAACCCATTGGTGTTCCTTTGATTTGTTCGTACACGTCACCATCAAATTTGAAATAGGTGTATAGGCACATTTCCAGCAGTTCGTAAGTTGTTTGTGCTTCAAGTGGTTTGTCTGGGTAGTGGTCTTGAAGGAGTTCTTTGGTTACGTTCTTTGCTAAGTTCAAATCAATCGAAGTAAAAAGTGCAGTGACATCAAATGAAATCATCACTTCGTCTTCTTCTATGGTTACGTTTTTTATTCGTTCCAAAAACTGCTGCGCGTTGGTTACGGAGTTATTTGATCCGCATATCAGTGGTTTCAGACGTCTCCATAGTTCTTTGGCCAAGTTATATGTTGGAGATCCAGGGAGAGAGACGATGGGTCTGAGTGGAATACCTTCTTTGTGTACCTTGGGTAATCCGTAGAATTGTGCGGCGTTTGAGGCTTCAGCTTTCATCCTCCAACATTCCTCTTTAGTAATTCTTTGCATGTCCTGTAACTTCTTCAGGGTTTTATTGATTTTCTTTTCAAGTTTTTCGGTTGGATCAGCGTCCAGTAGACGGTAGGTCGTGGTGTCTTTCAGTAGTTGTTTGGCTTTTTCAATGTAGTTGGCCTTGTCCAGGATGACCGTCATTCTTCCTTTGTCAGCCGGTAGGATGATGATGCTTTTATCCTTCTTCAGGGTTTGTAGTGCTCTGTGTTCTGTATCTGAGAGAGCATTGAATGGTCTGTTGTGGAGCATGTTGGGGACTATGATTTGCCTTAGCTTGCATTTAGTATCCTCGGGCAAACCTGATGACTTGAGTGCATGTTCCAGTTCGGCAATGTATTCCTTCGTTGTGGCGTTTCCCAGGTTGAAGTTGAGTCCTTTTTGGAGTACTTTGTGCTCTTCTGTTGATAGTGGCCGAGATGATAAATTATTGACCCATGTCTTGTTTTCGGTTTCTTCGAGGCCCCTCGTGAGCTTCTCTAGCTTCCTGGCTAACAATGACCTCTTCCTCTTCTGACAATGGGTTACTCGTCGTCCAATGGCAGCCTCAATTCCTTTAATAGTTTCACTATCGATTATTCGTTCACACCAGCATTTAACCTCCGTCATTATATTTCTATACTTATTCATACGATTGTGAGCATCTGTAATCAGCATGCGTACCATACGTTTACCATTTTGTTTTGCTATTGTCCATGCCTGTGGATGATTGATTGGCGGTCTGTGGTTTACGCTCCTAGGTAGAACATTCCTTCTCAGACACTCGCGGAGGAAGAATAATTGCTCGCTGGTCGAGGCTTGTCGGCAGGCAAACATCTCCCAGCGGCGAACAGATTTTAGCGTTTCACGCCCAAAGTTGATCTCAATAGTTTTAAATATTTGTGTTGGTTGTAGCTCAGGTTGTTGGTTGCTATGATGTTCTGATCGCTGAGCTTGGCGTTTAGATCGCAAACGTTTCATCACCAGTCGAGGTGACATCGTCAGTGCATGTGCGCTGTTGGTAGTGATCTCTTATATTTATAGGTTTGTCATTATTCCTGACCTTGAGCTCCGTAGACGTGCCCAAGGCTCGACGTTTGTTTTACGGCTTCGCCTCGAAGAACTTGACCTTTGACCTTTGGCCTTTGACAGTTGACGTCCCGCTCGGTGAGCTTGAATTCTTTTCGCTTTGCCCTGTTGTTTCCATTTTTTGATATTTGAATTCTCGGCGAGTCAGTTCCGAAGATGTGTGAGTGTAAAAACTCAGATTCAATAATACGGGTTGAGTGATTTTGGTCTACTAATTCCGCCCCTGACATTCTTGATTAGTTCAACTGTCTTCTCTTCATCCGACTGTACACGTGATCCAATTCAATATGTCTATTGATTGAATTATTTGAAGAGTACCAGGCTTCCAAAAACTCCCTTGCGTGCCTTGTGGTTGCTTGATCCAAAATTTTAACGTCGTCCAGATTGAACTTGTGTCCTTCTTGATCCTCGTGGACGGATATGAGAGAGAATGGGTCATGTCTCTTTGTGGCCAGTTTATGCTCGTGCATTCGAGTGGCAACTTTTCTCCCGGTTTGACCGATGTAGCATTTGCAGCAGTCCATACACTTCACTTTGTATATAACGTTTCTTCTTTCTTCGGTTTTGAGTTGTTCTTTCGGTTTTGATACGAGTTTTCTCAGGGTTTTGGTTGGTCTGTGGGCAACTGTTATGTCTTGGGATTGGAGCAATCTTGCAGTTGTTTCAGAGACGTTTTTGATGTATGGTAGTGTGATCCTTCTGTTTGGTTGTGTTCTTCGGTTTATTTTCCTATTCATCCCATACACGGTTCTTCTTATGAAGTTTCTTGGATATCCGTTTCGCTGGAACATTCTGAAGAGGTAGTTTTCTTCTTGCGTTCTCATTTCAATTGTGCTGCAGTGGGTTTTAGCTCTCGTGAACAGGGTCCGAATGCATGACCTTTTATGGTGATTTGGGTGATTGCTGTGAAAGTTCAATACTTGATCCGTGTGTGTTTGTTTCCGATACACCGATGTCTGCAGTGTGCCGTTGGCATTTCGTTTCACGAGCACGTCCAAAAATGCCAATTCTCCATTGTTCTCTGATTCCATGGTGAACTTAATGTCGTCGAAGATGTTATTGATTGTTTTTTGTGTGTTTTCAATATCCGAGCGTTTTATGATGACGAAAGTGTCATCCACATATCTGACCCAAAGTTTCGGCCGGATCCTTGGTAGTGCAATGTTTTCCAGGGCCTGCATTACAGCTTCAGCGAGAAATCCGGATATTGGTGAACCCATTGGTGTTCCTTTGATTTGTTCGTACACGTCACCATCAAATTTGAAATAGGTGTATAGGCACATTTCCAGCAGTTCGTAAGTTGTTTGTGCTTCAAGTGGTTTGTCTGGGTAGTGGTCTTGAAGGAGTTCTTTGGTTACGTTCTTTGCTAAGTTCAAATCAATCGAAGTAAAAAGTGCAGTGACATCAAATGAAATCATCACTTCGTCTTCTTCTATGGTTACGTTTTTTATTCGTTCCAAAAACTGCTGCGCGTTGGTTACGGAGTTATTTGATCCGCATATCAGTGGTTTCAGACGTCTCCATAGTTCTTTGGCCAAGTTATATGTTGGAGATCCAGGGAGAGAGACGATGGGTCTGAGTGGAATACCTTCTTTGTGTACCTTGGGTAATCCGTAGAATTGTGCGGCGTTTGAGGCTTCAGCTTTCATCCTCCAACATTCCTCTTTAGTAATTCTTTGCATGTCCTGTAACTTCTTCAGGGTTTTATTGATTTTCTTTTCAAGTTTTTCGGTTGGATCAGCGTCCAGTAGACGGTAGGTCGTGGTGTCTTTCAGTAGTTGTTTGGCTTTTTCAATGTAGTTGGCCTTGTCCAGGATGACCGTCATTCTTCCTTTGTCAGCCGGTAGGATGATGATGCTTTTATCCTTCTTTCATGTGATTTAAACTGTCTTATCCGTTTTCCTCTTTCTGACAATGACCTGCATTTGTTTAAATGAACATATGACGCCGTCGCCTGGTTTGACAATAAATCTGACTGTACACGATCTGTGTCTCGCTCCGTTAAAAATTTGGCTGTATGTTTTGGTTATTCAGTGTTCATTAACGTTGTACCGATGATAGAACAGTAATTCGGATTAATACGTCTATCAGTGAAAGTCTTTCAAAATTTGTTTGAAACGCGAAGTAAGCCACACCGAGAAGAAGCACCCTAGAAAAGCTGAAAGCAATTAGGTCGTACGAATCTGAGTTGAATTCAGTCGAAAGGGTCAAATTTGACGGTCGAAGAGACTTCGCTTACAGCAATGTTGATCCAACATAGGATAACTAGTTGATGTGGGAGCCTATGATAAGAATGCAAATGAGACGGATCTGATACCAAGATTTACCTTTTTGCATGGGCAACTGCTGTGCCACATGGAAAGTCGCACGAAGGTAAAAAACTTTACCAGGGATGCAGTGTAAGTACGCAGAACGGAGACTTTCAAAGAGGAGCCGTCGAAGAAATAGTCTACTGGGGACCGAAGCTGCTGGCGCGACCAAGCAAATATGCAGAGATGAGGAGGAGGGGAGAAGATAGCCGTACCGCTGTCACGTGACTTGGAGAAGCCCGGACTCGAATGAACAGCAAAATTTAGGAGAGTTCAAGGATAAAAGTTTCCGTATACGAGATGAGAGAATAAATAATCAGGTACTGATTGACTATAGGTGGCCGGCATCTTGCTCCGTGAAGATCTTGGTTGCAGTTGATGGCAGGCAGTGAATGGTGAGGGTAGTAGGCAAAAAGGGGCTGGGTTGGCGGAACGGGTGAGTAGGTTGGGAACTTAACGGCGAGGGCTAGATTCCGGCACCGCAACGCAGAGCGAATTGAACTGTTCATGTGGAGTACGGGCAGTAGATGTTGAGAGGGTGTGGGGTGATGATTGGTGTTAGAAGTCAACTCCACGGTCCGATGAGACTATCATGATGGATTGTCACTCTGATTACAGGATTATGATCACCGGTCAGCTATGTAAGATACTCCATGTGGCGTCTGCAGACGTGAGTATAGGTTTAAACCACGGCCCATCGGACTGATCAAATCTTTTATTCTGTACCGTAATCCGGGAGTAACGTCGAGTTGGCAGATGGCTATCCAGGTAACCAGTAAGACCTGGAAGAGATCAGGAATGCGGAAGTCTGGAGAGTGTTCCAGCAGTAGGTTATGGTTATATTTTTAATAGAGACCAGGCAATGGTGGTTTTTTTACTCGACGGCCAGTGAGCCGATTTGTGGTGGATCAACGGGCGGAGACTGTGGCAGTTTCGTAGCGTAATGATAATGATAAAATTGTTTTCCAGTGACCCCAAATCATGCTGCAATGCAAGATCAAACGGTACAGTTGGAAGCAGAGTCCGAATTCCAAGAGAGTGATTTTTGTATGTGCACTAGATATAGTATACGAGAAAGTATTTAAGATACTCTTTATGGCAGCTCCGGGAAAATATGAACTCAAGATCGGGTGGGCAAGCTGGCTGAGTCGGAGTGGAGCCCGTTGGAAGAGGCAGACTCTCACTCAAATATTGCAAAACGAGGGGCTGTGCAACGAGAGAATCAAATAGAGTTGACAGAAATTTTGTTCACTCTGAGGAAAAAGAAATTTCCAAGTGAGATGTGAACCAGCCACAGAGCTCCGGGGAGTATGGAACTGTCGAGTATCGGAGATCAAACGACGAAAGGAATAAACTTGCGGATAATGAACAAGGAAAATCCTTCGAAGATTACCTTTGTAACCTCTAACGACCGAATATCGGCTGAGTCAGTCAAATACCCAGTGGAGGTCACATTTTTAGAGAAAGGTTACCTAGGTGATTGTGAAAGAAGTAGACGGATGTAAAAATGAAATCGTTGAGCAGATTGTTTACTCTCAGAAAAGTGGAATGTGATACACTAACATGGAAATGGGAACTGGGGCTACAGATCTATGTGTAGTGCGTAGCCATGATAGTAGCAAATACATGGTTTGCAAGGGAAATGATTATTTGAATGACAAGAGTTTACGCAACGATTATAGTTATCTAAGAGCTGAAGGTGATGACTGGAGGGTTGCAAGGATCAAAACTTTCTTAGACGATTTACCAAAATAGAATACCGGACATGAAAAAGCACCAAACAACCGATATATACTTTTGCGAATTTGAGCAGTGAATTAATTGACAGGTAAAATACTATCTGTTGATATTCTTTTTAGAAGGTGGATCATGTGATGGCGAAAGATCAAAACGCTGCGATACAGATATCTCTCAGATGTGAATATATGGGGAAGGCATGAATCATTGCTAGGTGAGGATATTGCAACGCTGCAGCCGTGTGGACGAACAGAAGGACAGATAGGGACAGTGACTGTTCGGATGCTCCGAAGACAAACATTCCTTGGTGAAATATACTGTTTGGACCTTGTGAGACGAAAAAGTGTTGCAATATTAGGTGCGACCTTTTTCAAATATATCGGTAATTGTGATAAAATGGGGCAAGTTTTATCTTGGGGATTGGTCAAGTTTGCTGATGGGACAGGTGAGTGGTAAGCCGAGTACAGTTACAGTCTTTTAAACCCGCGATAATTATGTTGTTAAGTAAAGCAGATTTTGCCGGGTGAAGGAAGCGGTAAATTAGGATGGTGAACACGAAAACGAGTAAGGTGAAAAATGGATGATACCTGGGGGAGGTAGTGGCACATTTGCAGCATTACTGGTGTATAGATGGCGTTTTTGCCGCAACCGGTGCTGGTGGGTGGGGCTGACCGTGTACTAGATACCTAACTCGAAAACCGTTTTTGGTGACGATGGGCGCGATCCACCATCCCAGCTGCGCCCGCACATCGTTGCAGACTTCCTGCGCCCCCGACGTGCCCCAGCCAAAGCGGTGGACCCGACCGCGCCCCACACCGGCGCGTTTCGCACGATTGATATTTGAGTTGTCGCAGCTATAAAAATCGAATAGTCCTGGAGCTTGCGACCAGGTCGCGATGGATCCTGGAGAGTAGGGCCAATGTGGTAGACGACGAAATTACGGCAGGTATCGAATTTTTAGCAGGAAATGTGGGCCAAGTACTATGCCGAGCCATCGAAGAAAAGATATTCCAGTCATTGTCTGGAGAAAGAAAAAAAGAAAAACGCAGTCTGAGATGCTTTCAGCTGGGGATCGACGGTCAGTGATGAAAAGAAACTTCTAGTTTCTAGAAATTGGAATTAATTTTAAAGAATGCGGGCTAGGAGCAAAAGAGATGACAGGAATGCCAAAAGTGGTGAGGACAATGGAGAAGGACAAAGGTGATTTGGTAACTAATGGCGGTCGCCGTGGTAGGGTTCTGGGTTGAAAGGCCAGGTCGAGTTGGGGGAAGGGGAATGAGCCCCGGTTGGACCGAGTAAAACGAATCTGGTATGATGTAGATAGGGGATAAGAACTGGGGCTGTGTTACCTCCAACGGAGAATCAAGCGTATGGGCTGACAAGAAAGAAGCTCTAGTCCCAGGGTTATAGTTGCCATATTAAGTAAATGTTGTTTAGGTGAAAAATTACTACAGAAAATGACAGAATAAATTCACCGAAGTGACAGTCGATAAGTAAGCTAATTACAATTATGCTAGAACCATGGTACAAAAAGGAAAATTTGAAAGGTAAACTTTAAGGGGGTGAGAGCTACGAGATTCAGAGATGAGGTTGAGACTGGATTCGGAGTAACCGCTCTGTAGAATAAAAATCGAAAGTCTGCATGAAGACGAGGAATCATATTAGCTGGAAGATAGTATGTGGGTAGTTAGTTAGTTAGCATTCGTGACGCCATAACTGGAGGTTGAATTACCTCGATCAGCCACTTCAAGCATAATAATTTTGACTTAGCTTCCTCCGAAGGAGAAACTAGTAAATAGGACGGGCAGGAAAGAGGCTGTAGACCTGGGGCTATAGTTGCCATTTTGAGTGAGTGCTAGCCTGGTGGATGATTGACTTTGCAAACAGAAGGTTGTAAACAAAAGAATAATGAGACTTGAGTGAGATACGGAAACTTGCGTGGTACGTAGGTCTCCTGGCCCCTGACTCAGACCAGCGTGTCTACATTTGTGGCTATTTAACAATAAAGAAATTGGGCCATAGGCTGGTTTTCGAGGAAGGCACAATGACCGAATGCCTGCTGTGTCGTAACCAATAACTTAAGCCTAATGGGTCAGGTACCACAGAGGAGGCTTGGCAGAATCCGTTTTTCATTAGTGAGTGGAAGAAAGACAAACTGTTCTTTATCCTTCTGAGCCAAAGAGGTTCAAGATGTAGCGGGTCACAGGGCTGTTTATAGTTGAGACTGGACAAATAGCCAACAATTTGTTTAGTAAAGGTTCGCTGAATACTGCCCGTGGCAGTTCTATCAATCTGGTGCATGTTAGAGCCATTTATTGAACAACACTCTAGCAATGGTCTAACTTGTGCTGTATATAAACTGAGTTAACTTTCAAGCAAACGGAATGTTTTGTGAACCAGTCCTATTAACCTGCGGAACCTAGCAATTTGAGTGACTGTTTGCTCCGAAAAGTTGAATAGGCTGGTATAATTTGTGCCCAGGCCACGTACTGATGATTTGTTGGCCATCGGTTGACCGCCTATATAAACTTTTCGGGAGGGACATGAAACTTGTGTGTGAGAGTGCAGGTTGTGTCCGCCGAGAGCTTCAGTGCACAATCGGTACACCATGAATTGATCATTCGTAAGTCCTCCAAAATTTTCGCATTAGTATTACCCAATGAATCATGGCCGAAGGTGTACAACAGGTTGACATCGTCAGAAAATGAAAACGGAGTTCCACGGCGAACCACGGTAAATATATCATTTATGTACTTGAGGGACAACTACGGGCCCGGTGCACCACCTTGGATCACACCGCTGGTTACAGGGCCAGGTAAGAAAATTTTGCCATCAACGTTTGCTTCTTGACTGCGCGAGGACAAGTACGATTCTAGCCAGGCACATAGTGGGTCAGCAATGCCATATGTCTGGACCTTTTGATAACAAGCGAGTATGAGTCACCCGGTCGAAGGCCTTAGATTTGTCTAAAGAGACCGAGATCTCTACCTTGCCACCATTGGTAGCTATCGTTATAAGGCTCAGAAAGCCAGTCATACAAGTTGCGCAGGATCGATGTTTTAGGAAACCGTGCTGACCTTCACTTACAGGTGATTTTTAGAAGGCAATCTGTTGGTTTAGCATTTGTCAAGTTTTTCATAATCCCAGATATTATTGGGGTATGATTCACAAGGCGGTAGTTGGCCGGGTCCTCCCGTGTTTCCTTCTCATGAATTGTGATATTAACCGAAGTTTCCCACTGTATGGGGTACTAACTAAACCGCATAGACGAAATGAACAAATCTGATGACAGAGTTGGGGCGTCAAGGCTGCCCAATTCAAAGATGGCTGATGGTAGCGAGTCCGATCCGGAGTGGGAAGACATTTTGATATTTGAAATTAAAGGTTCGATTCCGGAGGTTAGGAATGTTACAGAAGAAGATGGCTCATATGAGGGTACTAGTGAATTGTAGAAAAAAGATGCTGTGTCACTAGTTAAGGAAGAGAGAAAAACGTGTTAAGCGCTTCCGATATGTCCAGTGGTTTGTCGAGGTACGTGTTATTGAGAGATAGAAGAGATAGAGGAAGATGTTTTGAGGTTCCTCGATTTCATCAGTTTTGCAAGAATCTCGACTTTCTCGGAATGACGTAAGACCCTGTGTTTCTGTTGTATTATTTTGCTTCCGGAGTACAGTTTTATCGTTTCAGGTAAACGATTGCACTGTACAAACAGTGAAAAGTCCCTTGTTTTAAGATAGACGCACTGGAGTCTAATTAACTTCAAGTTAAGGCGAGACAATTTGCTGCCTTAAGAACGGATTGACAATCCTTGTGAAGTGGTTATTAGATTGATGCATTGTTCTAAGTTGGAGTTGAGTTGATCTGCCACCGGCTGGGGATTTGCATCCGGAACAAAGGTGTCAGAATCTTGGCTGCGAATCAGAGAAGACAGTATGTTCCAGTTAGTCTTATGATATGTCTATGCAAGGGCGTGGGCTTTTTATATTTTGTGGGCGCTGTGAAGCAGCGGTGGACAGTTGCGTGCTCACTCCCGGGTAGGTTATTCTGAACTGTTGTTATAACCCGGGTTAATCCTGGTGACAAGATTAAGTCAAGAGTGTGGTCGCGTCTGGTTTGGGACGTGACGTGCTGCTTCCATCCTCCAAGGGGAATTGCATTCAAAAGTGGTAGTAAGTGGTGTGGTGCTGTGAGTGATGTCCAGCATGTTTCTGGTGCATTAAGGTTGCTCACTATTAATTTGGGGCCTAATGGGAGATCTCTAAGCTGAGTGCCTTGATAATTTGCAGGAAGCCGTCAGAATTAGGTCTGAGCGGGCGGTATACGCAATTGACTACCGGTTCTTGGATTTCGACTTGAACGTTCAACCATACAGATTCGACAATGCCGTTCGGGATAAGATGCTGGAAGCTTATCTTACTAAGAGTTTCCTTTAGATACACTGGACAGCCTCCATCATGTTGATATGTTCTGCCTTTGCTGAAGGATTCGTGACCAAGTACCTCAACGTTCCCTACTAGATAGGAATCTGTTAACCAAGATTCCCCCGCCAAAATAAAGTTGTAACCGTTTGGTAATGCAGCTGATCGTATGTATTGGATTCCGTTCCTGATAGAGAATGCATTGACCAGCAACAATATGAAAATTTGAGTGCCTGCGGCGTATTCATTGATAACAGTACTTGCGGTCCGTTGAGTGCAGCGTCTAACCTGAAAAGAATCCTCAGCGCAGGGTGCAAGCCCCCTTAAGTTATCATTCGCAAATTCTGCAGAATGTCTTCGGTCTGCATATGGAATAACAAATGACGGGGTATTGGGTATTTCGCTACTGTACTGCTGGTTGAAACGGTTCGTATGAAGCATATCTAGGTTATGGGGCCATGTTGAGCTCACGGTACGTGTGGAAAAATATACACTTCTGCTAGAAATTGGATATCCGCTGGTAGAAGGGAGGATATGCGATGCGCTCCGATGGTTTAGCGGAAGGAGAGGCAGGAGAGATGGAAATGGTGTGAGATTGGGCTGGTAGGAGGGTTTTATTGGTCGGGAGTTAGGTATGAACGCGGTTCGCTCATCATACCATCTATTTTTACTACGGGTAGGGTCCCATTGTTGTTGTATCATCGCCTTGGAAGTGCTATTTCGATTCAAGTGCTGAGAGATACGAGGAGGTCACTGATGGGAGAAGTTGATCGGTAACGAATTAAGCCTGGAGTAGGAACTAACATTGCCATTGTTCATGCATCCCGTGTAGCTTGCCCGCACAAAGACCTAGCGTTAGCAACTCACCTTTCTTTGATCCCCTCTACTGGACGGTCATTTATTGTCTGCGACATGCTAGGCATACGAGTGGCACGCCTGGGTTTTTCAGTAGTTTCTAAACGGGGGCCTATGGGGATAGATATTAGTGCTGCAGGTTTAATTTCATTGAGAACTTGATGTCCCGGGGAAAGATCGCCCGGAGCTGGAGAAACAATGCAGAGGCCCTCGTGGGATGAGTCTGTAGGTGCTGTTGACATATGTTGTCGTTTTAGCGGAGGTAGCTTTGGGGAGGTGGAGAGATATTCGTCTAGGTCAACTAACCCTGTGGATCTTCTAGGGGTAGAAGTGTGAGGGGTTTTGTCGATCCTAGTTTAAGAGCGTAGGGAAGAGATTGACGTCTGGATCTTAATAACAGCTTGAGGGGATTTTCTGATCACAGTTATTAGCACTTCTCTTTGCAGAGGCATCCTGTCGACTTGTACATTGACTGCTTCAAACTGCGAAGCACTTATGACTATGGGCTGTGTAGTGATGAATTCTCTAGCTATTTTGTCCTCAGGAAACTTGAATAGAAGGGGATAGGCGTGCTCTCGTGACCTTTTTCTTAGTCTTCCACAGGAGCATGAAAAGTTAACCGTCCCCGCGGTTTGAATGATAGTAGATTTACCATTATAATGTCTAAACGATCAGGGTTGTTGAGGACAACTGGAGGTTTTGCATTCTGCAGCCGTTGCAGGATTTCTGATGTTACTGATTCAAGTAACTGACTAGCCGTTGTTATGTTCTGGGGACCAGGGAGTGCCGTGTGCTCAAAAATGTAGGTTGGTGGTGTTAGTTTTGATAATAGTCTATCAGATGATGTCATCTGGGTGGACATGTCCGTCAAGTTACTTTCTATGACACTGGCCTTCCTGGTGGACTCCCCAAATATTTCTATCATATTGGGGTTTCTTTGTGCTCAGTTCGTTCGGGTTTCTGGTTAACTGTAGAGCGAGAAGCCACTGATTGAGAACATTTGCTTGTTGACCTTGTCATTTCATTCTACAACAAATTAGTGTTAGGCTATATGGTTTAAGATGAGGACTAACGGGTAGACAACCGAAGTGCGGGTAATTACAGCTACTGCTGTTGTTTTCTGTAGCTAACTCAGGGTAGCCCACACGAATTATGAGGGGACTAGTGTTTCGGATGAAGAAAGTGCTTCCCAAATGTGGCAACGACGAAAGATTTTAACTAGGTCTCAGGTGAAATACTCCTAGAACAACTAAAATTAAAAATGGGCGAAATCTACAAACATCTCGCCATGGCGTAACTCAAGGTTGAACACTGGCACTGCATTTACGGTGATACTTATACGTATCGAAGGCGAGCACGGTGGTCGATGAGCTCAAGGTAGGCAGTACCGAAGGGTGCTCGTCAGGGGCTGGGTGGCCAGAATGCGCGGAATTATCAAACGTCGGAACCCTTGTATGATTGTCTGAGCTCCCAAAATATGTTCATAAGTCGGGAATAATTGGCGAAAACAGCTGAAGTGTTAGTTAGGATTGGAGAATATTTCCAGAGGGGATATTTGGCCGAATCAAGATGAGCCGGATTCATGGATCATGTCACATCATGATAGTGACCAAGGAAATGCATGGGGACCGGAAGGATCTATATTAGGAAAATGAAGCTATAGTTTACAAGGGGAAACGTGTTCTATCAAAGAGAATGTGCAACGAATTGATGCGGATCAATAACGCGGCATCTGAGTAAATAACATCTGAGGCAAGCTAGGCGAAAACACTCTGGCTGGGGGAGGGTATTAATAAAGCCAGTTAGTAAAACACTGAATGGACAGATTGATGGATGTTAGATAAGATACGGGGCTAAAGAAATTTAAATGGAGAATATTTGCAGGTGGCTTGTTGAGTGATGTGTGAGTAACTGTGGTTCATAACCCAGTGGATACAAAGGGAGGGAAAAAGATAATGTGCCAGGTAAGTAAAAACTTATTTGTTTTGCGGAACCCTCTGGGTGTGCTGATAATTGCGTGGCTGAAGATGTCGCGAAAAGCATGGCGAAAAATAGAACGGCGACTTCATCGACGGGAGTTCGGTAAATCGTTGATTGAGGTGATTTGTGCCACTATGAGTTAGTTTCATCATTTCCAATATGCAGAGTTGAGGGAAGCTGAAGTTTCAGTAATTGGAATGAGATCCAGAATAACTCACAAGAAGCTTTTATTGGTGACCAGTACCACCACGTTGTTGTGAAGGAGATTCAAGTTGGATTCAAGTGGCAGAGCAAGGATATGTTTTGAAACCACCAGACTTATGCGCTAATATATGGAGCAGGAAACTGTAAGGGTTCTGAATTTAGCTAATGCCCTATGGGAAAGGGTACAGCTTGGGATAGATTGCATCTCTGCAAGGGCAGAAAGACTGGCCGGAAGTAAAAGATAAATTGAATCTGAGTTGACTCGTTATTTTATTAACGGACGGCTCCCGTGAGAACAATCAGCCCCTGGGACCTGTGATAGAGACATGTCCGGGCCTTGATGGTTTAGTTCGAATGGTAATAGTTGGTACTACAAAGGAGCAATTGAGGCAACATGTAAGTGACTTGCGTTTGCTAGAGAGCGCCGCCATCTGGACAACACACACTTTCCAGTAAAGCATTTATTATTTACCATGATTATCGTCATTTTTTATTGCGGGTGTTGGAGTATTCTCACACCCAGATGATTGAAGTATGCTGCAGTTTCAGTAGCGCAACGGTAGTGCCGGTACGTATGTGCTCCAGAACTCATGAAAAGCACCGAAACCAGTGGTGGGTTTTGGGCAACTTAAGTTGATCAGCTTGCAACGGGAGACTAGCTTCATCTTCCTACGATGTTTTCTGGTGGGGGTTACTGAAATTATAACCCGCTGGTAATAGCGAGGCTTATTGATTTCGCATTTACTAGAATTATTGGCCGTTTGTGTCTTCTGAATAACGTTTGACCACCGGTATGACGGAAGTGAGAGGAGTGGGAACGGAAAGATAAGTCGAACATCTAGTTTAGTTGACACTTTCCGTCGCAAACTTCATCTGCCGTCCCCTTTTCGGCCACATTTGGGAGCTTACGGTGCTTACCTAAAATAATCCATGTTAATGATTGTAATCTGCCTTATCAATCCGACTTCACCGGGTGATAGAAATACTGTCCAAAATGTATGGATAACCCATGGGGCCCCATATGCCAACTTGATATCAAGCGAAGGCTTTGTGGGGCCTACGGCATCCACTGAGAAGCGTGCAAAAGGTTGACCGCTGCACAAGTCATCCTCAGCACACCTAAACATTCAATTATGGAATTCGATGACGGGTCGGAACCCAGCCCTGTCAAGCTTATTTCCTGGGTCGGCTAAGATTATTGATAAAGCAGTGCGATGCATCAATATCTTCTGACGTTTATTTGCCATATGCGAGTGTACATTTACTACTCTCCTCCAAAGCTTCTACCACAGGGGAGAGTTGCGGCAGCTGGAACACGGCATTACAACTTCCATGGTTCAAGTTATATTCGTCAGAAAGAATTCATAGGTGTTAGGCTCACCTTCATTTCGTCTCTGTTTGTTTCACTTATGCACTCGTCGCTCCTGCCCGGTCGAGGTCGGCCATTTTACCTTTGGTTTGTTTAGATTGGGCAAGTGCCGTAAAACTGCCACCGAACTTCTACTACTCGGTTGGGCCTGAGCCTTGGCCACTCTCTTTTTTGTCCCCACATCAGCCTGAGACGGACTACAGTCAAGTGGGCATTTGTGCTGGATTTTATACCCACGCATGGGGCTTATTTAGATGCTGCACCGGTAAAATAAACGACTCTTTGAATACCGCTCCATCGATGTCCCTATTCCCGGGCCGACTTACTTCCTGATTAGAGGTCGATTTGATTTGCTTCTAGACAATTGGGAATAGGCCACCTTAACAGCTTTACCAACACCTACCGCTTTCACACTAGAAGTGACAAGAAGGCAGCTCTCAAACCCATCATACTTTGCCAGCTTTTTTTGATTCGGCCGATGGCTTTAAACCTTTGTGCTCAGGCCTTTGTTACCGCCTTCCGATACTATCGAGTAAAAAGCCAAAATTAATAGAGGCATTAGATGATTTAGATCCTAAAACTGTGAAGTAGAACGCTCACTTACCGAGGGTAAAGTAAGGTTTCGAATGCAACTACGCCACTTGTGGCCACTTCTATTCATATCACTTAACCTCTTCAACCACTTGGTAGACAGATCACTTGGATCCCGTCCTGAATTTCGAACAAACACTGTCTGGCCATGTACACGGGTCACTTTTTTCGTAAATATTCTCCATGTCGTGGTCTGACCTCTAGGCTTGCCCTTCAATCCTCACCAACCTGGAAGAACACCAAGCTCCCGCGTGGTCCAGCAGTGGGCCTACGAGTAACGTATCACAAATCTGTCCTTATGCGTACCACCATCTCTGGCACTGCCATTAGAACTTTCGTAGTTTTCAGTGTACCACGTACAGCATTCCTTGTACTCGCTCAGTGTCCCACCAGGTCGAAGACAGTTTCCAGATTTTCCTCTACGACTCTCACTGCAGCCCTTCTATGTATCTCAGCTGTTTACGTACCTCGACCCAACCACGGCAGCACACCATCACCCCCTCCCTTCGAATCAGGCTCTCGTCTCACCCAACCGACCGGGCGTACATCCCAAGACTACTTAGTACCGATACAAAATACCCATTTTTCCCCTATCTGCCTGGGCAAAACATGGCCCTATACCACAAACTCATCCCAGTTTATTCACCCCACCTGTCCTCAACGGTGGTATAACAGCCAATCCACCAAGTCGTATTTCTGCCTCAAACCGAGACCCCTCTGTAACCGAAGATTATGTTTCTAACTTCCTTTCACCCCATTCTGGTTCTTAGATTCAGACTCCTCCACTCACCCCCAAAGAAGCTCCCCGCGCTTTCTTATTTAGTCTCTCGGAAACCGGCCACTCCGAAAGTTCACAGTAGAACTCAGAAACTACTACGTTCGAACATACCACTTGTCCTATTAGCTCTCCCACAGTCTTTACTGGCCCTTTTGATATGGAACAAAAGTCTCTCCACAAGTCCTCAACCTGCATACACAGCAATCTACCCAGGAATGTCTCATCCTACTAGTCGGTACCACGACTATCCCCTCCAACCTCAAAGTTCGAACAACTACTTCTTGCACCAGTAAAAAAAGCACAATATGCGTGTCCATCTTCGTAAATAACATTCGTTCATTATTGGCAACAGTTCACCTTTTGCTTGCCCGGGTCCTCTTTTCTAACTGTGACCTCATCCTCATCACGGAAACGTGGTGTTAAACAAACACTCCCAACCTAGGCTTCGCCATATCTAGTTAAAAGGCCTTCGGAAATTCTAGAGTACATCGTCGAATAGGGGGTTGCCTATTATGCTGCAAATAATCTTCCCCCTTTTCTTTGGTGCAATACCCAGCCCTTGATGCAGTTGATGGCTCAGACTTGGCAACAGTTAAACAGTACTCAAAAGAACTCTTGCTTGAATGCATTTACCGATAGCCCAAATCTACCAAGGACAATATTTTACCTATTATTGACGCTTTTCATCTGCATTCGCCTACCCCATCGATCACAAATTGATTGCAAAGCTCCAGGGGTGTGTTGGCTATCACAATCTGACCCATGACTTTATCAGGATTTTCTTACCTGTACACACCTTGGTGGTTGGACTCAACACATTTAGTCACCTACCAGAAGAAATAGCCCCAGATCTGTTTTCTTAAGAGCTTAATAATGTGGACACCTCTGTGTGAGATAGCTTCCTAGATGTGACCACAAGGCTGTCCAGTGCGCTTTCTCTGTACCAAAAGTCGTCGTTTCCTCCAAACCGTCTCTCAAGCCATGTCACTTACCTCACTATAGCAGCTTTCCAAAAGTAATCAGACCTTCCAGTCGCGATGCATCGTTTCTTTCGCCCGATCCTCGTGTGGTAGCAGACGAACTATACTTTGTTCTCAGCCAGCGTTTAAACAATGTCACTCAATGTATGCCGGCCCTGACGAACTCTAGACCAAACAGACCAGCGAGGATGAAATAAAATCTTTCTAACCTTCGAAGACTTGCACTCTAAACCCGGGAACTATCGGTAAATATCCAAATGGAACGACTGTCAGTGACCGTCAAATCAAAAACTAAACTCATGCTAACTGAACAGGATCCAAAAGCTCCACTCCATCCCTAGGGAGCAGAAATATTGTGTAAGCTGAAGGAAGCAAGAAACCCCGTGTAACAGCCGGTCGTGGAAAATCCCCCTTTTTCCCTCGCGATTCAGTGTTTTTCCCAACATCACTCATTTCCATACACTATTGACTTGTCTTTACGAACTGGTTGTTTCTCTGGACCAATTGTTGTTTGTTCGCGCCCAGAGCGCTATTTTGGCACATCCTTGTTCAGGACCTGCGTGACGCACGTGCTGTCTGCTCACACGCTGCTATTCGGTTTCTCGTTGTTGAGACTTTGTGATCGTATTATTGAGGTTTGTATATTGTTTACGTCATTGTTTATTTTAATAATCTAGTATCGTAGAATTATCACGGATAATCGCCTTCTGATTTCGGGATCCGTTGCGAATTTGGCTACGCATTGCTCAAACGTTCGTAACAATACTCAATAGATCTATTTGGAACGAGGAAAATTCACGCAAAATGCCAAGGAAAGGATCAAAGGCAGTCGAACCCGGACAGGAAGTAATACGGCAAGTCTCTGGGGAGGTTTTGGGTATTTATGATTCTTTAGTTAATGCTAGATCGCCTAGTCCTGTCAGTGCTAGCTCATGTGTTATTGAAAGCAATATTGATCGTAAGGACGTTGATTTATATAAGCTGAGAATAATAGAACTAGAGCAACAGTTACTTTCGGCTAGACTACAGGCGCATGAAGCAGAGAAGTGTACACAGAAACAGCGAGAGTATAGGACCAGTGACTTCGACACTTCCGATAGGTTAGAGTGCAATAAGGTAGGGAACCCCACGCAGGTCGCCGACTACAAACCACCATCGATCGATCTGCCTAGAGTGGAGTTAACGGTTTTCGACGGGCGAGCTGAGCAATATTGCAAGTTTGTCAAACAGTTCGAGACGTTCGTTGAAAACAAGGTAACCGACCCTGGGCAAAGGCTTCTTTACCTTACTCACTACTGCCGAGGCCGAGCGCGAGAAGCTATCGACGGATGCACCATGCTCGATCCAGAACAAGGCTACACAAGGGCAAGAAAGATTCTGAGGGACTTGTTTGGCCAACCTTTCAAAGTAGCCCGTAACCTAATAGAGGGCGTGATGGCAGAGGCAAAGAAAACCAAGGGCGACGTCTACACCATGGCCGACCTGGTGATCAAGATGCAGAACTGCTCAATAGCCCTCGACCATTTAGGTTACAGAGCTGACCTAGACGCCATGCACACTTTGGAAGGCATAGTCCGTCACCTCTCTCCCGAACTACAGGGTCGGTGGGCGGAAGAAGCTGAACGGATAAGCCGAGGCGACAGAGAAGCCAACTTCGAAGACCTGACTGAATACTTAGACAGGCAAACGAAGATAGCTGACAGCAGATTCGGCCGACTCATCCGGGACAGCAACCGAGCAAACAAGCCCGGTACTAGCCAAGTCCAAACCCCTGTACGGGAACATCCAAAGTACCAGCCTTGGACCAACACACACGTCATTTCACGAGATGCTACGGCGAAACCAAATTGCAGATCCTGTGGTACTAGCCATGGCCTACCAGAATGCCCCAAGTTCGGCAATGCCACAATAGACGAACGGTGGGGAATGGCGAGGATGGCAGGAGCATGTTTCATCTGTCTCAACACCACGCACCGGGCAGCAGCCTGTAGAACAAGGAATCGATGTGGTTACGAGGGCTGCACGGGCAGACACCATCGGCTGCTGCATCAGGCGAGAATAACCATATCCGAGGCGAGTGCCAAGCCCAGCGTGATTTGTTCAACTTCACAATCTGCCAGTAAACCGGTACGTTTAGGCGTAGTGGCCGTGGGAGTAGTGACTCCGACTGGGATAGTCAAGGCGTTGGCTTTCGTTGATAGTGGATCCGACACCACTTTAGTGAAAGAGCGGTTTGCCGACAAACACCAACTGGCTAAAGGTGCGACGTCGTTAGCAGTGAGCACGGTGGGCGGAACACAGGTAATGACTGCCGGTAGATTAAGGCTGCAACTCATCTCTCTAGACACTAACGAGGAAATTGAACCAACGGAGGCATTCACGTTAGCGGATCTTCCCATGCGAGCACCAAGGTCGGTGAACGCAATCTTGACTCGATGGCCCCACCTGCAGGATGTAACCGTCGTAGACTGGGAAGATGATGAGGTGGATCTCCTCATCGGATGCGACGTGCCAGAGGCGCATTGGGTGCTTGACCAAAGAGTGGGCGACCGCCAGGCACCTTATGCCGTACGCACGGCTCTGGGATGGATGTTATACGGTCCAGTAGGGGTACGCGGTTCCGTGAATTACTTATCCGCCGAAACGGACCGCATAGAGTATCATCTGCAACGGCTTTATGAAAAGGAGTTTCATGACATTGGGGACGAAAGACCGACGTTGTCTCAAGAGGATCACTTCGCTCTACAAACGGTGCGGCAAGGCACTAGAGGCCTCAAAAAACAGTTCGAGGTTCCCCTCCCATGGCGCACACCGGTCGACCCGTGGACTGACAACAGAAACTATGTTCTCCAACGATTACTACGACTAAAAGAACGCTTCATTCGAGACCAGAATCTGTGGGAACGATACGCGGATTTGATGAAGCGAAACGAGGACCTCGGTTACGTTGAAAGGGTGCCTGTTAACACCGACAGCAAAAGGGGTATCTGGTATCTGCCTCACCATCCGGTTATCAACCCCCAAAAACCCAATAAACTGCGCGTGGTTTTCGACTGTGCGGCCAAGTTCCAGGGCAAGTCGTTAAACGATCGCCTACTACAGGGGCCTGACTGGACCACACCACTGATCGATGTTCTGTGCCGTTTCAGAGTGGGTAAAGTGGCTTTGTCTGCCGACATTAGGGAAATGTTCCATCAGGTGAAGATTCCGGTAGGAGAACGAGATGCTTTGCGTTTCCTGTGGTGGGAAGGGAGCGACCGGGACAACGCAGTGGTGAATTATAGAATGACCGTCCACCCCTTCGGAGCCATATCGTCACCATTTTGTGCCAACTACGCCCTCCGAGAATCAACGAACAAACATGGCGATCTGGTACATCGGACGGTGGTAGAAAGCGTCAGCAGGAACTTCTACGTCGACGACTACCTTGGGTCATTCGATGATGTGGAATCAGCTCTAGAGCAGTTCAGGGGTCTGACGAGATTGCTGGAAGAGGGCGGCTTCCATCTAACTAAATGGATGTCGAACGCTTCAGAAGTGCTGAAGGTCATCCCGTATCACGAAAAGGTCGAAAGGGTAAGAGATTTGGACGGCTCTCCACTTCCTATCGAGCGCACTTTAGGGATACAATGGGACGCGGAAACGGATGATTTTGTTTTCGAACTGAACGTTCCCGAGCTGCCAATAACCCGTCGTGGCATACTATCTGCCGTCTCAAGTTTGTTCGACCCGCTCGGTTTCGTCTCACCATGGCTGCTACCCGGAAAGATCTTGCTGCAGCGGCTGTGCCGTAAGAAAGTTGATTGGGACCAGTCACTGGACCGAGGGGACCGGCCGGACTGGGAGGAATTTTTGAACACCTTGAAGAAATTAGGGGACATAAGAATACCACGATGTTTGACCCCTGGCCATACGACACGGACTGGAGAACTACATGCCTTTTCCGATGCATCCGAAGTCGGTTATGGAGCTGTGGTGTACGGACGATGGTGCGCAGGAGATGGACAATATACCACGAGGATCCTGTTCGCCAAAGCCCGCGTTGCTCCACTGAAGTCGGTCTCAATCCCACGCCTTGAACTCAGCGCAGCCGTGTTGGCAGTCAAGGTGGTGCAAGCTGTGAAGAGATGTTTCGATCTCTACATTTGGTCGGTGAGCTTCTGGACGGATTCAACGATAGTACTTTACTACATTAACAACGTACGGAGCCGGTTTAGTACTTTCGTTGCTAACCGGCTCACGATTATCCACGATGAATCGGCCACGCACCAGTGGAGTCATGTCAGGTCTGGCGATAATCCGGCCGACCTGTGCTCCCGAGGTGCGAACAACCTCAGGCAACTGGACACGTGGACGAGAGGGCCGAACTTCCTGCAATTGCCCAAACAGGACTGGCCCGTGTTCGAATTAAAACCCCCTACGGAATTGGAACTGGAGATCAAAGGCGTAGTGATAGCAACCAACGTCGTCGAAGCGTCGCCCATTTTATCGCGACTGGTCAGGTTTTCTTCCTGGATGAAGACGCTTCGTTCGCTAGTTTGGTTAACCAGGTTCAAGATAAGTTTACTAGTCACGAAAGGGCTACGGCCCTCAGGTCGGATACCGGTCGGCCCGATAGGTCCCGATGAGCTACAAGCGGCAGAGTACAATATTTTCAGAATGATACAACGCGAGGCTTTCGCCCGAGAACTCAAGAGGGCGGAAGAAGTGGGGCTGACCAATGAAGACATGCCATCTCCAAGAGGCGAGCTGAAGCGTTTAAACCCCAAACTCATCAACGGACTGCTGCGGGTGGATGGTAGGCTGACCAACGCCCACCTGAACTTCGACACAAAGTATCCTATACTGCTGCCTGCGAGACAACCCGTAGTAGAGCTAATGATTCAACACGTCCACGCCGTGGAGAGACATGCCGGGGAAAGTCACGTGACGAGCGTCATCCGAAAGCGTCTTTGGTTGTTGAGAGGACGAGAGACTGTAAAACGCGTGATCCGACGGTGTGTGCAATGCAGGAGACGCAATGCCACAGCAGGCAAACAACTCATGGCCCCGCTACCAGAATGCAGGGTAACTACGGGCTGGTGGCCGTTCAGTGACACCGGGTTGGACTACTTCGGGCCCTTGTGGATCAAGTGCGGGAAAAGATTAGAAAAGCGATACGGATGTATCATGACGTGCATGAAATCACGTGCGGTACACCTAGAAGTCGCACATTCGATGACGACCGATTCGTTTCTACGGGCCTTGCAAAGATTTATCAACCGAAGAGGCGTACCGGCAGATATATACTCAGATAATGGATCGAACTTTGTGGGCGCTCAACGGGAATTGCAGCGTTGGCACAAGAACATGAACAGGGACGAACTGCAGAATCGAACCGTGGCCTACGACATACGATGGCATTTCAACCCCCCAAAGGCCAGTCACCGAGGCGGCATATGGGAACGCATGATCCGGTCCGCCAGATGGATATTGCTGTCAATCATGAAGCAGCAGCCGCCCGACGACGAGACGCTGAACACCGTCATGACTGAGGTGGAGCGAATCCTGAACAACCGCTCTCTGGTTCCAGTATTGAACGGCGACCCCACCCACCTGGCGCTCACCCCGAACGACTTATTGACGCTAAGGTCGAACGAGGGTTTCCAAGGGCCGGTAAACCTTCGTGGGAGCTACCTCCACGGGTGGAAGCAAGCGAACTATCTGGCCAAGGTCTTCTGGAGGCGATGGCTACGGGAGTACCTACCGGCTTTGCAGACTCGACAGAAGTGGCTGGCCAAAACAAGACCATTCAAAGTTGGGGACGTGGTTATGATCGCCGACGAACGCGCACATTTCAGCGCTTGGTCTTTGGGAGTAGTTACGGAAACTATCAAAAGCACTGACGGAATGATAAGAACGGTGAAGGTGAAGACAGCTAACGGAGTGCTCATTCGTGACATACGCAGTATTAACCTACTCGAGAGCGAAGACGGAGGAGCTGATAACCCTGAGGCCTAGTAAACCTTCTTCACGCCAGTAATCGAGGTTGATAAAGAAACACCATATATACCACACAATCTCCGTCAAACACGTTAAGGTGCCCGCGGTCCTTTCGTTGACATTACAGAAGGTTCTTTCCGATATGTGGTGATGAGTGCGATTCCATTATACATCCCGATACATACACGCATGCACGACGCACTCTACATCCCGTAAACCCATCATACATGTGACAGTGTTCTGTGTTCGCCTTTTGTTGACGCTACCGAATGCCCCTTGCACATGTGGAAGTAGTGGAGCTCAGGTCACACATGCATGCTACATTTACTCGTTTTCTTGCCACGCGGTCTTTTGTTGACATTGCAGAAAGTCCTCCTTTGATGTGTAGTCATAACTGTGATTTCATTGTAACCCCGGCACACACACACACGCACGCACGCACACACACACACACACACTCAAGCGCGTACATCCAGGACCGGACGGCCCCTTACGAGGACAACGTCTATGTGACCATTCACGCCCGCCATCGGTCACTTGGTCTTGTGGAAGATGTAGACTAGCCTCACGTCTATGTAGCCAATGGGTTAGGTGCGACCAGTAGTAGAACGTCGACGACGAGCATTAGA